>JARLTB010000442.1:12010000-12420000 GCA_030141615.1 Unio pictorum
CCTTTGTAAATAGCTACATCTGTATTTGAGGTTAAGGACGGATGTTAAACTCGTTCCGTCATTCAACATATCGCAAGTTTGTAATGTATACATGAATCGGATCAGAGAGTGGCCAATTGATTAGCTTTTGTGCCATGACTTGAATGAAGTGCGGTTAAGATGCCCCGATATTGCAATTCGGGAGCAATGATGTAAACGCTGATGCATCGCCAGAGGTAATTGCACATAAGATGGATGCATGGGCTACACCTTTACATATCAATTATTGTGTTTAACACATTGTTTTTTGTCAGTTTATGCGTTGATTTCCGGCAACGTTACAGAAATGTTGGGGTCGTGAATATTTAACCATAAAATTGAAGCAGTCCATAGAATGTACAAAGTTATGTACTGTTACTTAGCAAAGGAGGTCAATGATATTTTGCGATCTAAAGTGTCTATTTCCTCTTCTTTAACATATTGGGAACATAGTAGCAAATTTGGCCTCATGTCAGGGAGAAATGTTATTTCGATGGCATTCATTCGTCATGTAAAAAACAGTGGCGCCTTTAAAAGTCACATTCGGAACCTCATCTGAATGCATGTTATTGTAATAAATTTGGAGTATGCGCATTTGATAGCGCCCCGTTTTAAGCAATTCTTAGATTTGTGCGATTATTGGGATTCGGCGCCGTGGAAATATTCTTAGCCCGAAATAATTGGTAAATTACTAGGAGTAAACGTCATGGAATCAGTGTTAGTGAGTTTTAATGATGCCATGGTTCACTAGTAGTGAATTCAGGTCCAAGCCGAATGACTGACGCTGGATTAAGAATGTCCATATTACAATGTAATGGTGTACAATAGTGGTGTGGCTGAGGTGGCAGTATTTACGGTAGGAAACCGGTAAACTACACAATGGAATCAATAAGAAGGGAGTTAGTATATACCGTTTAATTGTCCACAGTGGTTAATGCGTGCAGTTATATTGGTTTGATATGCCTGGAAAAGAGTACATTGACTGGCCTAAGGTGGCGGAGTTACACAAGTTCCCAGTGAAAAAGGGGATACTTGTGTATTTTCTATGGCGTAACCGGCTGGCGATAAATGATGAAGATAAATCAGGAAAATATGCGGTTGATGGAACATTGATTAGCTGTGTAAAATACTAGTTATAGCATATGCGTGTGGGAGTGTTATTTGGATTTTTAATCTATCTTTAACATCTATTCATTCATATCCGTACAATGTCTGCAGTGAGGAAGTTTATAGTGATGTCTAGCACTGGGGAATCATGCTGCATTCATGTAGCATGATGTCCCACCCAATCACATTATCCTGACACCAGGCTGACCAGTCTTAACACTAGCCTCTTAATGCTGAGTGCCAAGCGAGGCAGCTGTTACTACCATTTATAGACGTTTCTTGGTATGATATGGCTGTGATTTTAGCCCACTGTCATTATAAAGTGGATATTTTAAAATCAGTTCTTCTCCAATACGTTAGATTGTCCAAAACATGACAAACCCCTTCTCGAATACTTTGGCATCAATTACATCTTTACAATGGAAATCTGTTTTAGTCAGGTACATTACAGTAGGGAAACTTTTCACACAGTCCAGTTACAACAAGATTGAATTCAATTTGATCATAAGCCTTAGTTCATCAATATTTGGTAAAATATTTCATACATTAATATTTTAACCCAAACGGCGTACAGTTTAATTTTGTTTTTGTAATCAGAGAGAAATTAGGGACCAGAACCTTAGCGAGGTGCAAAAGGTGAGGTCACACTGGGCCTACAAGTAAATGAACCCAAACTTTAAAACATGTTATAATTAAAGCATACTATTTAAAAAATAAATGTGATTTTGATTACAAACCTGTAACTTTCTATGAATATTTTGAATTTTGTCAGTTATATCAAAATTAGACTTTTGGGGCTCATTGTCGTCATTTCTCACCAGGCCCACACAATTCTAAACTCACCACTGCTTCTAGCTAGCTAGAGGAAGATGCATTAAAACCATTTAATGTATAAAAAACTTAATACTTTGGACGGTAAGACACTTATAACAATATCACCAAGAGCAGGAAACTTTGTTTTGTTACACAGAAAATGTACTATCAGTGGATGCTGTTTGTAATTCCAGATAGATATATCATATCTGTTTTAATTTTTCTTGGTAGATATATCATGATTGTTATATGTTCAGATAGATATATCATGTCTGGCGTAATTCCAGATATACCGCATCTGGCATAAGTCATGTCTGACATATTTCCAAGCAGATGTAACATATCTTCCTAAATGGATGATAGTTGATAATATTCATAATCAATAACGACAACTCATCTTAAAAACATTTTCTGTGAACAATGTCTGGACCATACTCATTGTATTCTTCCTTGGAAATCCACATTTGTGCATAATTCGAAAGAGAGGCCAGGATTGAACCTCCTATCCAAACGGAATATTGTCGCTCAGGTGACACTATAGTCTTGATCTTTATTCCGCTTGGTGCCACTGCAGTCATCTCCTTTTGCATTCTATCAGCTAGACCTTATAAAAGAAGCTAAAAGTTATATATATCCCATCAAAACATGATTATATATATATATATATATATATATATATATATATATATATATATATATATATATATATATATATATATATATATATATATATATATATATATGGTGTGTGTGTGTGTGTGTGTGTAGAGAGAAAGAGAGAGAGAAAGAGAGAGAGAGAGAGAGAGAGAGAGAGAGAGAGAGAGAGAGAGATTTAAAAAGAAAGAGAAACCCAGTAAATGCTATGGTACATACCAGGAATCATTGTGGATCCCCCTGACAATACAATGTTTCTATACAAAGGCCTTCTGATGTCAATACCACACTTCATAATAGAGCTGTGAACGAGCTCGTGTGCTCCACATAATTCCCTACCTGAAATAAAGAAGGTACTTGTTTAATGACTTTCTGCTAGAAATAAGGTGGTGTCATTGTTTTTTAGTTCATATCATTATATATTTTTCTCTCAAATGATGAGCAATTTAATGCACAGATATATAGACTAATGTGTAGTGTGACCATCAATATGTTACTCTTCATTCTTATTTACAGAGTTTTCTAACTATTCTTTCAGTTTGCAAATGTTCTCGTGTAGGAACAGAAAAAATTGCTGGCATGCTATCTTATTAGGATTCTACACTAATTCTTTATTTTTGTTCTCTTTTTTGTAACTTGTTGACATATATTGTTACTATTTTGTCTGTTAAAGTTGTCATTTATTATATATTCGATACATGATACATGTTGTGTATCCTTTTGAAACAAAATACAGCAATGCAAATAACATTATTGTAATACTGTGATATTCAACTTGAAATATTACAACAAATATTTTTATATTCCAATTGTAAGTGTGATAGGTACCAATAAATGACGGCTGGAACAAGACCTCTGGACACCGGAAGCGCTCGTTGCCAATAGTGACGACCCCTCCATCCGGCAGTTCGTACGATTTTTCTACCGTAGAAGAAGATAGTGTAGTCGAATTTTCCTTGTTAAAGTCAATTGCACAGTAACACAGCTTCTCTTTTATATCCCTGACGATTTCAAATTCCGCTAAAATAAAATTTGTAACTCACAGAAACAGATTTTCATATTTTTTTAAAAACTGAAATATAAATAATATAATGAAACGTATTTTCTGACCCTAAAGTTGCCATTATTTAAGAGATTTTCCAAAACAGCTTAAGTTGTACAATTATGAATTTGACATCATTCCTCATTTTATCTTTCGTAACTGTTCTTATAATCATTTTATCATTAATAGGACAATTTGCACACAAATGCATGTATATTATCATATGTTTTTGTAGTCATATTATTTAAGTGATTATAGAGGTAAAATGACAACGTAATGAAAATCGCATCGTTCAGCACATTACAGACGGATGCTAAACTCGTCACTAGTATATAACAGATTCGTTCTTCATCAGGCCATAGACAACCTTACTATAATAAGTGAAAAGTAACATCCAAACCTAACCCCATGCCCACAAACAATTTTTATTATTATCAAAAACCTACATCCTACCGTCAATGATACATTTTATATGAACTATGATTACTAATCTCGCCACATATCACCATATATTTTATATATCCAAGACTCTACAACTGTGAAACAAAAAACGAAAACAATGAGTCCAACCCTGGGGTCATAACAATGATAGCATAAATCAGTTACGACATGGCGTCGCCACTTAAAAGAAGCGTAGCAACTATGTCTAAGCGCTAATACCCTATTGCTTTAGGTATTCATTAGTTAAAACTCCCACACTAAAGCAATAGATGACAAAATGTCAAAATACCCTTATTTATATTTCAAAATATTATAAATTTAATAGTGCAAAGAAAAACACTTCGGTATTGTCTAGACTAATATTGATTTTATGCATATTGACATTTTATACGTAAGTGGAGTTGCGAACACAATCAGCTTTTAATTCCAATGCATGCTGGATGTAAAACAAAATTAAAAATAGAGGCACTAACGTCGGTATTTACTTCTTCAGCAATTTAACAGTTGGTGTAAACAAAACAGGATGTATATCAATGTATCTGAAAAGAAATCATGCGACAAATTAGAAGAGGCAGCGCCTATCAACTGACATGGTTTTACTTCTCACTCAAAATGGCTCAATCCTATTTTGTAATATGCCCATAAATGCTGATAACATTTGACTATGAGATTGATATGTCTTACGATAAAGCATTTTGTGGAACACTGTGCACCTTAGAATACATATATAGCGGATTTGTCAAGGATTTCACATAATCCTACCTGGAATACATAGGAAAGGAATTACTCAGTTTGAAAGAAACAGCTTTAAGTACTGCAAGGAGGCTTCAGTTAGCTATGCAAAACAACACCATGAACCACAAGATCTAAAGGAAGAAGAAGAAAAATTACTCCAAAGGTAACAGAAAATATAAAGGACAAATTGCTGAATAGTTTATCCTATATATGTTAATGTGCTTGTAACCAAATAGCAACCAAAAGCAAATATAGCAATTTGGAATGTGCCTAATCTGTGAATGTATTTGTAACTATACAACAATCAGAAACATAAAAATGTGGACCGTGTATAACGTGTGAATATATTTGTAACTACATTGCAACAAAAACATACCTTGAACAATGCATATCATGTGACTACTTGTAACTATATATCAAATAGAAACACAAGAATGTGGAGTGTGTCTAAGATGGGAGTGTGTTTGTAACTATATAGCAAAACATAATGCATAAAAACAGTGTGTGTGTGTGTGTGTGTGTGTGTGTGTGTGTGTGTGTGTGATTATATAGCAATCAATAGCATATCGACCTGGACATGTTAATGTGTATATAGGAACCAAGAGCGTATCAACACGGGATATATGCCTGTCTTGAGAATGTATAATTATATAGCAACCACAACCAGGGTAACGTCGACTGGACCTATGATTATATGTTTGTAATTATACAGCAATCAAAAGCATATCGACTTAACTGCGCCTGACACGTGAATGTGCTTGTAACCATGCAGCAACCAAAACAACATATAACAACGTGGATTTAACATAATGTATGAATATAATTGTAACCATACAGCAACCAAAAGCATAATTGGACAATGTCTATAGCGTGAATGTGTTTGTAATAATAAAGTTTCGCTCCAGTTTCGAGCTTTGCACAGGTTGTTTTTTTTTAATTTCACAGGTTTTCTTCATTTATACTGATTATTTCAATAAAAAAACTTGTGTACCTTAGGTATTGTTAAATGAACTTTTAAACTTACCAGTGTGGATTGTGGCTGTCCATCAAGTAGTCACAGACATAACGTGGACTGTTGATGAAGTAAGTACCCTATTTTATGTTTGTTAACTACGCTATTCATTATTTTATTAACGTTATGTATTAATTGATATTTGTCTTTCTATTTATGTACAGAAGAGAATAAATTAATTTAACCATGATGGCAAGCTTTGTCTGTATTATTCATATGATGAAAATAAACGGAATATGTAATATCTGACAATTTTGTATAATGTGTTATTTGTACCAGACAATGCCAAACCAAACAGTAACCAAAGATTTTTAGTGAATTGTTTATTAACAGACAGTGCCTAACCAAACAGGAACCCAAGACGTATCACCGTGGACTGTGTATTACCAGAATGAGCCTTACCATACAGCTTTGTGTGCACGTGTATAGTTGAGGTTGAGTTTGCTTACGCTTTGTGAGATGTTGGTGTTAGAGGTGCAATCATCATCAACTTTAAATATAAATATTCATATTATTAGAGTGTGTTTGCTATGTCAAGATCTAGCCCCGTCAAGTTTCATCATGTTCTAGCTTTACCATGAAGAGAGCGATGAAGAATCTTAACTTGAATGTAGCAGCAGAGAGGGTGAATCCTACAACGTTTTTAGACAAAATTTGATTGAAATCCTAAAACGAGCCGTCCTATAATCTTATTTCAACCAAAAAAAGGGCGAATCCTACAACGTTTTCAGACAAAAAAAATTGATTGAATCCTTAAAACGATCCGTAGGATTTCGTTGAAATCTCCCTACGAAATCATTTTAACTAAAAAAATGAAAACGATTTTTTAATTAATTTTGGTCGCAACTTGTTGTCATCCACCCTCTCTGCTGCTTAGTGATTTCATCACTGGGTTAACAAAAAATAATAAATGATTTTAACCAGTCTTTATGATGAAAGTCCTTAGGACGAAAATCCTTTGAAATTGCAAAGCAATTTAGGATTTCACAAACAAACTAATCACTAACACCTCTTCTTGTAAATCAATCAGATTATTGGACTGGTCGGTGAGTTTGAAATTAATTCTGGTTAATGAATTATTATGGCATCGCATATAGACTGGATTAACCGGAGACTCAATTATTAAAAATCCTGGAGGAGCTGTTGGTGCAAATGAATAAAGAATATACCCTTGCTGAGCTTGATTTGATCGTTCGAGATTAATTTGATAGCTTCCTTCAATAACATCACACACTAAATTAAGCGCAATCACCGATGAAATATTCACGTTGAACGGAGCGATATGTCTACCGCCACCATCTGGGTCATTATTATGTTTGAGGATTTTTATTTCCGGTGATGATGTTTTTTTCCATGCATCATGAATTATTTTAAAACCAACATCGATGGTGTCACTGAGAAGTTTTTTTAGTTCTGGTACGTTATATCCTGGTAGTTTGAATGTGGGGATATCTTCAACGCGGATTTTATAGTCTGATGCAAATTTTGTTCTCGATATGGGGTTTTTATCATCGAGTATTACTTGAATAAGTTGTGAATTAAATTTTTCCATATCGTCGATAATTTTATTGCATGTTTCTACGACGCTGATAAATTCATATCGGCTGAGAGAGCCGGATTTAAGAGATATTAACAACAGCGATAAATCATTATTCATTGCTGTGAAATTTTTAATGATTTCAGGTTCGTTAACAAAATTATATTGCAATGGTCCACCCTCCGCCCTATGTTCGTATGCTAACCCAAAAAACTCTATAAATAAGTTGTATTTTTTATAACTCTTTATTGGATTTTTAGGTTTTATTCTGTCGGTGATATAATCAGATTTTTTTGGTTCTGGTAATTTAACGGTTTCTCCCCGGGGTGGTAATTCAGGCCATCCTAGTACGGTTCTTATTGAGCTTTGATATATATCTACGACGTATCCTTCTGAGTTTATTTCAATTGCGGATGATAGCGTCGGCTCATGAACTGTTATAGCGATTTTCGATTCTGTTCCAGTGATCGATTTTATTCTACGCGCGAATTCATTATTGATTTGTTCTATTTGGTATGACCCTGTTGGTATCGAAACGACGTTCCAGTCTGGGGTTCCGTCGTCTTTATTCTTATTTGCAAATACCAGTGAATTATTGGGTTGTTGACCACCAAATGATTTTGATCTGATATTAGGCCAACTGTGATACACTCGTAGTTTTGCTAGAGCTATCTCCTTCACCGGAACCGGAGAGGGGAAATTCACACTGAATTCTGGATTCGTTGATGTTATTGATATCATACTTGTTTGTACTGGGTTCGTGTTCTCCACTACTCGTTGAAGTAATTCCTGCGGTGTTGTCATTGTTATTATACTCATGATTTATTTCTAATTTTGGTATCGAGGAATCATAAATACTGACCATCACTGAGAACTCACAATCTGGTATGGTTGATATTATTGAGATCATTTTGTTTTTTGGGTTCGTGTTTTCTAATTCCATCGATGTTGTCATTGTTATTATATTCATGTTGTCGCTCTAATTTCGATATCGCGGAATCAAAAATACTGACCATCGCTGAGAATTCACTATCTGATATAATTGTATTATCGAGTGACGATGATATCATCAATGATAATTGCGAGTATGCGGTTGATGCAATATGAAATTGAAGTAAGTAATTCTGCAGTTTACTCTGGCTGCATGATGATATCTTTTTTGCTATCCCGGTTGATATACCCCCGATTGTAGCCACCGCAGAAATGCAAATTGGAACTACGACCGGGGCAATCATTATAACCGATGCAAGTATTATTCCGGCGCCAGTGAGAACGCTTGACACCGAGTACATAATAATATCAATTGCGGTGATTCTTCGTCGGTATTTTTTTATTTTTATTTGATACTCCTCAGTGAGGGTTTTGAGTCTATTCTGAAATTCTCTGACCTGATCATAGCGACATTGCGTCGATGAAATCATTTTTATTTTAAAAACGCTAGCGTTTTCAATTGTGAAATCCAAACGATTTTCCTTTCAATTTAGTTATTTACTTAAATCCGCTACGAATTCCACATACCAGGTTGCTGAAACCCTAATCAAATTTTTATCAGTAGCTGTTATAGTGAACTTTTCAGTTGTATCCTTGTCGATGATCGTTGAAATCGTATTGTTGACCCCGGATGAACTCGACGATGATATATTAAATTGAGTCAATGGTGTTACTAGTGTTAATCGATAAATACCCTTAACGGTTGCAGTGATATCTAATTTGTTGTTTGTAGGTGTCCACGCAAATGATCCGTGTTGGATGGTGTACACGACGTTGTTGGTTTTCTCATGAGGAATTTTTGTTTTTTCAATGACTGTTATCATCCTCGAAAAATCACCTTTGATGGCTTCGATGAAGGATTTCGTCTCATCGATGGATTTTTTAATATCAGGGAGTTTTATTTCAATTTTATCTAACGGGGTTCCAATAAATTTATCAATGATATTTCTACGAAATGATGTAAACTGTTTTCCGTTTTCTTCAATTTTAGATTCAAGTGTTGCTAGTTCTAACAGAGAATTATCCAACTCATTTTCATGGGTAGCAATCTTATTGTCGTGGGCGGCAATCCTGTTGTCGTTGTCGGCAATCATGCGGTTGTTGGTGATAATCATCTTGTCGTGGGTGGCAATCGCGTCTGTGATCGTAGACACAAGTGCACCTGGTTTAAGTCGTCCGTCGCTGGAATACAACGCAATAGAGTTTTCAGTGGCGTCTTGCTGCCGTTTTAAAATGTCATCCGCGGATATATTACTGGCTTTAAGTCGTCCGTCGTTGGAATACAGCGCAATAGAGTTTTCAGCGGCGTCTCGCTGCCGTATCAAAATATCATTCAATGACACATCACTGGATTTCAATTTACCCTGTTTGTCCTGAAATACAACTATTTCATTAGGATCAACATTTGTTAAGTTCAACGTCTCAGCGATTTCATCTTCAATTATTTTTTTTATATCCTTGATAGAATCAGGGGGTGCAGTGTCATCGGGTTTGGGTTTCAAAGATCTCCCCCAAATATCAATCATGTTATTGTAAAACTCTTTCTCTCTCTAAAATCTTTGTTGACGACTTCGTTGAAAAATCTTCGATTTTCTCCAGCGATTACTAGTGTATTCATTCACGACAACATGTGGTGGTTTTCCGCTTGGGTTACTTAAGGAGTTAGAAATAGCGTCAAGGACATTTAATACTTCGCTGCCACATATTGGTGGGTCAATCATCGTTTGTGTTGGTAGCGTAGAATACCAAGTCTTCATTGGAAGGGTTTTTATATAACGCAAAAACTCTTTTGGTGGGGCTAATCCATATGAATCGAAATAGACAATCCCACGTGGATCAATAGCGTATGCAACCCAGTGAGTTCCAGGTCCGGTGCTGTTATCGAGATTAATGATTCCGGTTTCAACGCTGTTTGGTTGATGTGGTAATTGATCTTTCATAAAGACACCTCTGAAGTTTTTAATCGCGAGTTTTTTAGCAGCATCGAGTAAATCAAAATTGGACATGGGAACCATCGAAGATTTGGGAACCATAGGTTCCTCAATTAATAAACCGGTCCTAGTCTTAGACCCTTTCCGCTGTACCACGAATACGGGGTTCCTGGTAGTCTTAGACCCAATCCGTGAACGGATCGTCCCTTTTTTTTATATCCTTTCCCAGTTGCCTTCTTTAGTGCCATTCCTGCTGCAGTACCAACGGCTCCTAACGCTGCCGCTTTAGCCACCGCTGGGGCTGCTGCTGCAATCAATGCTGGTATCGCAGCTAACAACGGGAATATACCGCCTGTTTTAATCATATTTTTGATAGCAGCCGCAGAGAGAGTAATCTGAACACCTTTTTTGGCTGCAAGTGCATCATTGAAATGTTTCACCTGACGAGTTGTCAGCGATAGTTTATTTGCACCACCAGTCATTTGGTTGGGTTTCAACGTGATTGTGGTTCCACATTTTTTAGCTGATTCCGATTGCAATTTTTTTAATTGACCGGGAGTTAACGCAACACTAATAACACTATATGACATTATACATAATAGATTGATTCTAAATCGTTTACAATTTCAATTACATGTTTTCCACTGGTGCATCTACCACTCTCATTCTTCCACCAACACCTTCAAGTAGCATTGATTTGTCGCTGAGAATGACAGCAACCGCTCTATAATCAGCAATAGCACCACGAAGCACATTAGCTCTAAAGTGTATATCAACGACAGATTGTCTTGTTAAATCGAGATGTTCCAGTGAGAAGTAATAGATCGGATACAGATTTTTAAAATCATATTGTGATATTTGCAAACCAGTATCCACATTTTGATCGCGTGCCATAAATGACAACAGACGATGATAAACTCGTGCAATATGATTCTGACCGTAATCGAGTTGTACATCCTCGGATGGTTCCTGCTGGCCGTTTATTCTCAGTGAGACGTCCTTAACACCTAATTGATCAAATATCATATGGCTGAAGAGTTGATTGCCAACTCGTGTGTTATCTTGTAACGCTACGAATATATGACGTGGCGCAGCAACACCTTGTTTTGATGCTAGGTTCCAAGTGAATAACCCGTTGTTATTTGATTGCTTCACATCTGTACTCACTGATAACCAACTTAACAACGACTTTCCTCCTTGGTCCATAAATGATAGTAATCGTTCTTCTGCGGTGATTGCTGGAGTCAACACTGGCATCCACAATGATATTTTTGTTAAATTGACTTTACCGGCATCAGCATTTGGATTTGCATTGTCTGCTGGAATCCTCCAGATTGCGTCGTTATCATCACTCTTTCGTACAAGCGATACTGTATGCTTCGCCCCGTAGATAACTTTTCGGACGTTTCTACAGAATCCAAATATGTGATGCAGTGGAATCGCGCATGAAAATGATTTACGCCCTACTCCCAACATTGAGTTTCGTGTTGCAGCTCCTAGATTGAAATTAGGATCGTTGTTTATAATCATATCCTCGACCTCAGCATCATTATTATCACGTTTTTTTGGTCGTCTTACAACAAATGGATTTCCTCCAGCGGTATTCTTACCATCTTTTGCAAACATCATAGAAGGCCCTGCTGATCTTGTATAATCATCGGAATATCTCGCTAACCCGATTATTGTTGTAGCCACATCAACATCGCGATCTATGGACTCAATTTCTTTTCCATCAATGAGATATCTAGCACTCTCAAATAACGCCATGATACCATTATTGACAAAACCGACTTGAGTACCAGCTGGATACGGTGCTGGTACAGCAGGAGTATCAGCAGCTGTTACAATTTCTCCTTCTACTTCAATAAACGCTTCACAGGGCAAAAAGTATTTACTGGTATCATGGACTTGAAGATCAATTCTTGCTCGACTATTTGAGTCTATTGCATGATAGGCGTAATATTGATAATCGCGTACAGAATCATCCTTGCCAACTGGGGCGTCTATATCAAATGCTGGATCACGTGACTGTTTGAACATTTTATTCTATTTATCAGAGTCTAAATCGCGATTTCCCATTTCATCATCGTGTTTTTTTAAAGCCACTTCCTGCTATCATGTTTGCAATATTGCTTTGGTCGGGGGTTAAAACCATCGACGCTAATTTTTCATCTACTGCGTTATTTATAATTCTACTAACACTTGCAGGCATTTCCGCTGTAGACGGTAACGGTTTTGAAAATCCTTTGGATTTCATCCGTGATTTCACTAATGATGTTAATTTATTCTTCGCAGTTGAAAACGCTTTTCCAGCAAGATCTTCAACAGCACCAATACCCTTATCACGAATAACATCAATTGCTTTCATTCCTAGTTGTTTAGCTAACGGCATCACTTTTGGAGCCATTCTCGCAAATAACCCTGCAATGGTATTGCCTAAACCATCTCCGTAGTATGCTCTATAAACCGGAAACCGTGAATTAACTACGTAGACGGGGGTTGGTTTATCATGATTGTAGTGTATGATCATTATTTTAAATCAGAAACAATTTTTCAATTGTTATTTATCTAATCGATTCAGTCACTATGATACCCACTTTCCACTAACTCTCCAATGAAATCTCGATATGTGCTGATATCCATGATACCACCCTGAAATAATCGTCTACAGATATCAGCTGCTTCATTAATTATTTCCGGTGAGTTATTTCCGGCTCGGAACCCTCCTACAAGAACCTCTAATCGTGATATATCACTGAGAACACTACCAGGACATGAAACGCTAGCGTTTCCAACTAGACCACTCCCCGAAAATTTCTTCTCAACGTATGGCCGTCTTATTTGGAGTTGAAATTTTCTCTTGAAGTCTCTGTAGTCCTTCATCCTTCTATCTAAACTCCCAGTATTTATTTCATACACTATATCAGCCCATTCATTATGTGACATTCTATAATCCGAATAATTGTCCGTGAAAAACTTCTCTTGTGAATCATAGCTGTTAGCAGCGAATTCACCTAAATTGTCTATATCCTCGTTGAGAATTTGTTGTTTAGCGCTCTCGGTAAATATAATTGATCTAGGTAGTCCACTAACTAGTTCTTCCTGAAATCCTTTAAATTTTCGTTCTGAAGCGGTTGATATATCCTGAGGAAGTGATTGCAAGGATTTTTTTGTTTGTTTAGTTCTTTTTGCTATTTTTTCTAACACAGGGAGAAAAGTCTCTTCTTGTTTTTTTCCTTGTTCAGAGATTGTTGACACTATCTCCTTCGTTGCTGTGGTTACTGGTTTAAACAATTCTTCAGATCCCGCAGCAAAATCAGTCTGAAGACTTTGTCGTTGTTGTAGTTTATTCCGTACAGAGTCGCGAATTGGTACAAATCTCTTAATTGCATCCAGTCGTTCACGAGCCAATCGGGTTGTTAATGCTTCATTGACCATTATTTGAAATCAGAAACAATTTTTCAATTGTAAAACAATTTTTCAATCCCGACCTAACACCAGTGACAAAGTCACCGTGGAAGTGTTTTAACAGCTCTATCAATGATGAGGAAAGTATCATAATTGTATATAAAATAATTAATACTGATAGTTTCCTCACTTTTTTGACATGTCGGATGATTTTTGATACGGTCATGGAAGTGTTTTAACAGCTCTATCATTGATGAGGGAACTATCAAAATTGTATATAAAAATAATTAATACTGATAGTTCCCTCACTTTTTTGACATGTCGGATGATTTTTGATACCACCATGGAAGTGTTATTTCATCCTATCATTGATGAGGGAACTATCAAAATTGTATATAAAAATAATTAATACTGATAGTTCCCTCACTTTTTTGACATGTCGGATGATTTTTGATACCACCATGGAAGTGTTATTTCATCCTATCATTGATGGCGAAAGTATCATAATTGTATATAAAAATAATTAATACTGATAGTTTCGCCACTTTTCTATTTCTAAAAAAAATGATTAATGGTCGGGCAATCAAATATGATAAATGGTCGGTCACAATCAAATAATGATAAATGGTCAATCAAAATTGTTCATTTTCTTGAATTAACGCCCGTAGGTTTCTAACTTTAGAATTAACCTCCTTTTTCAATTCGTATTCGTACCCCAATTCTTTTCGTATTCGTTCTACGATGGTATACAACGGAGCGAACACACTTACGTCACTGGAAAATGCGAGAGAGTCCCGAATAGAATTCTGAATTCTCTTGATGAGCGCATACTTCTTTGGTAGCATATACTTGTTAGTGCTAACTCCGTATTCAATATCCTGAAAATCAGACATGATTTGATCAGGATTTAACCCATCTGATAGTTCAATATCCCAACTTTTCAATTTTGAAATCTCGGATAAAATGCTATTCATGTTTTCAGAATTCATTATTCTATAGCAATGACATATTTCTAAATGAAAAATATGACGCATTAGACGTAACTAAATCGAATTTTTTGTTCGGTCTTTTTTGAAATAGCCGATCGACAAATCCCCTCTGCAACTCTTTGTACTGAGGGTGAACAAATATCGAAGTGTCTACCGGCGCTGGTTATTGATTGAAATATTTTTTCTTCGTTAGTTATCGTATTCAAAGATTTCACAGGTCTCGCTTTTTTCGAGTATTTCCCAGTCCCCCCTCGTTTGGAATTCTCACTCTGTGTGATTGCTTGAAGATTTGATAAGGAATTGTTCTTCGGATTAGAATCGATATGATCAATGACAGAATCATCCTCGATCAATCCATAAAAACACTCAAATGTGAAACGATGATTGAGATAAGTTTTCGTTTCTTTTCCCTCCCTAACAGTAAATATCAAATACCCTTGATTATTCACAGAACCAACTGGTTTCTTCAGTCTGCGGTTTCTTACAACACCATCACTTGATGCTTCATAATTTGTGATCACAGGGTGTGGTCTGAATTCTTGGTTCATTCGTATACATAATACTATTGTTTGTCTAATTCATTGTTTGGTTTAATGATAAATCTTTCGATGTAGTCTTGAGGAGTTCTTATGATTTTATCCTTGATACTGACTTTGTCAGCGTCAAGAATACTGACTTTATCAGTGTCAGCGTCAGGGTCATAATTTCTGATTGATTGTCTATTTTTTATTCTTTTATCATAATAACGCTTCAACTCCCTGTATCGCTTACCACCGCAATTCAAACACAACCGTGATTTCCCCCTAACCCCAACTCCACATAGAATACAGGGTAACGGACCAAGGCTTCCACGACGAAAGCTTTGCATATGATACCCACAAAACTCATTTCTGCATGATTTGTTACACGGGGTTACTGATCCAATCATAAGCCACTTACAGTGATTCATTATATAAAAATCTTTCATTTAAATGCTTGTTTTAATTATAGCATGAAGGAATTAAGGAAAACGCCTTCGAAAAATGCTGAATTCAATGTTGATAAAGAGTTTAAGAGATTATTAAAAATCAATCCTAGATTTAATCTCGATAGACCCAAAAAACGTATCAAACGTCCAAGAGACGGAAACATGAAAGAGTTTAAGAGATTATTAAAAATCAATCCTAGATTTAATCTCGATAGACCCAAAAAACGTATCAAACGTCCAAGAGACGGAAACATGAAAGAGTTTAAGAGATTATTGAAAATCAGTCCTAGATTTAATCTCGATAGACCAAAAAAACGTATCAAATTTAATCTCGAGAAACCAAAAAAAGCGTCCAAGAAATTATCCTGGAAGGATGCTCAATTCAATCTCGATATAGTTTCTAATACACCCAAGAATACAATTCTTGATAAAGCCATGATTAATAAAATCAGAGACTGTTTTAATGAATTCAAGCGTGATGGAGCATCCTATTGTTGGTCAACATTTCGAATTGATGGTGTTGTTGACGCTACCATGAATGATGAAAAAGCAGCAGTGATAATTTCACGTGTTGGGGAAAAACGGTATTTTTTCCGAATCAAATTCATTATTGAAGTCGATGGCAAATGGATTATTAGGGATAAATTTGAACCAATCCTCAAGAATAAAAAAGCTGTCATTGTGAGTAGAGATTCCAAACCAGGGATTCTAACCGGCATTGACAAACCATACTACGAAAGATCTTATCCCGTAACAGCAATGGTTTATGGGCTATATCCGTTAAATGATAAACCCGATATCGCAAAACTAGCTCCTATGAAATATTCGTCAGGGCTTAATTGTGTAGCAACACGGGTAATGGAGCACTTCACAAATGCATCCCGAGGAAATAAACTAACTGATCTAAGACGAAAAAAAATAACCGAGTGGGAACTGACAGTGAAACAGAACGGTGCAAAGATTTCTGATATAGCTAAGTTAGAAACATCATTAAGATTTCCAATAACAGTTATGACGATAACCGGAGAGGTTTTATACGAACCGAAATATAACAAAAATGGAGCACCAATACAGATTATTGATCATAACAAACACGCGTGGACACCTGCGGTAACAGTATTTCCACGAGAACGAACCGTGAAATATATCCCTAAGGAGTTCGTCGGGGATGTTTTCTATGAAGAGAGATTATTTGATGCTATTAATGCGTTGTGTAAGGATGATCCTGTGTCAGTGTGGTTACTTAGAAGTGATGAAGGATTCGATCAATTTGTAAAACCAAATGGTGAATTATATCGCGTTGAAGAATTAGATAACAGAATGAGAAAAATCGCTAATGATTTTTCACCGGAGAGTTTCCATGAAAAACTACTCACGGATAGTTTTACTATTCCATCAGTGGTAGCTCACTTCGCAAGAGAAAAAAACTCATGGCGTCCAACACGAAGTGATTTTCTTGAGGATGTTAAATCGAGTTGCGTCGAATTTGGTCATGGAGGATTGTGGAATACGAAATACTCACGTGATGGTATGATTTCAATTGATATAGCCGCGTGTTATCCCGGAAGTTTTCTCGGGTATGGGGAATGCGCTGAGTACTTCAAACGATTTGGACACCCCACGCATGAAATGACTCGTGTTGCGATTAATGGACCATTACCTGATTTTGATTTAACCGGATTCGCTCGTGTGATATCATTCGAATTAGCGTCAGGATTACATCCGTGTAGTTATGTTTGGCTCGGTAGACACCTATCTGAAAAGGCCTGGATGCCAATAGTGTTACTACGATATATGATTGATTGTGGTATGCTAATATCGTTGATTGTTTCCGAGGCTATTATATGCTATCGAGCTCAGAAAGAAGTTTGGCTACCACAACCCGATCTAGATCGTATAATCAACGAACTACGAAAACAATTCCCTGATTTCAATGAAGAAGAAATCATAAATTGGTCTAAGAAGTTATTTGAAATTAAAAAAGAACAAGCAAAAGATCTCGGACGAAGAATAATCGGTAAATTCACTCAAGGTGGACGATACGACAACGCAAAATATTCTTCGCGGTTAATCACAGATGTCGCTGAATACGATTTTCTTGTAGCGGATTTAATGAAACAGGGAAAACTTGTATCCCGTAAGGATGCTTTTCTATCCAATGGTGAGAAATTAGGTACGGTTGTTACCTACTGTGATGGACATAATTCCCAGTACACACATTTGAGAAGTTCAATGCTAGCCTATGCTTCTATTAATCTATTTTCGATGATAAATAGATTTCCTAATACCGCGGTTAGAGTGGCCACTGATTCGATGTATATACACAATAAATACAAATCAGCTGTAGCTAAATTCACAGATCCCGAAGAAAATTGGGGGCGTTGGCGATTTAAAAGGGAGATGCTACATGAGTATTGTGAATCCGCAGACGTTGCCATGGATGATAAATATCTTTGTTGTAACCGTATTGAAAATCAATCAGAATTTTCTAATGCACCACCGGTATCTGATCCAATATGTCGATACAAGACAGTTTATTTAAACGGTTGTGGTGGGTCAGGAAAGACAACTCGTGCAATTGAATTATTTCGTCGGTCAACCATGATTGTGCTAACACCGACTCACAGACTCGCCAGAGAGATGATACAGCGAGGGGTAAATGCCTGTACTTACCATAGTTTCTTTCGATGGAAGGGTGACAAATGGACTCCTGATCGAATGGGTGATAAATTCATTCCTGAAATCATAATCTGGGATGAAATATGCACAGTGTCATTAGATGTATTACAAATATTTCTCGAGTGGTTGTTAAACAAAAACACAAAAGTCGTCATGTGCGGTGATCACGGCCAACCACCACCATTTGTCGGTGCATCTCCACATGAATGGCTAAGGGGTTTTGTAGACTACTATGAAGAAATCACCACTGATTATAGATCACTTGATGAACGATTACGAGAGTTCAAAGCGCTAATTAGATTACAACCGGATAGAATCCAGTGCGAAATAGCGCGTGAAGTGATTTCAGAAACTCAAATAAACGATTTCTGGGAAACATGGAAACAAAATGATTTGATAATTGCAAGTAGAAAAATAGTCAGGGACACACTTCAGATGAAGTTATTTGAATTGCATAAAGAAAAATTTGCAACGCTTCCAGTACCCCTTTGTTATAGGCCATCGGATACACGAAAACAGAATATTGAAGTTGATATTCCAGGACAGAGTGAAAAACAAATTCTGGTATTAAATGATATTGTGCTGGTTGATATCAATGTCGTTGAAGATGCATTGCGTGCTAATAAATCCCCGTGGACTCTAGGATACGCAGCGACGATACACTCTTCACAGGGATTGACTATATCGGATACAATTGTTTGGATGGTGGATAATCACATCGAATGGTCGAATTTAGTCTATCTCGCAGTATCCAGAGTACGAAACATAAATCAACTTCGAAGAATTGTCCTCGATGATAATGACACCACAATAAATGATATTGATGTTAGCATCATTAATAAAAAACTCTCCGGTTACAAACAACAGGACAAAAAAAAACAACGAGAATTTGATATTGATGCTGAATTAATAATCACTTTGAAGAAACAACAGAATAATCACTGCGCGAGTTGCAATTGTATAATGCGTTGGCAGTATTCGGATAAGGATCCTCGCCAATTCACCGTAGACAGAAAAAATAACAGTCTCGGTCATGTCAGAAATAATGTGATGTTGACTTGTCTTGAGTGCAATAGACGCAACGGTGCTAGTTAAGACCATGCGGTGGCAATTGAGTATCCTCGGGAATTACCTGTAGTTGTTGTCGAGTAAATCCACGTTGAGGGGCAGTTGAATCCAGTTTATAGACTGGAGGTCTACCAGTTGATTGTGTTATAGTAGATATCTTATGCGTAGTGACGCTCCAAATAGGATCAGTAGCCCTTTTTCTACCCCCTTCAAGCTCTCCTGGTTCGTATAAGTACCTCACAATGACATTACTATGAAGAATTGGTTCTTTGAAATCTTTTTGTGGTTGTACGGGTATTGACTTCTTTTTAATCGCGTTGATAGGTTTCATGTTGATTGTTCTAGTAATCTCGTTATTCAGTGCAGTAATCACAGATGGTAATCTTTTAACCCATTCACGGGATCTTTTTTCTTGGATGAATTCTTTTGCGTATTGATATCCAAATAACCGTTCAGCAAGAGTCCGATTAAATCGTTCTACAATGGCCTGATCGCGATGTAGCGCAGTATGCCCTCGTCGTATGGTGACATTATGATGTTTCATTGTAGATAATACTGCACCCTGAAATTCCTTACCAGGATCAACCTGCAATAGATTTGGCCAGTGCAGAGGACCTCGTCGATAAATCCTTTCAAATGCAGAAGCAACTTCAGTGGCTGATTTTGTTTTTAACGGTTCTGCTTCTTTGTATCGACTTGCAATATCAACTACGGTTAAAGCGTATTTGTAACCACGATCATGTGGCAGAAATAATATATCAGCCTGATGAACTTCATTAGGAGCGGTCACATCAAAATGCGAGAATTGAATTTGTTTAGGCGGTGGTAGATAAATTTGCCATAGTGCCTGTTTGGATAACCAATTAGCCGCAGTGGTTTTTTTCACTTTTGCAGCGCTAGCGAGTTTATGGACTGCTGATTTACCCCTCCAGTATCCTCTTGGGGAATAATAAATTGATTCCATATTATTAATTACCGGCACCTAACATCAATTTGCTTTTCATAGCCGATTTTATCAAAAATGAAGCCAATTTTTCTTTGAAGGATTTATCAGGAATAGCATTTAACGCATGAATTAATTTCACATCTGCTAGATGCCTGTGTTGCAAATTGCTGCTTTTATAAGCAACATCATGAAGGTGACAGGCCTTATCAATGGCGTTTATTGGTTCTTCACCGGGGTTGGGTTGATTTTGATTATTGAGTCTGATATCAAGTCTGGTTCCCGGTCCACAGTAGCTATATCCTGGGAGGTGCTTTTCTCCGGGGTACTTTGCCCATGGGGTTCCAGGGAGCTTTGCCAATTTGGCTGCGATATCACCTCCTCGTTTTTTTTTAAATCAGATTTCATAGACACAAATCTAAATTTCTTTGTACCACATTGCATGCATTTACCAGAAAGCGCTGATCGGTTATTTTTAGTTGTAACCGTCGTCACATCTTCTGTGCCAGTACGCGTTTTGCACTTCACACAATATAGATCCATAATTTATGTATAGAGATATGGATATAATTGATTTTTCAGCGACTAAAAGAAGAGAACCGGTTAAGCATCATGCAGCGCTACCAAACTCTATCCGGATGATTATAATCGGGCCATCTGGATCCGGTAAAACGCAATTGTTGCTCAATTTAATAATGAGATGGATGAAGTGGGATAAGTTGTATTTAATTGCTCCTAGCGTAGATGATCAACGATGTTATGAAGTGCTAAAAGATTTTAACGACAGCGCGGTAGAAAAATCCGGAGAGGGTATTATTGAGTTTATAACCGATATCGATGAAGCACCGAGCATTGATGATATTGATGGAGATATTAACAATTTAGTCGTATACGACGATATAATGTTGGATAAACAAAAAAATCCTGCTAGAATATTTTCCCGTGGGCGTCACAAAAACACTGACGTGATATATGTCACTCAACGCTACACTCAGGTTCCAAAAGTCATCAGAGATAACTGCAATATTCTTTCTGTATTCAACGGCGTTGATACACATACGCTACGAAATATTTGGCAGACATGGTGTTCTGATATGGACTTCAATCAATTTCGAGATTTCTTTAGTCATGCTCAGTCAAAACCACACGGATTCGCAACAATAAATTTGCATGATCCTCGGACACGATATCGTATCGGACTGGATCAAATATTCGGTTAAAATCATTTATTATTTTTTGTTAACCAGTGATGAAATCACTAAGCAGCAGAGAGGGTGGATGACAACAAGTTGCGACCAAAATTAATTAAAAAATCGTTTTCATTTTTTTAGTTAAAATGATTTCGTAGGGAGATTTCAACGAAATCCTACGGATCGTTTTAAGGATTCAATCAATTTTTTTTGTCTGAAAACGTTGTAGGATTCGCCCTTTTTTTGGTTGAAATAAGATTATAGGACGGCTCGTTTTAGGATTTCAATCAAATTTTGTCTAAAAACGTTGTAGGATTCACCCTCTCTGCTGCTAATGTGTATCAAATTAGAGGCCGACCGAAACTAAATTT
This sequence comes from Unio pictorum, assembly GCA_030141615.1. Lineage (NCBI taxonomy): Eukaryota > Metazoa > Mollusca > Bivalvia > Unionida > Unionidae > Unio > Unio pictorum. The sequence goes on from JARLTB010000442.1 coordinate 12,031,896, forward strand.
CTGGTTTCGGCCGAAAACGAAACCAGACCGAAAGTTATTAATTGACTTTCGGCCGAAACCGAAGCCAAAACAGAATGTTTAACTACACCTTCGGCCGAAACCGAAAGATAAACCGAAGTTGCCGAACACAAGATTTATTAAATAGGCCTGGGTCATGATACAGTGATACACTAATTAAAAAGTAATCACCCAGAGCCTGTAGTAAAATGACTTCGCTAAATGTCAAATTGCCTAGCGCCGACTGACCGGCCGGCAAGCAGAGTAATAGACGTTAAAATAGATCTTGGCTGATGACCGAAAGTCAATATCAGTTTCGGCCGAAACCGAAAGCTAACATTTTGGCTTCGGCCGAAACAGAAACTATGTCGAAAGAAGCCATTTGCCAACTTTCGGCTCCGAAACCGAAACCAAAACCGAATTTCGGTTGACCTCTATATCAAATACAAAGTAAACTTGACGTAACAAATGGATAGAATAGGATGTCTGATCTGATTCATATTTATGTTTGGAACAACTCTCTTAATTACATTTTGGCAAAACTCCATCAATATGACGATGAAAAACCCGGGTATCCCATGTGGTACAAGCAATGTAAGCAGTTTCTGTAGTAAATCTGGATGGAACTAACATGCTGTAACGAAAGAACTTTTGCAGCCTCATACTCTTAGAAACAACACTGAATCCAAAGCAGCATTTTGTAAATTGTCAAGAATGGTCTTAACATTCGACATTAACACACAAGAATTTAGAAATACAAATATTAATACTTAGTAGAGATAGAATAATAGTGTTGTTGTGCTCGTTTTACCGACATATACAGATAACTAGTAATGTTTCCATATCTTAAATAAAAAATGGAAATAATATCGGCGATAACACTTCACCTTTTATCAACCTATTCCATACAAAAAGGCACTAAGAATATCCCAATGTGAAATACAGATGTAAACTACACTAAAAGGAAGAAAAAACATATACTATTTTTGTTATTTACACCTTAACAAAAGATCTTCAAGCTACCATCGATTTCTGTAAACACTACCAAATTCTTTTTTTTTAATTAACTAACACTTCATAAAACATTTACCTTGACTTAAATACTTATTATACAAACCATGTAAAACAAAAATAGCGTCAATTACTCCCACTACTTTCTTGAAACCGAATTGTGCATCCGATACGTTGTTATTTTCTATAGCCCAATTCAACAGTCTTTGAAAACTAAAATTATGAAAAACAATTTGAAAAGGAACATAGTAAAATATAATCTCTATAATTTCCCATATTACAATATTTGTTTAGAAGATAACCATGGCCATGTCGTTTCAATGTTTGAGATTTGGTATCGCTTTTAGCATTTCATCTTTAGGTTTTCTTTGATTTTTGTTCTTAATATATAGTCTTTTGAACATTATAATTCGGTTTGCAAAATACTAAAATAGTAGAAAAATTGTTCTGGTGATATACTTTTAGCTGAAACTACATATTATTTCGGTTTTCGTTTTTTTAATAGAAATTCAAGAATCGTTTTAGATTAGATTTGTTCATATAATATAAATCACCTGATAACTATTTTTTATACTGAAACTTCGCCTTTCTTATCAATCTTCTTTATTTAAAAGATGAGCAACATATCGGTTTATCTAAACGTTTTCTAATAAATTGATAATTGGTCCACATAATGCTTTTGACTTCCACTACACTGGCTACTGAATCAAGTTTATTTGATCTCGCAATACAATCAGAAAAGAAACACCACAAATCCTAATATAGGGTTGTTCAACGTCATTTAAGATTTCACTGAACTGTCTCACAGCTACATGTATACTATATGGGTCATGTACAGAAATATTTGATATATAACTGTCAGATTGGGCCTGATCACATTCTAAGACTTTAATGAATGCGATAGAATGCTGCGGATCCCATTTGTAATAAGTTTGGATATTTTCGCTTTCATATGAGAGGTGAAGGCGCTACATTTTAATACAAACTCTAACAGTGCACGATTAGAATTAGCTATAATATCGTGGGACATAAAAATCGGATAGTAATGACACAGTACTATAAAAAAAGAAAATATAATCTATAATAATACGTCCACGAGGGTCACTGTAGGTAAATTTACCGATCTCGCGATCCCTCAAGAGCCTGCCGTTACCTATTCTTAATCTAGTTGCTTTACACAGGTCAATATCATTCAATACCTCTGTATTGGTTAAAATCAAATGTACATATACCTCTCTTGTTGATGAGCAATACATGGTTCATGCTTGAGAATAAATTATATACATTATCATCACTAGTGGTAGATCACTATCAATAAGTTTTGTTTATAAATGTTATACATGGATGATCCCTGATGATACAGCCATATATCTATCCCATTTGTCCATTTGTTGCTTTAAATTTGCTTACTCGCTGAATCCCGTTGCTCTGATTAGACCCTTTAGGAGCGATATAATATTATTTTAACCGTTTTTGAATTATGTGTGCATCGTAAGTCCATTGTTGAAGCTTAAAAGCCACTATTACAACTCAAAAAGTTTATCCAGTTTCTTTTCTACAGTTTCTAAACTTCTGTCGATATACTTCAAGTACCAGGACATATCCATCCAATATACTTTCCTTAACCATGTCATAATTAACACTACCTATCCACATTGAGGTATGGACTTCACGAGCTTTGAATATAGCTATACTTTATAATGACAAAGCCCAGTGCTCTCTTGGCCATAGTAAATTTTCAGCTATTTTCTCAAAATGCGGACAATATTGATCTACTACTCTTTCCCTACAATCGGATAATAACCTAATATTTCTGATAACATCAAACCCTTAACTAGGAGGATGTGCATTCCAATTTTTTTTTTAATTTAAATTATTTTATCTTTCTTTTTATATCATGAATTTGCATTTTCTATCTTATCTTTCTCTCTTTGTTTGAATTTGAATACACATTTGTCTCCTTTTCGTTTGCATATGCATTTGCTTTTTATTTTTCTCTTTGTATTTGCTCTTTTTGATTTTGGAATTCCACAATTTTCATCCGTAGTTGACGTTTCTTAATTCTATTTTATATGAGTTTATTTAATGCATTTATTTTCATTTCAGCTAAGATTAATATAAAGACTCAATATTTAAATCCAAAGCACTTGTATCAAACATATTCTTTTTCTTTTCCATCAAATACTGCATCAAAATAATTGTATAACCTGTTTTAACAAAGATACTTTTACCTCCGAAAACAAAACGGCGGCTGGCAAGCTCCAACAACTCATCATTATCGACAGAAACCATCCCTTCCTTGGTCATATTAGAAACAAAACTCTCCACTCTAGAACATCGTGAAAGCTTGTTGGTTTCATTGTGAAATCACATATACCGGAAAACAAGAAATTGCGAAAAAAAAGAAAATTTAAAACTCAAAAATAATTGTCTTTTTTCTGAAACATATTACAGATATTCATATCACGGACAAGCCCCTAATTCCGGTTCTGACTCTATGGTCTTAAAGTAAGTAATAGAAAGACGCACAAACCAACAAAGTTTGTGTGAAACGTAAATATACAAATACGTCCCATAGCCTAATAATACGGGCATCTCATCCTGGTCAACTAATATGTTTATACACTCTAGTACCCTTAAAGTTAACACTTACAAGACGTGCTGAAATTGTAACCCCTTTCTCGTAAAATACATTGTAGGTATGCTGTCAAGTCTCGTCCTCCGAGGTCAACTCTCTCGATTGCACAAGGGGTCACATATCCTGCAATATTAAATTTGAATGAGCATTGAAACACCTCCAAATTTTTTGTTTACAATAATCTAAGCCTGTTTGTATACCTGTCATCAAATGACGTATTGTTTGAGAGTAGAAGAGATTTACAAGTACGTAAAAGTTTACTAGCTATTTCCCAACATTATGAGCCAATTTTCCTTCATATAAAGGGAATTTATTTATGACGAGCAAGCTAAATAAATTACAAATATGTTTGCATGGTTACATTCTTCAAATTACATTCTTCAAATTATATTTAATGCAATTTTTTTCATTTTATAATAATGTACAATTGTCATGCCTTGATAATGTCATGTATGAGGAAATCCCCATGTTTAATTTCACGCTTATGTTGAAGATTTGCAAATATTTAGCATCGTGAAGTAGAACAATTAACGCATGTAAAATGAGACATCGCGTAAATTACACAAGAAAATTGTACACAAATGTTCAACTTAAGAACAATAAGTACTCGGAAATGTTCCTATATGCAAACTATAACCATGAACTTAAATGAATGATGAATGGATGTTTATTACGTGCCAGGATTTTCAAGAAAAGTATTGTCTCCGGACTAAAAAACTTTAACATGAAATGTAAGAAAAATAAAGTTTGCTCTCGTGGCCAAGTGGGTTCAGCGTCCGCTTAGGATGCGTGAGGTCACAGGTTCGAACCCCAACTGAGTCGTACCAAAGACTTATGAACTGGCGTTAGCACCGGCCTCATTTGGCGCTCAGCATTCAGAGGTTAGTGTTAGGATTGGTCGGCCTGGTGTCAAGATAATGTGACAAGAGCATCATGCAACATTTCTGCCGTATAGTATCCCAGTCCTTGACATCACTATAAACTACTATATTGCAGGCATCATAGCAAATTGAATTATTACAGCTACATTACAAATCCAAATCACACACACACACACACACACACACACACACACACACACACACACACACACACAGAAGCAAGAAAAACAGACAAACAAACAAACAAAAGTATTGACAGTGCTGTTCGAGTTGAAACGCTTCAGAAAAGACAAAGATTCATACAGGAACAAGCCAAGCGTTGCATATGAGATGAAGAGAGAAAGCAGCTCGACGGAAATCTCTTTTACCTTCAAAGATGGGTACCACGTGAGTCACTCCATCTCCCGAGTCAAAAACAATTCCTGTGGTCTGGCCTGAGGCGTACAGAGACAATATAGCTTGAATCCCGACGTAAAACGCCTTTGTTTTGAAAGTCTCGAACATGATCTGTGAACGAGTTTAATGGTTGTAAAAGTAATTGTAAAGTGTATATATATATATATATATATATATATATATATATATATATATATATATATATATATATATATATATATATATATACGTCGTGATGGTGAAATAGGTAAATATGTTGATCGATAGACGTGAAACGTGAAAACTATGTACTGATAATCCTAACTATGTCTTGCCTGTGTCATTTTCTCCCTGTTGGCTTTGGGATTGAAAGGCGCTTCTGTCAACATGGTTCGGTATTCTTCTGGAGCCACACGGAGTACGTTATAGAAAGTGTAGTACCAGATTTTCTCCATGTCGTCCCAGTTGGTGACAATTCCGTGTTCCATTGGATACCGTAGGGAAAGGATACCCCTCTTATTAAAAGCCTCGTCTCCAATATAACATTCTTTACTATCCATTCCCGCCATTACAACCTAAAAAAAGAAAACACCACATATTACTTTAAACTACAAAAAGCATATTTTAAGTGTTATGTATATTTCATTTAATTGTTTGTCTGTTAGTTTTAATCTGTTTATTTCATTATTTGCTATTGTAATTTAACATTTTTACCTTGTCCAAAACTGAGTTCATTTCTGCTTGACCGGACAGACTTCTTTTTTTAAAGTACCATTTATGTAAACAGCTAATAATAGTGTCATTATGCTCTATGTGTATGAGCTTATTAACCAAATTAGTATTGAGGTAAACAAGAAGTGATAATTATATTAAACAGTATCATAGTTTTTTTAGATTTCAATGTGAATTTTATTGACTATAGACAAGGCTCATTAGATCAGCGTAGATGATTATTTTTCATTAGGTAATGGATATTTTTAGTAAATGCTAATGTGACTTGATGTCAAGCAGAGAACTATATTATCTTGTGGCTGTAAGGATGCTGCCAGTCGTGCTAACATTAGCACTTTAAGTTGTATTATGTTGTGACCAGTTTGGGCTGAATAATTTTTTCTTCAAATTGTTGAATTCAAGTTATCTTGTTCTATGGAAATACGAAAGAGCTCTGATGAATTTCTTGGATAAAGACATTCATTGACATTTTTATTGAATTCAAACCTTGAATAATGTTTATGTAATTCAGCAAAACACAGCCGACATATTGTAACGTTATACGTGTGCAACTGATAATCGGAAATGTTTCGATTTGTGACGATATACTAGATTTCGGACGCACACACGACAAACATGATACAAATTTGAGAAATATTTTAAAACGTTCCCTCGAAAAAGGAATTAAAAAAAACAAGAAGTAGGTGTCACAGAAGTACAGTACTTCTGATACATTCTGTCAGCAGAATGTCTCAAACCCGACATTACCAATGTAGTAGCGGTCAGAAAAATGGAACCTACTCGTAACCAGTCAGTTAAAAAAAACTGTTAGCGAAAGACGTATAGTTTTCATGGGACACTCCGCAAATAAAATCAATTCAAAAGGTCAGACACATAATTACTCCTCTGTCCTTAAGAAACTATTGACTTTGCGAGTTAAAGCGTCATAATATGGGATATGTGCCTCCATAATGCAAAATGGTAAGCCCATGCATCAAAATCCTTGACTACAACTGAAATTAATTATGCTCAGATAAAGAAAAAAATGTTCGCCATGCTGTTCGGATGCAAACGGTTCCATCAATTTGCATATCCGAGGAAGTTACACGTTCAAACGGCCACCTTCCACTTGTCTCTAAAATGAAAAAGCCTCTCTATGCAGCCCTATCCCGACTACAACGAATGCTTTTATAACTACATTGTTATGACCTAGAGGTAAAACATTACCAAGGTAAGAACATACCTGTAGTAGACACGCTCTCCCGTAAGTATGTATCTGATACACACACACACACACACACACACACACACACTCACCTCATCTGAAGGTATAGATATGCATGGTGCTATCAGTATTACCTGCAACTAATAGTAAGAAAGAAGATATTCAATCTCCCACTGAACAAGACCACCAACTGGTCGTACTGAAACAGTTCATAATTGAAGGTTGGCCTGAATAGAGGTCAAGCTGTCTAACAGAGATAATTCTCTATCGGAATTATAGAGATACATTTTCTGTTGCAGATGGGTTAATTTAAAAAGTTTTTTTTAAAAAATAGTCATATCTCTAGCCCTCGGCAGAAAATGCTAAAAACTGTACATTCAGGACATTTAGGCATAGAGAAGTGTCTGAAAAAGAGCCAGAGAGGTCTTCGTTTGGCCATGAATTTCAGTTGACATTTCCGATTTAGTGTCAAAATGCTTTATCTGCTTGGAGCGCAGACATTCAAACCAAAAGGAACCTCTCATTCCCCATGACGTCCCTTAATATACATGGAAAAACTCGCCACAGACATATTTACATGGGATAATAATGAACACATTACTGTAATATATTATTGTAGTCGCTACGTCGATGTTAAGGCACTCGCAAGCTCAAAAAGGTGCACTGTTATCAATCACATAAAAAAGCATGTTCGCGCGCTTCAGAATACCGCAAATTGTTGTCAGCGCAATCAAATATGCTATTCTTCGCGAAAGAATGGGACTTTATGTTACATCGTGTCCCACATTCCCTAAGTCGAACGGCCTAGAGCAGAACACATTTCAAACTGTAAAGAGAAATCTCTCAAAGGCAGCGATGGCAAAGAACCGCTTATAGGCATATTAGAGTATCGAGACACTGCTCTTGATATTGGGTTCTCACCAGCCCAATTTTTATGATGGGAAGACAACTCAGACCAATTCTCAAAATAACCCGTGAAATATTACTTCCCAAGACACCCATCACCGTTGAGGTCCAAAATAAAAGTACACTTCGCAAGAAGAAAACAAAGAATCATTATGATAAAAGTGCAAAACCAGTACAGCCACTTAAGTTAGAGAATCAGCCAAAGTTCAATCAACGGGTCGAAATTGAGAAAGTTCATACTCAGTTCGCACCAAGGATGGTACCATTTATCGTTACAATAGACGTCAACTCGTGAAAACTAATTGCCCCCCTCCCCCAATGTAATAATATAAATGCGCCCTTCTCTCAGATTGAAAACACATTGTGTATATCTGTATCACATCCCTCAAATGCCAGTAAATCAATCTCACAATCAATGGAATCTCAATGTTTCAATTAAAGAAAGCCTGAGCCTGACGCAACAATCCCACAAGAGTGTCAGCAAAGTGGATTCTACACACGTTCTAGAAGGCTAGTAAAACCGAAGTTAATAGATTCGGTAATATCAGTTCATAAAATCTATACATATTCTGAATTTTGAAAAAACAGTTGTGAAATTCTGTACTCACAGATAAGTGAGACATAACTAACTAAACAGTAAGTCATTAGTGTAGCACAATGTATGGTTTTGTTGATAAATACAGACGGTGATTCAAGATAAGGACCAGCAGTGTACATTAAATAGCAATCAAACAAGCAACGGGATCTTTAAAACTGTACAATGCATTCTGACTCTAAGAGATTTATTCATTGATCATTGTAATCATTACTTACAAAGAGCTGAATAAACAATGTTGCTGGTCGAGTAGCAGATGATCGGGTGTTGATGCCTAAGACTGGTGGGCGCTGATTGCTTGACAGATCAGCCTGGAATACTGACTGCTTGACAGACCAGTTTGCCTGGTGGCCAATTGTGCTGGTGACGGAGTGTATAACTCCTGGTAAGGGAGTGTATAACTGGTGACGGAGTGTATAACCCCTGGTGACCGAGTGTATAACTCCATAATGTAATATTTTAGCTGTGTGCTAATTTTGGGGGTTTGTAATACCCAATGTGTTTTTTGGGACTGTAAATATATATTGTACATTTGTCTCTTTGTTGTCATCATTTTACGATTTGAGTTAACTACCGTATTTGTTCACTACTTAAGTGGATACATTTTACTATAATTAGTATGAGTAAAATACCAGATTGTTTACTACAATTAGTATGAGCAAAATACCAGATTGTTTACTATTTAAGTAAAACACGTCATTCTATTCGTTGTGAAATCACTGTGAATCATTTACCTACTGTCCTTGTACTGTGTAAAGTCATCGATTTGTGTTTTCATTATTAAGTTCGTGCGCATTATGTTAAATGATCAAATATTTGGATCATATACAATATACAAACACAAATTAATTTTAAAAATTCTCATTCAAGTCAATCGTGATTAAACAATGTATTTGTATTTCCCTTAAAAGTGTTCCTTTGTAAATCCTAATCCCGCCCGATTATCTTGTTACACTGTATGTAAAGGGATTATCCAAGCTTTCTTTTACAGTAATATGTATGTAATGGGATTATCAAAGCTTATTTACAGTATTCTGTATATAATGGGATCATCAACACTTGTTTACAGTTCTCTGTATGTATCGGGATTATCAAAGCTTGTTTACAGTATTCTGTATGTAATGGGATGATCAACACTTGTTTATAGTATTCTTTATGTATTGGAATCATCAAAGCTTGTTTACAGTACTCGTTATGTATTGGGATAATCAACACTTGTTTACAGTATTCTGTAAGTAATGGGATTATCAAAGCTTGTTTACAGTATTCTGGATGTAATGGGATTATCAAAGCTTGCTTACAGTACTCGTTATGTATTGGGATAATCAACACTTGTTTACAGTATTCTGTATGTAATGGGATTATCAAAGCTTGTTTACAGTATTCTGGATGTAATGGGATCATCAAAGCCTTTAAATGTCTAATATTATTAACATATTTTATGCCATGGAAACTAGTTCCATGCAATGAGAGTTTGAGTTGATTTTTATTTCATGATGAGAATTACTGACATTACGCTACGGAATCCTAGCAAGGAGAAGACATGCAATTGTGATGTTGTGATATCTGTAGTCATAAATTGGAGAAAAATAATTTGTACTTTTGGAACGTTACGGAAACTTCCATTTGACAGTGACTGTTGTCTAAAAGTCCTTGGAAAATGAGTAAACAATGGACTTCCAGCGCAAACTGACGCGAGTGTTTGATTGCCTCGGTAAAGTAACCCATTGCTTGTTGGGTCTAAATGCATCCAAATCTGCAGTTTCTAGGAAAATAATTGATAAAATTGTCGAAAATGTGACTTTATGCTCTATTGTCAAATTCTAAATTCTCGAACACTACAAACCGAAGATTGTTTTTAACACAATTAACGTCTGTTTACTTGCATCGTGTCGTGGCCGTCCAGTTATGGCGGGAAATACAGCGCGTGGTACATCGTCTCCGGCAAAGCCAGCCTTGCACATGCCCGTACCGTTGTCAATCACAACAGCAGAAAACTCGTCTTGACAGAGAGACATGGCTCTTTTCCTTCTATGTGTAGCAAATTAACATCTGAAGTAGAAACATTATGATTATATTGTTCATAGAATATGCCTATACATATAAAGCGTAGCTTAAATATGTATGATCAACGTTGTTGGTGATCATGATTATCAGCCCACTAATAATAATAATAATAATAATAAGAAGAAGAAGAAGAAGAAGAAGAAGAAGAAGAAGAAGAAGAAGAAGAAGAAGAAGAAGAAGAAGAATATACTTGAAAATGTAGACCCAAAATTGTACTGATGACGAGAGTAATGATGGAGTGTCCAACTAATCTCTTGATCCATACTCACATGATCAGACTTTAAAAGATTTTCATCTTCTAGAGGGTAAAAGCCCTGATTAACGTGCATCCTACCTTGAAGAAATGCTACAGAATAGGGAATGGAGCATTTTGACACTTTGGTGTTAGACATGCACATAACTATTTAACTAGATTAAGAAAGAAACTGTTCTTGCTCGTATAAAAAACAACCATGTTATATAATCAAGACTCACAAATCTGAGGATTGGAGGAGATAATCAAAGCCACTAACTTTAAAAGTATGACCGGGTGTGAAGGGGCAAATTTCTGGCGATCTAACAAGAATACATTAGTTGAGACCAAAGAACTATTAATTAGATTTCTAGAGAATGGACGCGAATCAATTGTCACACTGCCATGCTCAGAATGTCATTTTTCGAGGGAATAATGCTATCCCTAATTAAGCAATTGTTTGGACAGCAGCCAGACGGACTATTAAGGGCACAGTAAACATTATTGTTAGGGTAAAGCTGTCACAACTAAAAAGTCGCAGAAACGCTGTAATTATCAAACTACCAGATCAAGCTGACCCCAATTTTGGCGCCACTGAGATAGGGGCCAAGAGATTTGACTGATTCGTTTAGTAAGTTAAGGGACGTGTTTCCCACACAAAATTTCCTAGGTTTTATATCGCCTCAATGGAAATTTTAATCAGTCTAAGTATTTCTGCAAGAGAATCCAGTGTAGGCTCTGAGGAATTTGTATCTCGTAAACACTGTTGTCCAAGCAATCAGACGAACTGTTTTTGGATCGACGTTTGCTGCAAAGTTAGTGCGACAATTCCGAATTTATTTGTATTTACATTATTCTTTACAGATACATTCGTATATTAATGTGCTTTAAGTGTTAAGTTTATGCATACGAAGTCGTACATTAATCTTTAGATAAGTTTGAAGAGTTGTTTAATTTGTTGTCGTGTTTGCATAAGAATTAGATGTTAAGATTTGAGTGCATTACTTTACTTAATATGATTACGAGAATCCATGTGACTTCACCTGATTTAGAAGATTTCATGTATGATTAGAAGATTTCACGTATGATTAAGAGCGAGTGTGAAATGACGTAACTGATTTGTAATGTATCTCATTTATTCGCTGTGTAGCTTGAGCTTGAGGCTGGCTCAGAACCGCTAGGTCTCGTATGGTGTGTTATTGAGTGATATTAATGCGTGACGAATTAGCCATTTGAATAAATAGTGTAATTATAGGACACGAGGAGTCGATTGATAGTCTTCGCATCTGTTTAGCACCGACAGAAATATCTGATAACAAGCAGGACATAATGCAAAATCCCCGTTATTATAAATAACAGGAAATGTAGGTTGTCTCTATTTATATTTATTAAAAAGGGAGAAAATAGCTCTTGAGAGGGTAATCTGAGACGTACAATCTGAGCCGGGAAATCCTGAGATTGGAATCTTGAGACGTACAATTCTGTGACGTAATCCTTCAACGTATAAATACTGAGTGTCCTGGGACGGATTGTTGAGGGTAGAATCCGGAGGTCCAGGCGTCTGAATAGCTACAGTGGAAGTCGAGCAAACCAAAGAACAGGTTATGAAATCATACAAGGCGTTGAGTGAACACTCGATCCTATGATGAACTAAATCTATCAGTACACAGATTAGCTATTTTATTTGAATCCATTTGTGCTTTAATTTATAAATCGGGAAAGTTTTGTTTTCTAAAAGATGAGATATTTTTTATGTAATGACTTCGGATAGTTGTTTTATTTAATTGATTAAATTGTTTGTTCCATATATCTGCTCAGATGTCTATATATTTCATCAATAAGTTTCACCACTTATATTTACGAGAACCGGGCAATTATATCGAGGATGGTCTACCTCTAGATAACGAAACCAAATTAAGCGGGACATCAGACAGTTTTTTTATAACAAAAACTCCCCCTCCCCCCCCCCCCCCCCGACACCGGGAATACGACTGGTTTACCTGAAAAATCAAACGTTTGACATGGAATTTAACTGATGTAGCTGGAATGATCAATGTTAGACATGGAAATTGACTGGTTTAACTGGAAAATTCACAGTTTGACATCGAAAGTGGTTGGTTTAGCTTTAACATTCAACGTTTGACAACTTACTCAGCTGGAAAACTTAATGTTTGACATAAAAGGTGGCTGATTTAGTTGGAAAATTTAACATTGGACATGACATGTAACTGGTTTAGATAAAAAAACATTCGAACCTTTGACATGAAGGTGGAGTTTTTATCTGGAAAGTTAAATGTTTGACATCGACGATAACTGGTTTAGCTGAGAAATTCAACGTTTAACCTGGACAGTTACTGTTGTAGGAGGAGAATTGAAATTCAAGTTTTTTTTTTACAGTGCACCTATCATAATATGATATCATCGGGATATTTGAAATGTTAGTCGATATCACGAATCAGATCATTTTAAATCGAAAACGATGATTTTAAAGAGTCAACATCCAAGCAGAATCAGCAAGTATAAACTATGCATCTGTATATGCAACTCTTTTGAGAGAACAAACTCTTTATTAACTACGCCTTAGTTGTTATTTCATTAAATATAATATGGGTTACTAGTTCATTAAATAAGTCGTTTTTCATTGCATCAAATCTCGTGTGGATTTCATTTCATTAAATACCGTATGGGTTGTTACGTCATCAAATATATTTTAGGTTGTCATTTCATCAAATATCACCTGGGTTGTAATTTATTCAAATATCGTATGAGTTGTCATTTTCATCAATATCGTGTAGGTTGTCGGTAGTTGCATGAGCATAATTGGTGGAAGCAGTAAGAGAATTAGCATTAGCCCATAGGCTTACAAATGTGAGCCTCTATGTGATATAATGGGAATTCGACACAGGATGAGACCGTATGCGGCATAAGGGAAATGTAATGTTCAAGTTTTTTATCCACAGCCCAACACACACCACATATGCCATCCACTGACAACTTTTCCATTGCTATTTAAACACGCCACAAGAGTTTCTTTTTCTTTCAAATATAATCACCATCTCTTTTTTATAATGATGGGTGTGGCCCCGAGAAGTGCTGCTTGTGCTTGTTAACCAAAGTCAGTTAACGTAAGTGGCATTTTTTTCACTGGTCTTCTCAAATTTCGGATCGAGAAAGACCCGCGTCAGAAACCTGGTCTCCCCACATAAATTCTTATATTCCATACAGCTGTGTCTGTGATCCTGGTAATAATGGCCCACGATGCCTTGTTACATCGGATAATGTGGGTTGAATTGCATCCTCAAAACTGTGCTAGATGGCTGTACACTAGGCCCCATGGTGCTTGAGTTGTCTCGAGTAGGGTTTAAACCATCGGATAATGAACTTTTATATAGGGGCGAATTGAAACTAACTGAAAAGCCAAAAAGCTAGTCAACAATTTCAGGCTAAGTCTGGGGTCTCTTCCAATCAGAAGAGAGAGGACGAATGACGTCACTTTCAATATATAGTTGTATCAGCGTTCCTAAAGTTTATCATACAGAACAATTTTAGTGCTAAACCTTTGGCTGACAAAATATCAAGACAATGTATTGGGATACGCCTGCTGCAGATACATCGTGTGATCGGAATGATAGTACCATGACTTCGACTACTACTACTACTGCTGATACTTACAAAATAGGATGACTGCGACTTATATTTGGCTAATTTACTGTTGTATCCACGACAATTTGTGACGGAAGAACTGCATTAACCTTCGTCTCCATCGTCACCCTTGGCGAATCAATTCGGGGAAAAAACCAGAAGGAAGAATTGGAGAATTGCAGCGACAGAAATAAGACGCATAGATTCAACAACAGCAAGAAGAAGAAACGAAAAGAAATCGAGAAGCCAAAGAAGAGAAAAGGAAATCTTTCAGCAGAGAACAGAAGTGAGGGGGCCTGTGCGTGTGTGTGACTTGGATTTTTAACGTAGATTTAACAATTTATTCTACGATATCAACGATGCAGCACAGCCTTGTCGCCGTTCTACCATCGAAAGCGATGCCGTTCGTGTGCTTTACTGACATAATTCATAGTTTATTTGTGGGAATGCATTTACAAAGAGCTCGTACATATTCTAGTGATACGCAAAGAGCAATTGTATCCTTTGCTACACGGACTTCAAACCATTACTATACATCTGCTCATTAATGTGAAGCTGTTTAAATTGTCAGACATTGATCAATGACTACAAGCTTGCTGTCATATTTTGAATATCACGACTTCTACCTGCGATGCAGCACCGATTCTCTGAATTCCAATAAGCGAAGTCTAGGACACGATTAAGAACTCACAGGAATACATACAAACTTTTCCAAGATGAATCGCCTCAAGGCTAAATTAATTTACGTGTGGTATATGGTGAGGTAACGAGGGAATTTATTCAATATGCTTTACTACTTTATTCCAATTGTCAAACGTGAGAATATTTCGTCCATTAGAAAGATATACATGTAAAGGATTGATATGAATGCTTACCATGCCACACTTTTTAAACTCAGTTGCAGCAAATTCTGTGGAAGTCAATGAGTGTTTAAGGCTTAGAGGATTACCAAGCCCTTTGTCAAGAACGGTTTCTATTGAATTTAAGATGAGACGTGCGTGTGTATGTGTGTGTGTTTCTTTTTCCCGGACTTCGTTTACCAGCAAATTCTTTCTAGACTACATATGAACACTGCGTGTAGCATTACCACCAATACTTTATCTCTGCATGAAAGACAAAATGTGTTAAAAGTTTTGAGAA
Source organism: Unio pictorum (assembly GCA_030141615.1). Lineage (NCBI taxonomy): Eukaryota > Metazoa > Mollusca > Bivalvia > Unionida > Unionidae > Unio > Unio pictorum. The sequence goes on from JARLTB010000442.1 coordinate 12,047,316, forward strand.
TAGTTATGGACATGTTGTTTACATCGGTGTGAAGAAGACATTTTGGCAAACTTTATCCACCCTTCATACTCACCATGAAGTGTGTACAGCTAGTTGGTTACACCAAAAAATATGACTGGGCAGATGTATACGACTGGTTTGTTTGTTTGATTAGGATTTATAACGTAGCTTTAACGATTTTTCAGTCATATTGCTACGATGTCTGCGATGAGGCAGTTTATAGTGATGTCTAGCACTGGGGCATCATACCGCAGACATGTAGCATGATGTGCCACTCAGTCTCATTATCCTGACACCAGACTGACCAGTCTTAACACTAACCTCTTAATGCTAAGCGTCAAGCGAGGCAGCTGTTAGTACCATTTTTGTAAGTCTTGTAAGTTCGGCCAGGGATCGAACCAACAACCTCTCGCTTCCGCTGCGAACGCTCTAACCACTAAACCACCGGAGCGTTTTATGCCTGGAAAGGTCATGGCATCGATTATTGGATACATGAAGTGGCTCAATATGCAAAATCATTGTGTGTCACTAATCCGAGAAAAGAAATGGACTTCAACGAATATAAAAATAGAAGAGAAAATTAAATTAGAAACAACGTAGAAACAGTGTTAGATTAACCTGAAACAGAAACATAGTAGTGTACAGATATATAACAGTGAGGACGAAATGCAGTTTCGTAAGATAACAGAGACACTCAATTCCACAGATACCACAAGAACAACGGAGCGTGTGCGCACATTTAATGTGACAGACGTAGATAAAGAATTTCGTTCACTTTCTTGCATAGCGATTTTCGTTTGTGCAATATTGATCAACGGAATCATTTATACTTTATGATTTCGTATTCGTGTTTAAATTCTTGTATATCGACTTTGAAATGTAAATATGCTTTTGTAGTTACTCTTTGTGACAAACATTGCACGTATATCAAATGTATAAAATGTATTGGGCCTTTGAAAGTAATCATAACATTCTCAATATGGCTACATTTTCCTCCGTTGTGTGTGTGTGTGTGTGTGTGTGTGTGTGTGTGTGTGTTCCATGTTAAACAAACCGCTATTGCGATTAAGAATAAAGCATGATATATAAGCATGAATATTTCTTTGCGGCATTTCTACTTCTACATCTTCGCCATGTCCATCTTGATCACCAACTTAGTCTATTCCAGATTGTGCACACCATGTGAGCTACATCTATGATATTTGCTGCATGTGATACGGTATGGTTCTTATAACTGTGTGGGATTAGGGTGAGAGAACAGGTGTCCGGATCAGTGTTGCCAGATACCTTTTTGTCAATTCCCGCACGTGTACCTTTAAAAAGAAGCCCCCAAACCGCCAAATTTATATATTAAAATCTGAAGAGTAAATAAGAACCAAATACCATAAATTAAGTATTACTACAAACATGTATTCATCTGTAACTTCAAAAGTATTCCTCAGATAGAACATTCTCGTCGTGATCAGCAGATTCAGTTGTGTCGCATAAATTTAATTACTCAGCAATCAGCATTGATGTCGATGGGACAAATCCAGTGGCGTAGCGAGAATATTTGGCGCCCAGGGCAAAACACCCAAATTTGCGGCCCCGGCTGCCCCTGTTGCGCAGTTATGTACCTTGTTTCCAAAACGAAACATAATCATTATCAGTCATAATATAATTATTAAACTATTACAATTTAATTGCTAGAAAAAAGTATAGCCTAGGCTAAATTTCCTATAAAATAATATTAGCCTATTTAGAAAAAAAAATGTCCAAAAAATGAATTATGTTAATTATGTCATCTGGAGATTGCACATAGTACGTTTCATTACAAGTAGCGTTTTACTTAAATTAAGTGTACTTTTTAAGTTTCACTGATGGGTTCAATATATAATCCAACAAATGCATTGTTGATACTTTCGGCAGATTTGGGCGCCCACTAGCCACCGGCCCACGGGGCGAATGCCCCACCTAAAATCCGTTGCAACAGATCCCGTTGCGCTTCATATAGCTTCGAATGCGTAACAACGCTTCCATCATGCCTTGCACCGTCCTGTTTCTTAGTTTCGTTTTAATCAGATTCATTTGAGAGAAAGTTCTTTCGACGGCTGCATTACTGTAAGCCAACGCCAACACACATAAGGCTAAATGTCCCAGTTGTAGAAAGTCAAAAACTCCGAAAGCGTCCGTATACTTTGCTACAGTTATCCAAACCTGCTCAACTTCGTTATCACTATAGTGCATCCAAGAGATTAAACTTATTCGCATCAACTGCTGCTCCAGGTCACTCAAATTTCCCTTGTACAGAGTTAAAAAGGACAACTTTGACAACTGCGGTTTCTGTGCTCCAAGGACGAGAACAGGTGCGAGAACAGCCACAGATTCAAGCTGCTCAACATTTGCCGGCAATCTCTGACGCAGTTCAAAACAGATAATGACGACCGCGCTCTTTTATTTGGTCTGCCAAAGAGCCCTCAATTTTGGAGTCATAAAGCAGCAAGTTGAATTCAATGCCAAACTTTTTGGTGTATCGTTTCTCGTACTGTGACCACTTACCCGTATTAAACTATAACTGAAAATAATATTTAGCAAATAAAGAATGAACTACTACGATTTCAACAGATTAAATTTAACAATATTATAACACTGATAAAGTGATAATAGAGCCTCCGCCATACAGGCTACAGTTACCAGCATATACATGATATGGATATGCTGGCTTAATTGAAATTTGGAATTAGTTGCTCGCTTCGTTCTTCCGGTTCTGGAATTTTAAAGATAAATTTAAGTATGTGAGATAACATCTATGGAGATACATCCATTATAATGTATTCATTCAAATGTTTAGATATTACCGTCAATAGCGCCAATTTGAAATTGAATGCGGAGAATTTAATAGCAATTTGATGCAGCACAAATTACGGCGACACAAATCAGAAACCACCCCGAAAAACCGCAATCTAAATTTTTTTTCACGCAACCAAATTTAGAAAGGAGCCCAACTGGGCGAAAAAAAACGCGTATCTGGCAACTCTGGTCCTGATCGTAGGATAGTCTGAGATTTCCGGACCCCATCCACGGCTACAAAAAGGTACACAAGCAAACTTAAAGTCATTTGTGACTTGAAATTTGACCATGAATTTATTCTTGCGCACATTTATTGTGTATCATGCACACTTTGAGTAAACAGACACATACTTTTGCTCTAGTTCCCTTTTCAGGAAATGCAGGGCCCTTTTGATATTATTTTTTCACCCACCCCACCCCCGGCTAAACGCTTGGCCTGATCCGTTATGGAGTGATTTTCACCCGATGACCTCTGTTCGCGGTAGCCATTTTTTACCACCCCGATGACTTGTTTAGTATATTGATCCCGATCTCTATTCGTAACTAGAGGTGGGCGGAGCAAAGTCGATATGCTAAATATGGGACATAGTTTGATTTTGATCATAGTCTCTTGAACGAGAGAAGTGCATTATTGAGAAGAAGAATATGAGTTAGTTTTACAAATGCTCGATAATATAAAATTTACGATTCATGCAACTTACCCACGTGTAAGGCAAATGTTTTTTATTCTCCCTGTTTCTGCTAGCTGCGTTATTCTGTCGCTTTCCTTTGGTCGTTTGCCTATGTTCTCAAGCAGGCGTATATACACCTGAATTGCATGTCAATGACAGTTTATATATTTAGCTTACACTGGTTATTCATTTCTCTTTTCTTCTTTCATCTAAATTGAAGTACGGTAATACATATAAATTTGTCACGTGAAAAGAAGAAATTGTTGATCGTTACTCGCTTTGAAATCAAACCACTGGCGTGGGGAAAGCTTAGTTAAATCTATTTTTAGCTGTAAGCGTATATACAGGTATGCTAATCAATGCATTATGTATTCAGGTATTATTTTGGAAATCGATAACGGTTGTGTATAGCTGAGATTGAAAATAACGGTTTATTTTATACACAAGTGTGAAATATGCCGGTAACAAGAAAAATGAGTAATTCAGCTAGGAACTGTAACTGCATTACCTTTCAGACACATAAATTAGTCTTTGATATAGAATTTTGACTTGATGCTGTTCGAGTTTCTCCTACTTTATTTCCCTTACTTTCTTCACATTTGATGCATAATCGGATTAGGGTATAAAGATGGTGTACAGAACGATAATCGCGTCTTCGACACTCGTAAAAATGTGGTGGTGGTGGTGGTGGGCGTACCACACGATGAAATATATCCTGTTATATATCTTGTAGTGGTGTGTGTGTATATATATATATATATATATATATATATATATATATATATATATATATATATATATATATATATATATATGTATGTATGTATGTGTGTATATATATATATATATATATATGTATGTGTGTATGTGTATATATATATATGTGTGTATGTGTATATATATATATATATATATATATATATATATATATATATATATATATATATATATATATATATAATTAAAAGCCTAAAGTTAAATAAATGATTAAGTAATCCGAACTATCAATGCTTAATTGCAAAAGGTGACAAGAACGAGTATATTCTACCAAAATAATCTTTTTTTTTTACCGTCATGGTGATGCCATTTGACCTTTCAAAACTAAAATCAATAGGTCAATTTCTCCAGAGTGTAAGCCATCTAACAACTTCGAGGATACATTGCAAATAAATGAAATTTTAGTGCAAAATCATTCATTCATTATTTAGTCAGTGACCTTGACCCCCATCCCAATGGCAGTCTATTATAGGTCAATGATGCAGAATTTATTTCACACAGAAACCATTTTTATTCATTCATTGACATTATTTAATCCCAAAATTAATTGATTTCCTTAATTCAAGTGGAAGTCATTCGAAATATTTCTTAAAGATTGTTTAAAACAAAGTTATTTCACATTAAAGGTAAATGAAAGAAATAGAAAGAATGACATATTTATGAATACACATCACATCAAATTAAGGCTGTATATACACACACACATCACAACAAACAGAATGACAAATAGCTGACATATGCATATATGTCACAAAAGTATATGCTCTGCCTGATGGGAGTATAAAAATGAAAGATGATGTTTTCAAATGGCAAAGCTACTATAATTATTTTGACCTTTTGTAATTGATTGTAAGATATGAAAGTGGAAATAGTGAAAAACATTAAATAGGAAACATGAAATGAAAGTTAAAGAGATGACAAATAGTGACAAAATACATTGAAAATCAAGATATTTATTAAAGTTACACCAAATTACATTACCATACATTAGCTATGTTTACTAAATGTGTACATTCCTTTTACAACTTCAAGAAATGCTAACACAATCAATATGTTTGCATTACAGACTGCTCTTTTATGGATTTCTCACAGACAATAAAATCCTGCTATCAGATTTCATGTTTGAAAAAGCAAACTAGAAAAGATTAGTTTTGATTTTTAAGTAACATGAACCACAAAATATTGCTATCTGAGACATTTACTTCTGAGCAAAGATACATATGTTCTGTCTACTTCATCCAAGATTTTCAATGTTGTTATTCAGATTTATTCTAAATTTACAAATGCAGACTTTCATTGGTCATAATGATTTCCAGATCAGTAATCAAGTAAAATTGTGAGACAAAGTTTCAAAATACAAGTATATTACAAGAGATCCTTCTGGTCCACACACTACTAATAGCAACACATCCCTCTGGCCCATGGAGTCCCAATAGCAACGTATCCTTCTGGCCCCCACAGTCCCAACAGCAACACACCCCTCTGGCAAACAGTCCCAATAGCAACATATCCTTCTGGCAAACAGTCCCAATAGCAATACATCCCACTAACCCCCAGCCCCATATGCAACACATCCCTCTTTCCCTCACAGTCCCAATAGCAACACATCCCTCTGTACCCCACAGTACCAATAGCAACACATTTCTATGTGGCCCACAAAGTACCAATAGCAACACATATCTCTGGCATGCATGATCTTAATAACAAGTGATCCCCCATTTTACTAGCAAGAGACCCATCTGACTTCCCACACAATACCAATAGCAACAGACCCTACAGCTGCAGACACATCTGCTCCACACATAACTAATGGCATCATATTCCTCAGACTGACATATTTTAGTATCCATGGATCTCTCTGCTCCACCAAACAGAAGTCCACACACTACCAATAGAAAGAGACTCCTTTGCCCTACACACTACCAAAAGAAAGAGACTCCTTTGCCCTACACACTACCAATAGAAAGAGACTCCTTTGCCCTACACACTGCTAATAGGACTCTTCACAGCAAGTTATATCCCATGTAGATGATATGAAATGGATTGACAACGGTCATGAAATCCAAAACGGAGCAGATGACTCAAAACCTTTAAAAGACACACCTACATCTTTAAAAGAATGTTCACATCAGACTATAATGAATGGTTCAAGAACAATGCTGATATGCTGATTACGAGCAAAGCCCCATCTAATGATATTAAGCTGACTGACAAGGACCATAATTCTATCCAAAAATTGCTAAAATGAGACAAAACCCCATGTAAACATATTAAGCTGACTGACAAGGGCCATAACTCTATAAAAACTTGCTTAGATGAGACAAAAGTAGTAATAGGGGGCACCGCAGCCTCAATGGAAAATCCAGTCAAAAACAGCTTGAGCACATCTAGCCTCAAGATTTATAGCCTCAATGGAAAATCCAGTCAAAAAGGGCTTGGGCACATCTAGCCTCAAAACAGCTTGGGGCACTATAGCCTCAAGGGAAATTGAACATGGTGGGTCTATCTAGCCTCAAGGGAAATTGAACATAGTGGGTCTATCTAGCCTCAAGGGAAATTGAACATAGTGGGTCTATCTAGCCTCAAGGGAAATTGAACATAGTGGGTCTATCTAGCCTCAAGGGAAATTGAACATAGTGGGTCTATCTAGCCTCAAGGGAAATATAACATGGGGAATATGATGGGTATAGGGGACTGTAGAGTGACAAAGGAAAAAAAGGGTGGCAATGAAAGCTAATATCTTTTCGAGACTTATGAGTGGCCCTGAAAAGGACCGTTATGTGTAATGTTAACGTTGTCTTGTTAACACAGAGGACATCTCACAGATCTTCTTTTCCTTAAACTTCTCCTCACTGTGGGTCCATAGAAGAGAACTCTCTTCAAGCAACCTTGTCTTTCCACATAGACCCTGAGTTAAGGAGTCTGAAACAAATGTATCAGATTTCTTTATCACGACCGAAGAGAAAAAGACCTTCTCGAGCGAAACAACCCAATCTCTCTGTGACTACGTCTACCTTACCACCGTTAGTGATTTCTACCAAATCATTGACAGGAACCACCAGTCCCGAAGTAGGCCTTGGCCGTGGCAAAGGCTTAAGACAGCTCAAGAGGATTTCGTCCCGTTTCTGAGTTTGTTTTGTTTTAAACACACAAAACACCAACGGTCCTTTTCAGGACCACTCCAATTATTTCGAAAAGAAATACTATGTCAATTGCCTATTTCAATGAAAACTCAAAAGTCCTTTTTATTATTTTTTTAAAAACCCATGATGTACGCGTGAGTGAATGAATGTGTGAGTGTAGGTAATTATACTATCAAATCAAAACCAAGAGACGCTTACGTTTTTTCTCTCTGGTGTATTCTAGTACAAACGTTACAATTCAATATCATAACATAACATAACACAATACCATTTTTAAAAAGTTCATAGGTTTTCTTCTGTTTCACTCTTTCTGTTTTTTCATTTTCTTTACTGTCACAGCTTTTTCTTCTTCCTCTTCACTTTCGTTTCGTCTTCTTTTCTTGTCTTTGTGAAGGTGTCGGGGTTCTTCCTTGGGGGAGGGTACCTCTTCCTCCTCCTGTTCAGAATTTCTTTCCTCCTCCTCCTCCTTCGCCTCCTCCTCCTCCTGCTCCTGTTGTTTCTTAGGGCAGTTTGGAGACCAATGTCCTTTCTCTTTACAATAATAACAGGTATCTTGACTTTTGTCTCTATTAGTACCTTTTTTATTTTTGTCACGATCTGAACATTCTGTAGCCCAATGTCCTTTCTTCTTACAGATATAGCAAGTATCTTGACTTTTATCTCGATAGGAAGGAGAGTAGGCTGTCGGCTGGTCTGACGAAAACTTTCGTATGACCCCACGTAAAGCTCTAATGAGAAGTTCCACTTCTGTAGGTTCTTTCATCGTTCTGGTCAATGTGAGAGTGAAATGAATACTGAAAGGTTAGACACTAACCCTTTATATATGCACGGATCGGACATGAATATATAGGGGTTATGGTCTTTAAATGGTAGTCATTTGACTTTTTGCAGACAAGATGAAAAGACCGCATTATGCTGTGGAGAAAGGAGAAAACAGTAAGAGACAGAAACGTAATGTATCGCCTAGTACAGTAGCTGAAGTCTTGGCTCAAATTCATGACAGTGATTTTGAAGATGACATGAGTGAGCCCGAATTTACATCCAGACAATTGACGTCCAAGCAAAGTGCACCACCCTTAGTAAACCCTGAAAATTACTATCACATTCGAGAGACGGAAAAGCGTTCCTCTCGAAAATTTAGAACAACGGCTTACACGTATGCCGTAAAGTTTAAAGATTTCAAGTCCAATGTACCTTTGGAGAATACAGAAGGGTTCATTACTGAGATGTGGGATTCTGTGTTAACTGCGTTGAAACAGCAATGTCAAGCCAAAGAAGACGATCGCTTGAGACTTTCTATTCAACACGATAATTTGAAGTCTCCCGTTTGGATCGAGTTTACTAGTCCATCAGAATTAACACCTTCCAAAGTCATTGACAAAATTCAACATGTGCAACAATCCAACGACAAGTTTCACATTGACGATGGAAAAGCCACACTGTTTATGACCCACGTGTCTCTTCCCCAGGGGACAGGACGCAAAAAAGTATTATTGGTCGACAACCTTCGAAACACCAAACTAAGCCTCGTCCGAATTAACAATCCTCAAGACCAGATGTGTTTAGCCCGTGCTGTCGTCGTGGGACGAACGTATGCCAACAAGAACGACACGGTAGAATGGAAAAGAGCCTGGAAATCTATTCGACAATCGGACCGAGCCAAACAAAGAAGTGAAGCAGAACTCCTGTTACAGCAAACGGGGATATCCAAAGACACTCCTTGTGGCATTCCAGAAATGCAACAATTACAAGACGTGTTGGCACCACATTACACCTTGAAAGTTCACCCTCAAGAAGTGCGTGGACCTCTTTTGTTTCGAGGCCACGATTTCAAAGACGGAAAATACATTCACGTCTATCATCACGATGGTCATTTTGATACCATTACCAGTATCACTGCATTCCAGGGATACAGTTACTACTGTGAAAAATGTGATTATGGTTATAACAATCGAGAACAACACAAACATTGTGGATCGAAATGTGAGGGATGTTTGGCCTCACAACCTTGTCTGGACAAAGGACAAGAAAGAGTGCATTGCCCTGTTTGTCAGCGCACTTTTGTCAGTCTTACCTGTTACCAACAACATTTGAAGATGCAAGGTTCACAGCAGAAAAATACTTGTCAGCTTTTGAGATTGTGCCCTACTTGTGGACAAGGCATACGTACCAATAGTGTTAAGTTACACGTTTGTCGAGGGAAGAAACGATGTCACATTTGTCACCAAATCGTGGACTTGGAACACGAATGCTTCATTCAAAAATACCAACCCCAACCAGAAGATACCCAGAAGAAAGGGAATTTTATCTTTTTTGATTTCGAATGCATGCAAGAAACTGGTATTCACATTCCTAATTTCTGCGTAGCTCACCGTGCGTGCGAGTAGTACATCCAAGAACCTATCTTTAGTCATTGCCCTTACTGCAGCAAGATTCCTGGAGGACGTGAAAAAATCTTTCGAGGGTCAAACACGTTAGCCAAGTTTGCCCAATGGATCCTTAACCCTATTGACGAAACGTGGAGTCCAGAAGACATCGAACGTTACGGCAATTGTCATTGCCATGCCACGGTCATGGCTCACAATTTCTCGGGATACGATGGGCAATTTCTGCTCAGATACTATGCGGAACAAAGTACCGAACGACCTCAAGTGACTTTAAACGGAGCCAAAATCATTTCTATGCAAGTAGGACAAGTACAGTTTAAAGATTCAATGTGTTACTTGGCCATGCCTTTGAGTCGTATGCCTAAAACGTTTGGAATGACAGAATTGGCTAAAGGTTATTTTCCACACTTTTTCAATACCGAAGCCAATCAACATGCCGTTCTACCCCATTTGCCAGAGGCTCACTATTACGACCCCGACAACATGCGCACCGAACAACGAGAAGCTTTCCATGCTTGGTACCAGACTCACGCCTCGGACCCATTTGACTTTCAAGAAGAAATGTTAAAGTATTGTCGATCTGACGTGGACATTTTACGACGTTGTTGTGGAAAATTTCGAGAATTGTTCATGGAGTACGGAGGGATCGATCCTTTGAAAGAAGCTTGTACCATTGCCAAAGCGTGTTCTTTAGTGTACCGAAAACGCTTTATGCCTGAAAATACTCTAGCTGTCATCAGTCCTCAAACGACGAACTTTGTCAAACGTCAATACTCGGTCAAAGCCCTACGCTGGCTCCATTACTTGTGCGACAAGGAAGACAAATGGATCCAACACGCTCGCAACGGAGGAGGCGAAAAGACCATCGGGACGTATTCGGTGGATGGTTGGGACTTAGAAAACCCTCAGATCGTGTACGAGTTTAACGGATGCTTATTTCACGGATGCCCCCTATGCTACCCTCAGCGTAACACTAAAAATCAGTTTTTACAACGGACCATGGAAGACTTGTACCAGACCACGTGTCAGCGACGTTTCAAGTTAGAACAGCAAGGATACCAGGTGGTGGAAATGTGGGAACACGAGTACGATCAGCGTTTGAAAACCGATCCCGAGTTTAAACGCATCGTAGAAAGTTACAAGTTGGTGGACCCCCTGAACCCTCGGGATAGTTTGTACGGAGGACGAACGAATGCTACCTGTTTACTGTACCAGTCGGATGAAGAGAAAGGAGAAGAAATCAAATACTTGGACGTGTGTTCACTGTATCCTTACGTGTGCAAATATTGTCACTTTCCCGTAGGGCATCCAGAATTGATGACAGAACACATTGACTTGGACCACATTCGACAGTACGAAGGATTGATCAAGTGTAAAGTCTTACCACCCACAGACTTGTACCATCCCGTTTTACCTCACCATTGCCAAGGAAAACTGATGTTTCCTTTGTGTCGCACATGTGCCGAAACGTGCAACCAAGGCCAACCTTGTCATCACACTCAGGAAGAACGCGCCTTGACAGGAACGTGGGTGAGCGTGGAATTGTTTAAAGCTCTGGACCTGGGATATCAACTGTTAGAAGTGTACGAAATTTACCACTTTCCCAAAACACAACAATACCGCAAGGGCGACGAGAGACAGAAAGGTATTTTTGCAGACTACGTGGATGCCTTTTTAAAACTAAAACAAGAAGCTAGTGGCTATCCTTCCTGGTGTCACACTCCCGAAGATCAAAAGATATTCAAAGAAAAATATCGGGAGCAGGAAGGTATCACTTTAGACCACATCGAGAAAAACGAAGGAAGGCGATCGTTTGCCAAAGTGATGCTCAATTGCTTGTGGGGTAAAATGGCACAACGCCCGTCTTTACCCAAGACAGAGTATTTGTCCGAGCCGTCTCGCTACTTCCAGATGATTCACGACCCAACCAAAGTCATGAAACACGTGGACGTCATTCGTGAGGACTTGATCTTAGTCAATTACGAAGAAGAACTAGACTTTGTAGAAGCCGACAGATTTGGAAATGTTATCATTGCGGCTTACGTAACAGCCCACGCTCGCTTAAAATTGTATGAAGTGTTAGAACTGTTAGGAGATCGTGTGTTGTATTTTGACACGGACAGTTGCATCTACATTCACCGACCGAACCAGTGTAACCCTGTCATCGAAGGAGACCGTTTAGGAGACTGGACCGATGAACATCCCGACGACAAGATTCTAAGTTTTGCAAGTGGCGGTCCTAAAAATTACGGCTACGAATACCGAGACCCACAAGGAGAAATGCACACCGAATGTAAAGTGAAAGGATTGACTCTTAATTATCGCACCAGTCAAGTTGTGAACTTTAACGTACTACAAGAAGCCTTACAGTCGGGACAGGATGAAACGTTTCAAGTGACTACCCACGAACCGCACAAGATTGTCCGTTTACCCACACACCAAATTGTTAGCCGACCTTTGGAAAAAGTCTATCAAATCGTGTACCAAAAAAGAGTACGACTTCCCAATCACTTCACTCTACCGTACGGTCACGTCAAAATTGGGCAGCATATAAAAAGGGATATCGTCCAAGACCAATAGTTCATTTGTCACTACAACGGCACAGCGAAAAGAAGATGAATCCATTTAAACAGACATCATTCAAGTTTGGGGATTGTAAAACAAACATACCTTCCCCGAGTGTGAAAAGTACTGGATGGATAAGACCCATGCATTGCAACGGAAGTTGTCCGGAAGGAAACTGTAAGTGTCCTTGCGGTATGCACTGTAATTGCGTTACAGAGGGCGATGGTGAACCGTACGATTGCAGAGATGCCAGGCGCTGTGACATTAGCGATTCAGCTGGATATCGTGGGAACTTTGCTATGACTACTACCCCTATATCTACCCTGGAAAGTGATGCTGTGCGTGTCAAACCTGAGGGATGCGAAAGCGGTGCGACACGTTATCGTGGACTCCTAGGAATTTCACCGTACCTACATCGAACAGAAGTGAGGAGAGTCGAATATTCGTTCCCGACGAGTTTACCTGAATACTGCCACTTTAAAAGTCGATTCCAAACCTTCAAAGATAAATGGCCAAAATATCTGCCTGGACCAACTCCTGAAGAATTAGCCAGAGCTGGATTTTTCTACTTGGGCGAAGGGGATAAAGTCAAGTGTTTCAGTTGTGGTGTATCCATTTACGAGTGGGAACAGAAAGATTCCGCTTACTTGGAACATGCTCGATGGTCTCCGAATTGTCAATACCTACCTTTAGTAGGACCTAGTGATTGGAAGTGACACTACTGTTCCATGTCGTGTAACACGCCTAGACCAGTATATAAACCCTCTCTAAAACATAATATTCAAGGATTACCACACGAATTGCAAGAGAAGATCTACAAGGACGTTTGGCAAGGCCTTGCTAAAGAAAAATCTCTATGGGTGACTGTAGAACTTTTGTGTCGTGAAATTCACAAGAGGAAAGTGACAAAAATTAACCAACGTGTTAGATTTCTCTGGATCAAGGGTATTTTTTTGCTCTGTTACCAATTTACTACGTTTACATCTGAAGATACTTTGATCCTTCTTAACCGTTACCCTGAATGGCAGTGGGACGAAATTACACGTTATATTAATCACTTTCGCTTTTTGAGCAAATTTAATTCTGTGTTTAATTCTGGGTTGAATCTACACTGATGATCTTCGACCTAAAGAAGTATAAAAGAGAACAACCATGCCACAACCTTTATCATTGGTGATCCAACAGATTCCGTGGAAGGATATCAATGAGAAGATTCACACGGTGAAAGATTACGAACACTTATTACAAGAACTATACCCTATGAATTGGGGTCGACGTGTCGTGTGTGTTTTAGTGACTTGCTTTCTGGGATTTCGTTTACCTGCCGATTCCTTGTGGACACTTTACGAACACTACCTATCAAAAAATAATACAGTATGGTGACTCCTTTAAATGTCCACGAGAGACTTATTCTGTTCAAAGCCTTACGTTTTCATCTGGATACGTCTCGACCTTTCCAAGAAAAAAAGATTCGTCAACTTTTACGTACGGAAGCAGTGTACGAAGATGTGTGTGTAGCTTGTGATTTACACCCTCATTGGACAGATGTACGTGACTGGAAAAGTTGGGATTTTGAGGCTTGAACAAACGAAGCATCCCATTATGCCCAAGCGTTGTGTTCCTAAAATTCATCGTCGTGTGAAAAAAGTCACTTTTAATCCTGTGTTAGTAACAGTACCAGAAGAAGAAGAAGAAAAAGAATCTATCACCCAAGACAATCCCTCTGTTCAAGACAGAACTGTCATGGACATTCCCCCACAAAGACCCTTTCGAGAAGACACCTATGTGACTGTACCCCCTGTAGAGGAGACTATAAGAACATTACATACTACCTCTAGGACACCTTCGTTACCCAAACCACGTTGTACAGTGACTTGTTTATATTCCACTTTGATCGTTTGCCTAGGTATTTTATTCCTGTATTTATCCATTTGGCTTTTATGTTTTCGTGTTGTTCAAATTTAAACATGCATTGAAATAAACGTGTCTTGAAAAAAGTATAAAAACCTCTTGTCTTGTCTGTTTTTGTGTCAATACTGTCATACCACTACATGACTATGGCTCACTCTACTCTTTCTACTACTCCTTCCTCCTCCACATTCAAAGTCATTGACGAACACTTAGATCAGGCTAGTTGGAAAGCCTTGTATCTTCGTCATCCTTTTAACATGTTAATTGCTGGACCGAGCGGTTCAGGCAAAACCGAATTTGTCAAACGTTTGATCAAACATAAACATCATTTGATCGATCGTCCACCTCAACGCATCGTGTGGTGTTACAAAGAGTGGCAATCGGCATACAGCCTCTTGCAAGAAAGTCAAGGTGATTCCATTGTGTTTGTAGCAGGCATTCCCAAAGAAGACGAGGGGATCGTGTCTGACCCTAGTCAAACTCATTGGGTTATTTTTGACGACATGTTAGGAGAAGACGAAGAAGAAATTAAACTATGGTTTACGCGTAAAGGCCATCATCGTAATGCCAGTGTCATTTACATTACACAAAATTTATTTCAACAAAGTAAAGCCCATCGTACCATTAGTCTTAATGCTCATTACGTGGTCTTGTTTAAAAGTCCTCGAGATAAATCACAAGTGCAAGATTTAGCCAAACAGTTAGGAACACCTTGGTTAACTCATGCGTACGATGATGCCACTCAAACGCCACACGCCTATTTACTCGTGGATTTAAAACACACTACCCCTGATTATTTGCGATTTCGTACCGATTTGTTTCACGACTGGTGTCAAGACGGAGGACCTGTCGTGTACACGTCCTCCTCGTCGACATAACACTATGAAGCACTAAAAAAATCTATAAAAACCTTGGGTTACTTTGACCTAGTCTCATACATCGTCAACATGACGTCCCTTCAGTCTCATCTTCCCATCAAATTGATTCGTGCCTTGTACGGCATCAGTCGCGAAAAAAATCCACAAATACGTGCTCACGTCTTAGAAGCCAGTCTCAAAGAAGTCTTACGATGGTTTACGGTGACAGCACGTCAAATACTGCAAGGCATCATTCACATTCCACATCAAACCAAACGCTTTTTTGACAGAAACAAAGTAGCCTTGACGCAACTGGCCAATCCTCGCATTGACACTCACACCAAAAAGCAAATCATATTGAAACCTGGAGGTAGTGGTTCTCTAGGAGATGTCATCATTCGTTCCCTTTTAAAATGGGATCCCAATACTCCCAAAGTTCACCCCAAGAAGAAAACAAAAAAAGCCAAACAAACCCCTAAGAAAAAGAACAAGGGTACCAAGACCAAAGCACAGAAAAAGAAAAGTCCACAGAAAAAAGCGGTCACCCGCAAAAGAGGCACTTCGGCCAGGACACAACCTTACCTTCGTCAACCACGACCTGTAAGAAAAGATCTACAAGGACGTTTGGCAGGGACTACGTTGCCAGTAGCCTCAGGGGCTGCCACTTCTCCGTTGCGGGTGATGCCAGCCAAACCCAATTTGACACCCGTTTTTCCTAATTTGATGAAACATTGGAAATCTGCGTCTCCCAAAACGTCTCCTCCACCGGAGACACCCTCATCGACATTAGCGGCAGTAGCAGCTGCTCACAAAGTACCTGCCCCGAAAGTCAAAGTCCAAGAAAAATCTGGCATGTTAAAGAGTTTACTAGATTTGTCCAAACAAGAACTGTCCCGATTGAGTCCATTGCGAACTCCTTCACGACGTGTGTTACCTGCCATGAAGTTGATACGACGCAAAGATAATCAGTGGCGTCGCATTCCAGTATAAAAATATGACTTGAGGACCACGACGTCAATCAGTATTTTTTCTGTGCTGATGCTGAACACTCAAGGATGCCTCCTCAAAAACATGCACACCACCACTACCCTTGTCGTTCTGCTGTCCAAAAAGGAAAAGGAACAAGACAATCTCGTCATCTCACCAAAAGCTTTAAAACCAAACATCAACGTCCTTCCCTCCAAAGGCGTAGACCTTTAAAGAAAAAGAAGAGACACCAAAAAGGAGGATCCTTTGACAATTTTGGGAAACACATTGTTACCTTTTTGACGAAGCGATAGTTCCCAAAAAAGTAAATAAAAGAGAGTGTATACCAAGTCATTGACACTAGTGGTATTGTGAAACGAACAAGCAAAGATGGCACCTCGCAGAAAACATTTTTCTACACTCCACAAAGGAAAGAAAAGGAAAGGACGTTTAGCCAAACATCGACACGTTCTTCGTCAAAGGACACAAAAGAAAATACCCAAAGGTCAAAAGAAAAAGAGAAGTCACCAAAGGGGAGGATCTTTAATAACAAAATTTATCAATTCAGCTAATAACCGAACTGGCCTCTTTAGCCCTGCTTTTGAGGATTTAGCGAGGCATGCCGCTGCCTTTTTGAGAAGCCAATAGAAAAAGAAGATAAAAGAGGGTGTGTACCAAGTCTTTGACGTTAGTGTATTTCTGGAACGTACAAGCAAAGATGTCACCTCGCAGAAAACATTCTTATTCACCCCACAAAGGAAAGAAAAGGAAAGGACTACCTCCACGTTTAGCCAAACACGGAGACGTGTTGTCCGTCCTGTCCAAAGCCTCTCCACCCATGCGAAAACAAATCATTAAAACAGCCTCCAAAGATGTCATCGATACCGTGTGTGAATGTTGTTTGAATGTCTTAAAAGGCACGATACCTTTGTCTCCACACCAGAAAAAATGTTTCGCCAAACATCGACACGTTCTTCGTCAAATGGTCCAAAAGAAAATATCCGTCCGTCAAAAGAAAAAGATGTTGGTGCAACGCGGAGGATTTTTACCCATTCTTGCTCCTTTGTTGGGAGGATTAGCGCAAAATGTGCTAACCGGTGTGTTGCCAGGTTTGATACAAGGGATGACTCAAGGGATGGGTAGAAGATAAAATGACCCTATGGATCACCACAATCTCAGACATAACCTTTGAAAGCTCATGGAAGGACGAAAACTAACTTTGGTTCCTTACAAACGATGGATGGAATACCATCATTGGCAAGAACAACGAACCCCCCATTTACCACCCAATCCCAATTTGGCTGAGATGTCGCAATTACAACACGAATTGCAATCCTTGATCCATCGCCACGATTTATCCGAAACCGAAAAATCACAAAAGTACGGTCAACTCTTGAAACGGCTACAACTCTTTCATCAGAAAGCTGTGGAACAAACAGCTCAACCCACTTTGTCCGATTTTAAAGCTCTAATGAATAACCCGTCACCCTCGCCCTCTACAGCGGTTAAAACAGACGTTACCCCACCATTACCCAAGGAAGAAGAACCCCATGATCTCTTTCAAACAACCACTACCGCCCCCATTCCGAGTAAGATTGCCGCTTCCTTATTGACCCCTTCTCCCACTCCCCCACGAGAAGAACTCAAAACTTGGGTTGAAAAGATGATGGCTACTCCTTCTTCGACAGATGTGAAAAAGAAAGAAAGGAAACCAGAAGTGAGAAAAGAAAAGAAGACCAAAGAAGCTATCCCATTACCTCCGCCACCACCACCACCACCAGTACCCTCGACGTCAACTCCTGTGGCACATCGGACACGTAAAACCGTTTCCAAACAACCCGCATTTCGTCCCACCCAAAGCAATATCCTCGAAGAGTGGGTACCTTATTAACAAAAACCATGGAGAAGGTATTAGCCAGCATTTACTACGATCCAGCTCACCCTGCAGGTTACGGAGGCATTCAGAAATTGTATCGTGCTGCCAAAACTCGCCTGAAAAAGCTCCGTTTACCAGCAGTACAACGATGGTTACAAGAACAAGCGACGTACACTTTACACAAACCCATTCGACGAAAATTTCACAGAAGTCGCACTCAAGTGGAAGGCATCGATCATCAATGGCAAGCCGATTTAGCTGATGTCTCTCATTTAGCCACCTACAATCGTGGCTACAAATATTTGTTTTGTGTCATCGACGTCTTTTCTAAATTTGCCTGGGTCGTACCATTGACATCCAAATCGAGCGGAGAGTTAGTACGAGCTTTGCAACTGGTGTTGAAACAAAGTGGTCGTCACCCTCTTCGATGGCAAACCGACAAAGGTACCGAATTTCTGAACCAAGCTTTCCAACGAGAATTAAAAAAACGTGACATTCATTTTTTCACCACCGAAAATCCTGAAACCAAAGCCAGTATCGTGGAACGTTTTCAACGTACCTTGAAAGAACGCATGTGGAAATATTTTACGCATCAACACACTCTCAAGTACATCGACGTCTTACCACACTTAGTCCAAGCCTACAATCAATCTTACCATAGAAGCATTGGACGTTCCCCACAAGAGGTGACACCTGACAACGAAGTAACTGTTTTTGAGCGTCTGTTTGGTACGTCCCGGACGAGGGCTGTCCCCAAGAAAGGTAGAGAAGTGTTAACCCCGGGAGATTGGGTACGCATTGGCAAAACCAAACGCACTTTCGACAAAGGTTACTTACCCAACTGGACCACCGAATTGTTTCGTGTTACTGGACGAGTGCGCGATCGTCATCCTACCGTCTATAAATTGGAAGACATGAACGGAGAAGTATTAAAAGGAACGTTTTACTTGCCTGAGTTACAACGTGTTACCAAAAAAGAAGACGACGTGTACGACATTGAAAGCATTCTCGAACGAAGAACCCGTAAAGTAGGAAAACGTCGTGTCAAAGAAGTCAAAGTACGTTGGAAAGGATATCCTCCTAGTTTTGATTCTTGGATTGACGCTTCGCAAGTCATCGACTATAAAAAGAAGTGACCATCATGCCCTTCAATACAGCTTCAGCGACCACAGTGACTACTCCTTCACCCACATCATCTCTGCAAGATTTACAAAAGCAACCCTTGTGGGTGTGGTGTGGAGAACGTGTCCCTAAAACGTAAATCGTTTTTTTCTGTCAAATCTTTGTGGTATATTGTGTCATTGGTGCAGCCATTGCTAATTTGAGTTTGCAACAAGGAGACAAACAATTGTGGACCATTTTACTCAGCAGTTGCATCGGGTATCTTCTTCCCAATCCTTCCCTGAAATACTCTTACAACGGGAACAACAGTAACAATATTGGGAGTCTTGCGGCCAACGTTAGTCCTTCTCCTGACAGTCACCCTTCCAATCACAATCCTCTTTTAGATACTCCTTTAACCTCGAGTGACTCCTCGGACAGAAGAACATTGGAAATATGAACAACACTATTAACCAATTTTACTTAACGTTACCCAGTGACAGTTCCATGGAGGTGTTTCCTAACAACACATTGTGTTGTTACACGTCTAAATTACCTCAAGCCATGCATTTGGATCAAGATGATCATTGGGAAGCAGCTTTAGTGGAAATAATACACCCGACACAAATCAAAAACATCGTCGAAAATCAAAACTTTTTCACAGTTGAAGTGTACGACAAGCAATTGCAACAAGCCTTAGATGAACGAGGCATCACTGGCATTGACATCAAGAAATCAAATGAACCCACAACTAAACAACTGTCCACTCATGTGTTGACCATTCCTGCAGGCTACTATTTTAGTGGTCAACATTTAGTGACTACGATTGCAACCAGGTTCAATGTTATGTTTGGTAAACCCCTGGACAAAATCAAAGAAAGTGTTACCTTTGAGTACATTAATGTGGCTCGTCGCCTCATGATCAAATTTTCAGAGAAGAAAATAATAACCATTACCTTTTGTCCTGAATTGTTTGATATCTTAGGTGGAGACCTCAAGATGCTCCCGAACAAAAAAGAAATACCAGGCATATCCAGTAACTTGGATTTTACCAAATATTTTCGATTCCCTGTAGAAATGAACCAAGGAATCAATTTGATGTTTGTGTACTCCGATGTGGTGGAGTACAATGTGGTAGAACACACCTCTGTACCGTTACTGCGTGTCATTCCTTTCAAAGTAGATGCCACTACCGCTGACGAGGAAGGTGGAAATACCTATCACGTTCACCGCGAATTTGTGCATCCTCATTATTTACCCATCAGTAAGTCGTATTTCGACAGTGTCAACATTACTATAAAAGGAGAACTAGGTCAAAATATTCCATTTACCAAAGGGAAAGTCACAGTGAAACTCCATTTTCAAAAACGATTCTCCAACAACTGAAAAAGTGATGTATCCTGTGTACCAAGGAGTCACTCGACAACGAGGACATGGTTTAGGAGATATGTTTAAATCAGCCTTTCGTTCCGTAGTCCCTGTTTTAAAACCAATGGTGACACGAGGATTGCACACCTTAAAAGATGCCGCATTGACTCACGGCAAAGATTTTCTTTACAATGTTCTCATTGACAAACAAAACCCTAAAGAAGCTTTTTTGAGAGCAGGCAAAAATGCCTTGCTTCAAACGGGTAAAGAGATTTTGGGTCGACGAGAAAGTCCTATAAATGCCCTGAACGGTACCGAGTCTGACATTCCTACTTCCCTGACGACACAGCAAAGACAAGGTAGAAAGCGTCGACGAAGACACCCTTTCAAAAGTCTCCGTACCTCTAAAGTTCGAAAGACAAAGAAAAAAAGAACCGCTCGAGACTTAGACATTTTTGATTATTAAAAGTGAAGAAAAAAACATAAAGAAAAAATGATGCACCAAGAATCTTGTGCCTGTTCCAAGTCGGAACTGGATCTCTTTGCCATGCCACCCACGATGATGACCATGCAAGAAGCCCAATGGGTCGAATTTCATCCCGTCTCCTCTTTGACGGATTCAGCTCCCATCGAGTTTGAAATCAAAGGACAACCCGAAGATTACATCGATCTCAACAACAGTTACTTGTATTTGAAAGTGGAAGTAACCAAAACGGACAACACCGATCCAGGAGCCAATGATAGAGTAGCTCCTGTCAACAATTTCATGCATTCCTTGTTCAGCGATGTGGATTTGTACATGAATAACAAACTGATCAGCAGTAGCATGGATACTTACCCTTACCGAGCGTACCTCGAAAATCTCTTGACGTACGGAAAAGAAGCCAAGAACACTCATCTAGATGCTTGCGTGGTATGGAAACCTGACACCGAAGATAAGTTTAACGACATAGAATTGTCCATAGCAGCAGCTGCTGATGGCAGCACTCCTGCCAATCCTCACAATGTGGGTTTTAACGACCGTCGAAAGAAAATTTTGCAGGGACGTAGTTTAGAACTGTTCGATCGTTTGCATTTGGACATGTGGTTTCAAGAGAAGTATTTGCTGAACGGACTAGATATTCGCTTGAGACTAAATCGTAGCAGTGCTACTTTCCATTTGATGGCTCATGCCAACGAATACAAAACCATCATCCAAGAAGCCAGGTTATACGTGCGTCGTGTGGAAGTGTTACCTAAAGTGGGAAATGACATCAGTCACACTTTGAGCAGAACGACAGCCAAGTATCCGATACGACGCGTGGAAGTCAAAACTTTCACCATTGCCACTGGACTTCGATCTAAGATCGAAGATCATCTGTTCCAAGGACAGTTACCCAAACGTTTATTCATCGGTATCGTCAACAATGAAGCCCTCAACGGTACCCACACTCAAAATCCTTTCCAGTTTCATCACTACAATGTATCCAAAATCGAAGTCAGTCGCGATGGCAAAACTTTGTGTACCAGACCCTTCGAACCCAACTTTGGCGAACAGAAGAATTACTTGAGGTCGTACTTGTCGCTGTACGAAGCCACAGGACAGTTAGGAACCAACACCAGCCACGGTATTTCCTACGACGATTATGCAAGAGGTTACACGGGCTTTTGATTTCACTCCAGACCAAGGCAGCGATGAGGGACATTTCGATCCTATAAAATCGGGACAACTGCGTGTGGAACTTCAGTTTGCAGTAGGTCTTCCCCATACGGTGAATGTCATTCTGTATGCCGAATTCGATAATACCATAGAAATCAACAGTTTGAGAGAAGTCATTCTAGACTATTAGACACTATGGAAGACCCTTGTCCTTCTTTGAATAGTGGAGAATCCATGGAATGGGAGGCTACAGAAAAAGCAGATCCCCAAGACCAAAAAGAAGAGGTAGTGATCATACAATCCAGATGGCCAGAACAGGAACAACAGTTAGTGGCTTGTTTTGCACAACACTTGGAAGATAAAATGAGGGACATGATTAAAAAAGATTGTTATGGATGTCAAATCGATCATCCCAGTCAAATTCAACACGATAAATGTATGATGATGAGTCAAGAAGAAAAATTGGATGATTATCTGAACGAAGCTTGGAGTCTCATCTCCGAAGAAGACGTGTTACTTCAGTGGTATAAAGGCTTACGTGATCATTCCTCTCCTCCATTGTTTGCTCGAGAAATCGATCGCATCGAAGCTCTCTTGGCCAAAAGTAAAGAGACGAAGCAAACCATCAGTTACTTGTCAGACCGTTTCAAGCAAAAAGTCTGGATTGAATTGATGACTTATCATCACCTGTGAAGAAAGGAGAGAAAAAAACAAGGCTACACAACAAAAAATGGATACTTGGGAACTTTATTATCTTTTGAACCGTAGTTCGTACACTGCTTCTTGGAATCCTGTCGTGTGTGCTAAAGATGAACTACCTCATCGCAAACCTCAAGAGAATCAAGCTTATGTCATCAACACAGATGACAGTCATCTTCCAGGAACTCACTGGGTAGCAGTCTACTTTCCTCAAGAGGGTTGTGCGGAGTATTTTGATTCGTATGGATTGCCTCCTTTCGAAGATGATATCATTGACTTTATGAGAAGAAATGCCCAGACGACACGATTCAATAATGTGAAATTACAAAGCACAGATTCTATGGTGTGTGGACAATATTGTATCTATTATCTGCATCATCGCAGTCTTGGATATTCTTTAGAACATTTAGTGACTTATTTTGATCGTCATTCGTCTCGAAACGATGACAAAGTAGATCGATGGTTTTGTGACCATTATGGCTATCTGTTGTCTTTAGCTAGGAAACGTAGTGTACATCAATCGCCCAATGACTTCCAACAGTGGAAATCTCAATTTAATTCACAACGTTGTCAACCATGTCAAAGATAATGTATTAGCGATATGGAAGAAAAAAAAATGTTTGTTATTTCAAAAAAATTGTGTTTTGTGAGTTGTTTTGTTATTTGAATAAAAATGTTGTGTTTTGAAACCAAATAGTCTGTCGTTTGTTTTACATTTGTATTCATATAAATGCTCTTTGACTTTTCTTTCTATCCCTCACATCAAACTATCCCAACGTTTCAAAACCCTAAACCGCAGAGGGGTGTTTTCCATCACGTCCGCGCTTGAACCATATAAAGCAGGGGTAGTCTCCAGTCTGACCATCCATTGTTTGACTCATCCTACTACGAAGATGTGCTCAAGACTAGCTAAGCTGAACGAAGCTTATGTCACTCTGCATCGTATCAGACACAATCTGATGCCAAAGCCTGAAGAGATAGAGAATGTGAGAATGCTACAAGTAACGGAAGACCTCATAGAAGAACTCTTCAGAGAGGAAATTCAAAAAGAGAAAGAAGAATGGACTGAGAAGTATCGACTTCAAAAGCAGCAGAGAGAGCAGAGAGAACAGCAGCAGCAGCAGCAACAGCAACAACAGCAGCAGGAACCAGACAGAAGTTTTGTCGACTGTCGTGTGGACACGAAAGAGTTCTCTTTCTCTTTCCGAAGAAGCAGACCCTATCGTGTAGCCAAACGAGGACGCAATCTTGGACGATAAAAGATTGCCATCCTTCCTCGTACACACACAAAAAAACAGCCCCTTTCAGGGCTACCCAATATTCTCGAAAAGAATTAATCATTCAATTTGCTTATGGTATGTGAGGAAGTTAGAAAAAAATTAGAAGTGAGTCTATAATCACTGTCTCTTTTTACTTTTGTTTTGAAGTGCGTCTATAAGCACAACGTATTTTTTCAAAATAACTTGTTCAATGTATAATTAATATGAGTCAAGTATAAAAGTGAGTGAGTGTTTTCTTTCAAAAGTCAGCTTGTTTTGGTGATGATAGGAATAATGTAAGTTTTTTGGATCTAGGGTGTTTTCCATCACGTCCGCGTGTTTTGGTGATGATAGGGATACTGTAAGATTTTTGGATCTAGGGGGTGTTTTCCATCACGTCCGCGCTTGAACTATATATATAAAGAAGCACTCGTCAGTCTGGCTAACCATCGTTGGTGCATCAAAGAAGATGAGCAGAGTTCAAAAGTTAAGAGAGCTTCAAATGCATTTGGAGAATGCTAGGCGTCTCCTGGACGAACTGACTATGGAGGCCATAGTAGAACAGACTACGATTGAAAAAGAAGAGGAGGAAAGAAAAAAGAAAGAAGAGGAAGAGAAGAAAAGTCCCATCTTGCCTCACCGCATGATGAGACAGACTAGTGAAGTCAAGCCCGTGGTGAGGACACCTTCACCACCAGAACCAGTTCGTCCACTACAGGGACAGTCCCCACCGCATCAACCACAGTCCCCACCGCAACAACCACAGCCTCAACCGCAACAACCACAATCTCATCCACGGTTGCGGAATAGAGGAATAAATGAAGAGACTTTCACTATCCCACAAAGTGAAGACTGGGATAGTGAAGCCAATCATTCTCCCTCTGCGCTCCCAATCACAAGAGTGAATTGGGAGAATGATTGGAGTAGAAGATGTGTGTGTGGGGCTAGACCTGGGAGATGCCAGCATTAGCCAGGTGTATTTTGAAGTTTAAAAAACAGCCCTTCTCAGGGCTACCCAAATAACAAGAAAAGAAATACTATGTCAATTGCCAATGGGTGTGAGAGAGGAGTAGTGTGATTATAAACACTGACTCTATTTAGATGGTATATGGTGTGATTTTGGATAGTATATAATAGGGTTTGTTTTGGCTGCTTCCCCGTGTGTGTGTGGTTAGTATAGGGTGTGATTTTGGATCGTATATAGTATGGTTTGTTTTGGCTGCTTCCCCGTGTTTGTGGTTAGTATAGGGTGTGATTTTGGATAGTAAATAATAGGGTGTGTTTGGATGCTTCCCCGTGTGTGGTTAGTAAATTGTGTGATTTTGGATAGTATATAATAGGGTTTGTTTTGGCTACTTCCCCGTGTGTGTGGATAGCATATAGTGTGATTTGGGATAGTAAATGATATGGTGTGTTTTGGCTGATTCCCCGTGTGTGGTTAGTATATGGTGTGATTTTGGATAGTATATAATAGGGTTTGTTTTGGCTGCTTCCCCGTGTGTGTGTGTGTGTGTGTGTGTGTGGATAGTATATAGTGTGATTTGGGATAGTAAATGATATGGTTTGTGGATAGTATATAATATGAAAAGTGAATGTAGGGGGGTGTTTACTTTCACGTCCGTGCTTAAGATATATATACGCAATCGTCGGTCCTTGGAGCCATTCAATTTTGAACACATTAAGATGAATTTTGAATTGTTTATCCAACTCCGAGACAGCTGGTTTGGGATCCTTGATGCCGAATATGAAGTGGAAAGACTTGAGGAAGAATTTCAGAGTAACCATGGCTTTGTAAGCCAACTGAAATTAGCAAGAGATTTATTAGAAGGTATGATAGAGGAGGAAGACCAGAAATTAAGAAGACGTATTAAAAGAAAATATATAAGAATAGGGGATTTGAAGCAGGCACTTGATCATGTCATCAAAGTCAGGTGCTTTCTAGAAGAAACATTACATCTGATAGAGTGGGAATATGTGCAGTGGGGTCTAGACAGGCTAAAGAAAGCAGAAGCAATGATGAGAATGGTGATGGAAGAACAGGTGATCCAGATTAAAGAAAACTGGTCTAAGGAGAGAAAGGAAAAAAAGAACAAAAAGAAGAAAGAGGACTTTGATCTACTCAATCTAAGATGGATGAGAGTTCAGGAAAAGTTTCGAGCTATGGGACATCCTGACTGGATTCCCGAGGACAAAAAGAAGAAGAAAAAGGGAATTATTGGTAAAATCAAAAGGTGGTGGAACAAAGGCAGAAAATAAAAGAAGAAGTATCCAAAGGCCCTTTTCAGGGCCACTCATAAGTCTCGAAAAGATATTAGCTTTCATTGCCACCCTTTTTTTCCCTTGTCACTCTACAGTCCCCTATACCCATCATATTCCCCATGTTATATTTCCCTTGAGGCTAGATAGACCCACTATGTTCAATTTCCCTTGAGGCTAGATAGACCCACTATGTTCAATTTCCCTTGAGGCTAGATAGACCCACTATGTTCAATTTCCCTTGAGGCTAGATAGACCCACTATGTTCAATTTCCCTTGAGGCTAGATAGACCCACCATGTTCAATTTCCCTTGAGGCTATAGTGCCCCAAGCTGTTTTGAGGCTAGATGTGCCCAAGCCCTTTTTGACTGGATTTTCCATTGAGGCTATAAATCTTGAGGCTAGATGTGCTCAAGCTGTTTTTGACTGGATTTTCCATTGAGGCTGCGGTGCCCCCTATTACTACTGACAAAATCCCATGTCAGGATATCGAGTTGTCTGACAAGGGCCATAACTCTATCCAGAATTATTTAGATGAGATAAAATTCACTATATATATATATATATATATATATATATATATATATATATATATATATATATATATATATACACACACATATATACACACACAATATGTTTTTACCAAATTACATCACAAACGTGATCAACAGTTCTTTAATTATACTTTCTGCAAGTAATAGTCCAAGTTTTGATGTGACAACAAGAATGTCCTTCACAAAGCGCATAACTGTCAAACTATTGAGACACCAGACTAAAGCCATGTCCATTATCTTACATATTTGCATCATAACAGTTTCAATGGTTCTTGAGTTATGTCAGTGACAAGGAAAATCCCACGTGAATGCAAGAATTGTGAAAACCCATACATTTATCCAAAATTGGGCTAAAAAGACAAATCATAAAATAGATACCTCTGTATCAACAAGGCAATGAGCACGCCAATCTGCATCAGAATATGTTAAATGGTTCCTGAGCTATTCCTGTTACAATGATTTGATGTAATTGAGATTTAAAAAGCATGGGGAAAAAAGTAAGAACTGTCAAAACTGGATTGGGAAAGAAGAAATCTTTAAAGACACATCTGGGTTCAATAGACAATTCACCGACCATATGGCACTCTTTCAATGGTTGCATCGTTTTAGTCAAGTGTGAATGGACAGAACATCGGACCAATGGATACATAAACTGTTGGAATTGGTGATAACAGGGGCCAAGCACTTTGGAGTGGGGTCTTAATTAGTTGGAAATGTTTGATTACTTACTTTTTACATTTTGAAACAGAGCCTTAACAATTTGGAAAGTAGGTCAGTAGATTATTTGCATCGACTTCATGAACCATATAACACAGAGCTGACATTATTTTAGAAAAGGATTCTGTCATAATTTTGTGATTATTTAAGCAATTATGGACAAGGGACTCAATTATATATATATATAATATAATATATACATGTACATACACTATGTGAAAGAGTAATGGTGACAAAAATTAAATTATACACATCAACTAATAACTAAACACAAAACACTTGAAAAAATTCACAGGTTACTTTTTTCACACAGTATTTGTTTCATCTGGACCATATAAATATGTAATATACAACACATTCATGACACTAAGAATTAAAATGACTTTTTTGTTACATCGAGCAAATGTATAATGAATGTGAAGGGGAGGCAACTCTTAAATATTTAATCCTCTACTATTGCATGTGATACATTGTAGTGCAATATATTACATCAATCTCTCATTATGGCATAGACCATAGGAAGTTCAGAGTATACCGACTTTTAGGTGAAGTCATTACAATCATAGTCCCTCATTATAACAATGCCCATGGGATTCATAGATATACTGACTTGTGTGAGGTCATGCTAAAATGAGGTACATTATATAGTATTCCCTCATTATAACAATGCCATGGGAGTCATACATTGCACTGATTTAAAGGTAAGGACACATTACACTACTCCCTTGATAACTCGCACCCTGATAACTTGCTAATCCACTTATAATGCACAGTCACGACTGTATCTCATTTTTTAAACCAGAAAATGTCAAAAGTCTCACTATTTGTTAAACTTGAAGAAAATCGTGATCAAAATTGGCAACAGAAAATTTGATATATTGTTCGTTTTTTTCATCAAATGGTAGATAGGACCTGGAAATTTTAATCAACATTATGAAATATATTTTAATAAGTCATATAAATTGTTACATTTTCTTTTCCAACGGCATTTTTAGTACACCATAACTAATGACAGTTATGGATATTTCAGTCAAGACTCGTGGAGACATTACTTTAATAAATAAATACCAATTAAATTTTTAAATATTATCAATTGAAATTGGGGTTCAAGTTCTTTCTTTTACATCCTTACACTTAAATCATCATAAATGCAATGTGTCCTCTTGTAATTAAATGTAAAATGTATCAATGAACTGTAAAAGCTATGTCCGTGAGCATTTCTTTGAGAACCTAATTAAGTTCCCAAGTGGAATAAAAAGTGGACCTCCATTTATATTATTACGGTAATTGCATCTTTTGTATCAAATAAAGGAGGTGAAATTTAAAAAAAATAACACTTAAAAAATGAGTACTTAAGCCAATAAAGCTTTCTTTCACAAATGTGGACCATTGTGGGAAAAACGAGTTCCAGAGAATTCCGGAAATTGCTCGTAGAGATAATGAGGATCACTATTATTTGTAATGAAATAAGAGCATCAATATTTTGCTAATTGTTTCATGAAATAAATGTTGTGCGTTTATGAAAAAGGAATCTTGTTTAGTAGAGTATCAACAGTTAGTCTGGTTCCATTCTCTGTAGACTCCTACTTTCAAAAAAAAATACTACTGTGTATCATTCCGAGAACCAGACTATTCAACAAAACAAAAAGCTGTGACATAATTCACAAATGTTATGTTTTCGTGAACTGTGGTTGTTGAAACCAGTTGCAAATATGTTATCGATCTTTCATATGTTGGACATTTTGAAAATAAATGTAATTTATAGAGAATAACAAAAAAAAATCATCAGAAAAAGAGCTTTACTGAAAAATGTTCTCCACTCAATAATAAAATGAGGATTCAGCCATTAAAGAGCCTAGTCCTCCCTCCATACAATGCAACAGTTTTATAAATGTCTAATTTTTTTTTTAAAGGTCTCTCTTTAACTGCCACCATTACTTATAGTGCCTTCTGTGTTTTTGGACCCCGATGTGCAGAATTATCAAGGGAGATTTGAACAATGAAGTACATCATACATTATTCCCTCCTAATAACACCTTCCATGGCAGTTGTATATGATATTAACTCAATGGTGAGGCCACAATAAAATGAAGTATATTATAAAGTAGTCCCTTATTATTACAAAGTCCACACAACTTGTATCTTATACATATACTGAATAACAGATGCGGCCATGTTACAGTGAAGTACATTCTTACCACTAGATAATGAAATCCATGAATACATATGCCATATAAATGTAACTATGTTTTTAATGATATCAATAATCACATCTACCTTCTAAATGAAACTATGTTATAATAAACACAATGATCTCACCTACCTTATAAACGTAACTATGTTGTAATGATATCAATGATCACACCTACCTTCTGAATGGAACTATGTTATAATAAAAACAATGATCTCTCATCTACCTTATAAACGTAACTATGTTATTATATTAAGATCAATGATCAAACCTACCCTATAAAATGAACCAAATAATGAATTGTTTTATAACGATGGAGAGTTGCAACACTTGTATGCACATATATAAATCCATTTTGCACACAAACTCATATGTGTAAAACATTTTGAAAAAATTCCAGTCCTCATTTACTGAAAATCCTCGAGCCCACTGCATTTATTTCCAAAAGAAAAACACAGATTCAAGCATCTAAAATAAAACTCTTGGTTGACGGTTATTCATGCACAAGAAATTACATTCTTAATATGGAGTATGAAGTTGAGATGGTTGACGATAAAATGTGAATGTATATTACTGCATGAACTAGAAACATAAAAAGACCAGGTATGGGCCTTTTTCACTTATTTGTGCATTCTATAATGAA
Source organism: Unio pictorum (assembly GCA_030141615.1). Lineage (NCBI taxonomy): Eukaryota > Metazoa > Mollusca > Bivalvia > Unionida > Unionidae > Unio > Unio pictorum. Next base: position 12,077,728 of record JARLTB010000442.1, read on the forward strand.
CATAACTGACAAACCAAACTTGTTTATATACAATATATACAATTATTTACAAAGACTCTGAGCAACCATTTGATTGTAAGAAGTGAGATGTAGGGTACAGGTATCGTGGCATTCATGGTTGTATGTGTACTTGTTCTATTAAAGAGCATTCCATTACAACTTTGAAACAAATCAATTCATATTTTACCTCATATAATTTTGTACTTTTAAAAAGACCTTCATGTCTGGAATAGTTTCAAAAATTCCTTTTTTATCTAAAACACTTTTATGCATGGTTTCATTAAAATAAATAACCAAATTTGAACTATGATTTGAAATGATAAAAGTGTATTAAAAAAAAGTGTCAGACCAACGCTTTATACCAAAAACTTGTCTTACAGATATTCATTACACAAATGATGAATGATAAAATGCATGTATTACATTTTTTATAGTTTGCATAAATTATGGCTTGGAAAGTCCAATATTGTTTGGAATTTTTTTCTTCAATACCAGTATTCATTATTCTATAAAAAAGGTACCTAGTAAGTTTTTTCCCCCATAAAGATTACATACATGTATACATACATATACAACTCATGTATTTATCGTTGCTTAAATATGTCTAATAAGGAAATTAACTAAATTGATACCATGCTTGTTGATCAGTGTAAATACATTCAGCATAAACTGGAATGTTCAAAAAAAAAGACATGCAAACATTAGTTAATTTAGAATATGATGAAAGAAGTAAGGACAATATACACTTTAATAAACAAGTCTTTTGCATGGATAAAATATCAGGTTTGCAGTCATCCATCCAGAACAATTTAACCTGTGTCACAGTTATCACAGATCTGAAAAGAGAAAACACACAGAATGATAAATGTAATGTCATACTCAAAACAAAATAATTTTTAAAAAAATTACAAGATTTCTATAAATGTTATGCAATATTAATGTTCAGACAAAGAAATTAAAATACAGAAAGGTTAGAACAAATAACTGAAGCAACTCCTAATTTTAAAAAAAGAAAGATGAATTTAAAGAAGAAAAAGGTGACAACATTTTTTTAATACATAATGAAATACTGGTAAAAAAGAAGTTCACACACACCCGTCCCATTTTTTTATGGCTCCTCTCCATTCCCAATAGAGGCCACTCCTTATAAAAGACAATCTTGGTAAATAAAAAATAAACATTGTTTCTTACTTTTGTCCCCTTTAAGTGATGGTACATGTTTTTACCAGGTTGGTTTCCAATCTGGGGCCACAGTAGAGATCAGTATACATGTTTATGGGTACAAGGAGACTTCTTTAATTTTTAAGTTTCTTTCTGGGTCCCATGTATTATTGTGTTTACCAGGAAAAGCTTGAAATAAAACGTATGTGATCTAACCAGATTAACTGCCATATAATCAAAATAAGGTGAAAACTGAGGACTTTCCTAATATATATGTAATATAATATTTGATTGTATGGATTAACAATACTTGGACCTTTAAGTTTTAGATTCCATGTCCCAAATCAAAGGAACTCGTCTATACACACTACTCCGTTTAAAATCATGGCTGTTTTGATTTTTCTATTTTTTTTTTAAAAAACAAGGGGGAGGGTTATATTAAAGGCTCTCCTACCACCCCCCATGTCTGTTTCTGGTTAGCCAACCTTTCTATCCCTGTTTTTGCTCCAGAGACAAATACTTTTTTCCCCTATACAGTAGAACCTGTCTTGAACGACTACCTCTTCTGCCAAAAGATAATGGTCTTACAAGACAGGTGGTATCTCAAGACAGGTTATAACACTATATAACCAATAAATCTGACCAAAGAGAATCTGGTTGCTCAAAGACAGGTGGTAATTCATAGCAGTGGTCTCAAAAGACAGGTTTTACAGTAGTAAACAAAAATATATCCCAAAACTGATCCATGCATCTAATTGACCTGGTTTTGCTGACTACTAAGTATTAATACATGTATATATTGTCTTTTTTTTAATTAAAAAAAACAATCAAAACACCTACCTACCTACCATAAATTTCAAACCAGTCCAATAGGAAACATATTTTTAAGGGAGGAGGCTAATATTTTTTTTAAACATTTAAACATTTCTTAGATCTAATTTTTATTTTTTATATTGATTGACATCATTTATAATGAACTTTGCAAGTGACATGACCCTGAAATACACCCTGACAGACATGATTGAAATACATCCTGATAATGACATGACACTGAAATACATCCTGCTTGTGACATGATACTGAAATACATCCTGATAGTAACAGGACACTGAGATATACCTTAAAAGAGACAGGACTCTGGAAAACATCAGGATAGTCACAAGACATTGAAATACATCCTGATAGTGACATCTAATTAACACAGTGCCACAGTGACATCTAATTAACACAGTGCCACAGTGACATCTAATTAACACAGTGCCACAGTGCCATCTAACTGACAACAGTGCCACAACTGCTGTATGTGACAAATTCTTTTTTAACAGGTGACCTTGAATCTCAAGTCCAATTTTGTTGTTACCTTCATGAACCTTGTTAATTTATCAAACTACTCAATGTATGATACCCTGCATAATTTTTCCACCAGATCAGGAATTCAATGATTGAACATTTGCAATTTTAACAAAAATTTGGCCTTTAATAATTTAAATAAACTACTTTTCAGATAATAAAGAACATAATCGAGTGACTATGCTTGTTGTTGTTCTTGTGAGGTTTGATGCCATTTTCAGCACATGATAGGCTATACATGGTGGCCAGTATTAATGGTGGAGGAAGAACCCGGGAAAAACCCCGGAAAGAACCACAGACCCATGAGAAGCTACTGGCAAGCTTTCTCACATACCCACATTGGCAGAATCAGGGACTCGAACACACGCAGACAGAGGTGAGATGGCAGTGATAGGTAACAGAGATCACTTTAGACCACACGGCCACTTGGGACCCTGAGTGACTATAAAAATGTGAAAAACACCACATGTATGAAGTTTTATTAAATCTGTAATTCAATTTTTTTTTGACAAATAACTTATCTGACATCACTTAAAAATGCCAAGAAACTGGAACACAAAAAAAAAATCTACACTGATTAGTGTTATCAAAAGGTATTACAGATATAAATATAAGTCAAGCTTTAAAACTGAAATTCTGCCCAATCAATGTTTATTAAGGGTCTGATACAAAATTAATTTTGTATAAGTAGAAGTCATAATGAAGTAGAAAATTTCATGCAGTGACCTTTGACATAATCCCAATGTCAAGTATATCCGATTTTCAAACTCATTCAGTGTAATCTGGACATATTGGTGGTAATACCTGCACCCTTTTCACTCAAGACTAATACTGTAATAAACACTTCAGAGAAAACCTCATGTCAATGCCATCATTCATACAAGTTGGACATTTCATTGCATTACCTTCATTCAAGTTGGATGTGTTAGTGACACAATTCAATCAAGTTGGACATGTCATTGCATTACCTTCATTCAAGTTGGATGTGTTAGTGACACCATTCAATCAAGTTGGACACGTCATTAAAGTTGGGTATGTCCATATATTGCCATCTTTCATTCATGCTGGATATGTCAATGCATTGCATCTATTCATTTAAGTTAGACATGTCAGTGCATTCTACTATTCATTTAAGTTGGATGTGTCAATGTATTGCCACTATTCCTTCCAGCTGGATGTGTCAATGCATTGCCATTATTCACTCAAGATGGAATTTGGATTAATACAATTCAGGACCAGATGCATTATTATGTTAGGCTTTACTGGGTCCAAGGTCCAATGCTGAATAAGCATGACATTTTCACAAGACACACCTGTCTCAATTTTCCCCATGAAGTGCCCCTTGTGATAATCTGTATTTGCAAATGTACAAGGATGGGATTTTAATGCAACCCTTCCTAAATCCACTGGCTTTGTCTCATTTGAATTGCCATTTCAAATGGGCAACATGATGTAACAAGAGACCTCATGAGATTACATGGAAGACTGAAAATCATTGTTAGGTATAAACTGTGTCACAAACTGTCTAGCTGTACCAAGTACATGTAACAGAATTGTTACGGAGAGGAGGGTGGATTAAATGAACAATACAAACACAATTTGTGAAAGAAAATATAAATTTATGTAATAAATTATAAATGAAAAAAATACAGATGTAACAACACAATAATTCATGCACTCAACCCACAATTACACTCACAACCATTCACAATACATGAACAAATTAAATATTAATACAAAAGGAATCTCAGATGTAAAGGGATCTCTTGAACTATACACAGATCCAAGGATCCTTTACGAAAGTTAAATTAATGCAAGTATAAATTACGAAAAATGAACACAAACGACAAACTATACTATCGCACGATGGATTGCGATAACTAGCACGACCATATACTTGTATTCAATCAAGTTGCTAGCTTTTATTGATATCTATGCGATCACTTGAAATATTATTGTGATCTGACATAAGCATGCAAATACAACAATGTATTAAATTGTATTACAATTTCAATACACATATGTGTCTCGACCCCGTATAACCGCACGATTCAGCAACAGTTGAATCGTCTCCCAGTTTCCCCGAAAACCTAGGGTTGACCAATACTATTATCGGACGTTTCCCTTCACGGATCCACCACAGTTATACGTTCAGACAACATACAACATCTACCAGAACCAACGGTTCCACACTACCCTAGATGTCGACCCGGATGTTTTACAACTCAGACAGCTCCGACACTCGGACTTCTAGCTTTCCGGATATTTACACGTTACACAGATGTTGACGAACAGACAGTTCGACACACAGACAGATACTTCAATTCCGTTTGCACAAATTAACGGCACAATCACATTCAGATATTTATACAGAGATGTTCCGGAACAAATAATAGATGTCCCACAACAAATCAGACGATATCAAAGACGTTTATCAAAAGATGGTATCAGATGTGTTAACAGCTACGGTATCAGAAATGGTATAAACTACGTTAGCAGCTACGGTATCAGAAACATTGACATATACGGTATCAGATCTACGGTATCAGATCTACGGTATCAGATCTACGGTATCAGAAACATTGACATCTACGGTATCAGATCTACGGTATCAGATCTACGGTATCAGATCTACGGTATCAGAAACATTGACATCTACGGTATCAGCGATTATCAGATCTATGGTAACAGCGATTGTCAGCTACAGTATCAGAAACACGGTAACAGCTACAATAAACAAAACCAGACTAATAATAGTTGTCTCAAAAATAATCTAAGCCGTAGATTACGATATTGCATTTAAAGTCTAATAGTGACTAGTAATTCCAAATATTCCACGTTTAATTGCAATAAAAGCATCATTATACGAAATGATAATCTGAATAAAATTCACAATAAAACGAAAATGTAAATTTAACACTCACCCCTTTGGCTGGAGATTGCAAGACGAGCTTATCTATCCTTCGATTAGATATTTTGGTTCCCGTAATTATTATGAGAAATATCTCGCCTTATATACTCTCTATAGGTGAACATAAATCACATCGAGCTTGCCGTGCACCACGTGAAACGATTATTTCGGATTTCATGTAAATAACAAACTGGCACATGCAAATCGTTACACGCCACTTACCTTGGAGAAAACCACTTAATCACCCCAGGTAATGCGTGTACGACGAAATCAAGAAAATGGTGAGTTTCGTTTGCAATTCAAGAAGAACAAAAATCAGTTCAATTTTCGCCTAATTCTGTGACAGTACACATATACTTTGCCTTATGGTAATATTTTACTGGTATCAATTTTGTCAAAAAATCATCTACCTGTACCAAGTACATATGTATATACTTGCCATGTGATAATCATTTACAGGTATCAATTTTGTCACAAAATCATCTACCTGTACCAAGTACATATTTATATACTTTGTCTTGTGATAATCATTTACATGTATCAATTTTGTCACAAAATCATCTACCTGTACCAAGTACATTTACATTTTTATAAACTTTGCCTTGTGATAATCATTTACAGGTGTCCTCAAAAAACAACTTGAAATTTATTTGTCACATTATCTTACAGACTGAAACAATCAAAAGATTTTGGTAACACTACGAAAAAAAACCCATTTCCAAATTCATTATCTATCAAAAGATTTTGGTAGCACTATAAAGAGAAACCCATTTCCAAATGCACGATCTAAAAAACAAAAGATTTTTGTAACACTACATTTCCAATGGTAACACTACAAAGAGAAACCCATTTCCAATGGTAATACTACAAAGAGAAACCCATTTTCAAATGCATGATCTACAAAACAAGGAATCATTTTTCGATTTTTGTTTGTTTTAATGAAGTCTTGTTTAGCAGGTGCGTTTCCAGTTAAACAGTTGCTGCCTTTCAACTTCTGATTTATTTTGACTCACAATTTACTTTATCACAGATAAGATGTATAAACAATTTATCGTAAGTATAAAACAATTTATCACCGATAAAGTATGAAAACTATTTATCACAGGAATCTAAACTATTTATCACAGGTAAAATATATACACTATATATTACAGGTAAGGAATATAAAAACTATTAACATGTAAACTAAAAAAGCCATTTTAACCATTTATCACAGGTAATGTATAAAAACAATTTCGAGCTTTGTTTCAGTTTTTGGGATTAATGCCAATTTCAGATATCATTTTGGTTCTTTAGAAGAAGAAAAAAAACTTAATTTGTAATGGAATTTGGAGGTTCTGCCCCAGCAGCATATCAAGGCAGGCACCCTTCAGTATTTAGCTGAGTGCACACAAGGCTGGCACCCTCGAGTACATAGATGAGTGCACACTAGGCTGGCACCCTTGAGTATTTTGACTGAGTGCAAACAAGGCTGGCACCCTTGACTATTTTGACTGAGTGCAAACAAGGCCGGCAACCTTGGGTATTTAGACTACAAGTGCAAACAAGACTGGCACCTTTGAGTATTTAGACTGAGTGCAAACAAGGCTGGCACCTTTTGAGTATTTAGACTACAAGTGCAATCAAGGCTAGCACCTTTGAGTATTTAGACTGTGAGTGCAAACAAGGCTGGCACCTTTTGAGTATTTAGACTACAAGTGCAATCAAGGCTGGAAACCTTGAGTATTTAGAATATGAATGCACACAAGACAGCTACTGGTGGTGGCCCTTATTATGACATTATTTGCAATATTGTTTCTGCATTCTCACAAGAAAACAAATTCATTGGAAAAAATATCAAACTTACCAAACTTCAAACAATACTTGAAGAATCTCATAACAGGCATTGTCACATCAACTTGTACTGAAGTCTTTCAAAGTGCATGTCAGTATTCATACAAAAATTCAGCCACAATAATGTTTTATTTTATTTTCACAGCACATATTACATTATATCACAATTTTCTCTTCTCATAACAAATCTGAACTTTTCTTTCATGGTAACTGTTTTACGTACATGTCTCAACTACATAAATATTCATCAGATTTACAATGGGGTTTTCAGGATGGGAACACGACCTGGTGATGCTGATGTACAAGTCTTGCTATTTTTCATCCTTAGCAAAGATTTCTTATTGTTTTTTGTGTAGCCATTAATTTATGCACTCCACCTGCAATTTTTTTCTTCTCAATTTCTTCTCAGGAAGAGTTTTATTCCATTTAGGCTCCTCCTCCATGCAGCACACATATTCTATCAAAAGGTTGCAAATGCACTCTTTGCGAAATATTTCTGATAATACTGTATTGCACCTGCCTCCGATAACTCAAAACCTAATTTGATGTTCAGTACCAAACTGAAGGTTTCTTTATTTACCCCTCCCTGACTTGGAATCAATATCATTCATGACACTGAACAATGAGTCGTCTTGTGGGTAAAAGAAAAGATAATCTGTAAAAGCAAGACCATCATTAACAGACATGGGAATTTGTCAACAATCTCATCACATCCTCACCAGTGCTTTATATGCTGTCTCACCTTAAATTCTGAAAAGAAACCAGTTTGGAATCTTCTAACTTCCAAATCATCCTTCTCATTTCATGTTCAACATTCTGCACAGTTGGTAATATTAATTAAAGTCCTTCTGGCAAAGACAGCATAATGCTAGTCCTCTAAAATTCAGTTCTCTTACAAACTGACCTGGCATTCATGCTAATCCCATTTCCAATCATTCTTTACACCATTATCCAAACATTTTGCACAAATGTTTCTATCAATAATTAAAGATGTCACATTTTGTAAGCATGCTAGTTTCCAGTAGTTTCTGTCATGCAAATTTTCGTTGGACGATTATAAACTTTTGACCAATCAGAATTTTTTTTTATATACAATGATTATCTGTTAAATAACATATGGAACAATTTTGTATGCAGTTAAAATATTTTGGAATATAGTTGGACTATTATTTAACAACCAGATTGGAGCTGCTAGAAAAATGGACCATGATGAGGAAAATCTGATTCAGACCAGGAAAAAAGCAGAATTTCGCTTTTTAAAAACTAATCACTGCATATTTCAGCACATGAGAGGCTGTATATTATCGCAAGTAAAATTGGTATATGAAGAAACGGGGGGAAAACCTCAGCAACAACCACAGGAAGCTACTGGCAAACTGTTTCACCTACCCCCAATGTCTGAGCCCGAGACTCAAACCCATGCGGACAGGTGAGAAGGCTGTAACAGTCAAGGCAATCAATCACCTTGGATCACTTTTCCCCCTGAGCAACCTCATAGGTAAAGAATGCAATCTTTGTATTAAAGGTAAGCTTAGTTGTTGCTAATGTTTAACGACAATTCTCCATGTATTATTAACATTTACTGTACACTGATTACACTCTTAAAATGTTGTTGTAACAGGGCTTAACACCATTTTCAGCACAAGATAGGCTATACATGGTGGCCAGTATAAATAGTGGAGGAAGAACCTGGGGAAAACCCTAGAAAGAACCACCGACCTACAAGATGCCACTGGCAAGCTTTCTCACATACCCACACTGGCCAAATCTGAGTCAAACCCACACAAACAATGGTGAGATGGCAGTGATCCGTAATGGTGAGCGCTTTAGACCACTCGGGGTCCCAACCATTAAAATCTACTGTTCACTTGTGTATGTTGTGTTAGCTTTCATTTTTTTTTTATTCTATGTATTTCTGTATACAGCCTACATCTATCTTTATAACACTGCTTGGATACAATTTTCATTTGCTTAATGTTTCAAATGCATTTTTTTTACTGAGAACAAACATGTCTGCCATTAATTCTGTACCAAAATATTAAACCAATAAAATATTTGAGATAATCTGCAAAATGATTCTACAAGAATCTAAGATGTAGACAATCTGCAAATAATTTAAACATACAGACTATTTAATTGCTAAGAAATAAATTACTTCAATCTTTAAAAACCAAAGCTCTGACCTTAATCTCCTTTTTCCTTTGGATTTCTCAGCTTCATATGTGTTCATTGAAACACTTTGTTCATTACCACATGTAATTTGGCCATATGACCTTAAATTGTACAAATCAGAAGGCACTGCAAAAACTTAAATGTGTAACAGTTTTTGGTTATCTGAAGATTTAATGGGGTAACATTTCAGTTAAAGATGACAATGTCAAAAATTATAAAAAGCCCCCAAAAAATGGTTAAATTTAATGTAATGAAATAAAGCAGCAATAGACATAATGGAAGGTTGACAGAAGCTAGTGTGATTCAAATGTAATTCAATCTCCCCAATTCTTATCTAACAATTCAAGAATAATAATAACTGGTTCTTTCTGGAAATAAAAATTAATAGCCATGCTCATGTTACTGTGGTTACTGAGCCCTTAAATTTGTTGCAATAAACTGTACTTGCCATGGCAATAGCAACAAGATGATGATAACTGCCACTTAGAGCAAAAATTGCATTTTTTGGTGTGTCTCTTGAATGTTTGTGGTAAGATATTTCTTTAATGGCTTTTTGCTGGCAGATGCTGCAGGTAAACTTTGTATGTCCATATGTCTCTAATGTCTTTAGATGTTGACTGTAATCTGATGCACGTAGAGGCAAATTCACACTGAATCTGTGTTGTAAAGGAATTGACATCTGTGTGTAGGTAGACTGTACAGTGCTTCTTGGTAATGAGGCTATTGCTGCACACCAAGCAACGACAGGGTACGAGTTTCCAGTCTGCAATAATCACCTAGACTGTGCCATAAACTTCATCAGTCACACATTAGGCTATTAAAGTTAGTTATGGGTGTCATATTCTCATTTGCTTTCACTGGAAATACATGTAAGTAACAGTTTCCTTTTGATTGTGTATTTAATTCTATCAATTCCAATGCCTCCCTTACTGGAACAATCTCTCCATCTGCCATAACTCGATTCTGAATATGAGAGAAATTAAGAATTTAGCTTGTTAAGAGGGAAATAAATATATATGTATGTATTGTGTTTTGATAAAGGAATAAGTTTTCTTTTCTCAACTACAATCTTATGTCAGGTAACAATTTATTCCCAATATCCGACTTCATTTGTATCAATTACTAATGGCATGTTTTAATACCCGATCCCAACATTGTCAAAGTTATATGTATGTAATAAGTGTGTGTGTGTGTGTGTGTATATATATATATATATATATATATATATATATATATATATATATATATATATATATATATATATATATATATATATATATATATATATATATATTTCAATGGCAGTGTATGCAAATATATGAAACTGTAAAAACATAAAAGTTAAAAAGGTAATGATCTTAAAATGTAGAAAAGTACATGCACTAATTAATAATAAGGGGAAAAAATGTATTATCATTAAAACATAGATTTTCTATATAAAATACATTTTATCTAATGGACCTTTATCATAAATATTGTTCCTTAAGTTCACATAAACACCTCTCTCTGAAAGGATGGAAGTTGATACTCTCTACAAGACTGCATTTCAATGGCAGTGTATGCCTTAGTCTTAAAGGATGGGAGTTGATACTCTCTACAAGACTGCATTTCAATGGTAGTGTATGCCTTAGACTTAAAGGATGAACAAAAGTTGGATTTCTGATAAATGATTGCCACTGCAAGACTTTATTTTTGCAACTTATTCTATATGAAAAAAGCCATTCCAGAATGATGGTCTTGATGTTCTGTGGCTTGTGTTTATTCCACATTTTTAGCAAAAACAATGTAGATTAGATGAGATAAGAATTCTTTATCTCAGACAACAAAGTCCATACGTCTAAATTAAAAAAAACATTTTAAACATAAAAGTACATATATATATATATATATATATATATATATATATATATATATATATATATATATATATATATATATATATATAAAACTTACATATATACAGCAACATTTACAACTATTAACTGCACCATGCATTATTAAGAGTAAAAATTAAATGACACATCTAAAGAACAATTTGTTCCATCTACAAATAATATGAAAATTTACATGAATGTCATAGTTCCAAAGAGATTTCAATATACAGTTCTTACTATTAAATATTCTTGTCATCATTGAGAATACATACGTTCTCATTATTTCATCAAAACTGAATACATTATTGTTAACAAACATGTTGGAGGCACTGTTCCACCTTGGAAGACCTAATAGAAAATGAAGACTATTATTATGACCAATAACTATGAGAACATGTCAATTAATATAATAAGTCTTTAAACAGTACAGATTACCTCTTCTAGGCTGACCTTGCACTGTCCCTAATACCAATGTGACTGGACAGACAACAGTACAGACTACCTCTTCTTGGCTGACCTTGCACTGTTCCTAATACCAATGTGACTGGACAGACAACAGTACAGACTACCTCTTCTAGGCTGACCTTGCACTGTCCCTAATACCAATGTGACTGGACAGACAACAGTACAGACTACCTCTTCTAGGCTGACCTTGCACTGTCCCTAATACCAATGTGACTGGACAGACAACAGTATAGGCTACATTCTCTAGGCTTCCCTCAGATTGTCTTTAATACCAATGTGACATGGACAACAGTGGTAAACATTTTACAGGCTCTCATTGATTGTCCGTACTAACAATATGACAAGGCAAACAGAACTGAAAACCTTTTCTATGCAGCCCATTCATTGTTCTTGCTAGAAATGTTACAAGTCACACAAAAGTAGAATCTAGCTTTTATAGGCAACCCTTTGAGTGTGACATACATAACAACAGTCTACCTTTTCTAGCTTATCCTTTGATAATTGATGATATCCAACAATAAGATTAGTCAGACAACAATAGTCAATCTTTTCAAGGCTACCCTTTTATTGTCCTTAATACCACTATGACATAGACAACAGTCAACCGCTAATAGGCTCATTTTCATCGTCCTAATACCATTTTGAGTCTTGGCAGACTACTGTTTCTAGGCCACATAAGCAGATCATGTTTCTGTAAAATTTGGGATATTTAGAAGTTTTCAAATTTTGCTTTCTGTGTGGAAAGGGAATCTAAATACATTTTGAAATTTGACATTTAAAAAGTTTCAATGTTGTTCAATGATCTAAGTACAGCTGTAATTTCTGCATTAAATATGGAGGCTGTTTTGTGGTAACCAGCTTAAGATGGTGTCACGGGATGTCAAAGCCACAACATTCTCGCGCTTTAAAACAATCTGTATAAGAGGATATAATTCAATGAATTTACTCACTAACAATGAGAATATGTGAAACCTAAAAAAATGAGATTGCACCGAGTCTAAAAATGATGAGGATGTGTTGTGTCTAAAATAAAAAGGATGTGTTAAATGCAAAAATAATGAGGCTGAATAGTCTAAAAATAATGGTGATGTGCAGAGTCTAAAAATAATGAGGTTGTGTAGCATCTTAAGACAATGAGGCTGTGTTGAGTCTAAAAACATTGAGGATATGTTAAGGCTAAAATCAATGAGACTGTGTTGAGTTTAAAAACAATGAGGTTGTGCCAAGTCTAACGACGACGAAACTGTGTTGAGTCTAAAAACAATGAGGATGTGTTGAGTCTAAAATCAAAAAGGATATGTTGAGTCTAAAATCAATGAGGCTGTGTCAACTCTTAAGACAATGAGACTGTGTTGAGTCTAATACCAATGAGGTTATGCTGAGTCTAAAAAGAATCAGGTTGTGATCAATGATCATATGCTAAATTTAAAAAGGATATGTTTGAGTCTAAAAGCAATGAGGCTGTGTTGAGTCTAAAAATGATGATATATTGAGTCTAAAATTGATAATATGTCGAGTCTAAAACTGAGGTTGTGTTGAGCCTAAAAGCAATGAGGCTGTGTCGTGTCTAAAAAAGGATGATACACTGAGTCTAAAACAATAAGGCTGTGTCGAGTCTAAAAATAACAAGGCTATGTTTAGTATAAAAACAATGAGGCGGTGTTGAGTCTAAAAATGATTATGATATGTTGAGTGTAAAAATAATGAGTTGTATTGAGTCTAAAAGCAATGAGGCAGTGTTTACTCTAAAAATGATATGTTGAGTCTAAAAGTGATGATGTGTTGTGTAAAAACTGAGGTTGTGTTGTTTAAAAACAATGAGACTGTGTAAAGTCTAAAAACAAAGAGGATATGTTGAGTCTAAACACAATGAGGCTGTGTTGAGTCTAAAACCAATGAGGCTGTGTAGAGTCTAAAAACAAAGGGGCTGTGTTGAGTCTAAAACAATGAGGCTGTGTTGAGTCTAAAAATAATGTGGCTGTGTTGAGTCTAAAAACAATGTGGCTGTGTTGAGTCTAAAAACAATGTGGCTGTGTTGAGTCTAAAAACAAATAGGCTTTGTTGAGTCTAAAAACAATGTGGCTGTGTTGGGTCTAAAACAATAAGGCTTTGTTGAGTCTAAAAACAATCTGGCTATGTTGAGTCTAAAAACAATGTGGCTGTGTTGAGTCTAAAAACAATAAGGCTGTGTTGAGTCTAAAAACAATTTAGCTATGTTGGGTCTAAAAACAATAAGGCTGTGTCAAGACTAAACACAATGAGCGCTGTAGAGGACTTTGTGAATTCATAAAGATTATATATCATTTTGGGAGGTTTTGACAATCACAATGAGGATTTGGGATAATTACTTTCTACTGATCTTTATGGCTAAATTACTTTGCAATAAAGAATTTTTAATATTCTTTAAAAACTATGAGTAATTAACCTGAGAGATTTCATTCACAATCACATCATTAGAGTAATGTGACCATCCATGACCTTCTTTGAGATCTAAATCTACTGTTTCATTGTCAATATCTACATCATTCAATCATGCAATTCTAATTATCAAATCCGTATTTTTGCATGAGTTAATATTATAACTAATTTCTCACGTAACACTTCCAGGATGTCATTCTCACCAAGCAAACTCTAGAAATTGCTGAATGAGATCCAAAGCCTAACATTTGGATTAGGGAAAATCCAACTTTATTACTATTTTCAAATAACATATTACAACTTTTATCTTTAAAAGGAACCATGGGATGTGATTTCATGGTAATTTTCTTCAACACATGTAGTTTCTAATGGGGCATTCGCCAAAGATAGTGCCAAAATTAACTAACCTCGAAATGGCTGATATTTATTGCTGATGTCAAAATGTACTTGTATGCTGATGGGACACAGGTAAACCGGTCAAGGTGTCAAAATCTACATATGCATGGTGACCTGCTAAATGTAAAAAGGCCTACAGTGCTAATGACAATAATATATTCATTCTAATTCTGAAAGACCATCTACAGATTCAATAATTTTAACATTTACTTGCAAGTAGAACTTTATGTACATTAAACACAAGACGTTGTTATACCCATTGAAAAACAGGCACAATTCCAAATTTAGCACTGATTGTTAATAATTAGCTTGAGGAGACCGAATATGTCCATCAATTTAAAGTTTATAGCCATTTACTATCCAAATTATGGACTTTCCTATTGGAATGAATTTCATGTTTATAAGCATTTACTATCCAAATTATGGACTTTCCTATTGGAATGAATTTCATGTTTATAGGCATCTGCTATACAAATTATCCATTTTGCAATTGATATCAATTTCATATTTAGCATTTCAATTTCAGCATTTACTATCCAATTTTAACTTTCCAATTAGCATCAATTTCATATTAATAGGCCAACACAATGTACATAACGAGATTTAATAAGCATCAATGTATCTAACAAATCTAAAACTATTTCTTACCTCTTGTTCCTCTGCTCTTATAAATGGCCGTAAAAAGCAAAAAAGCGTACAGTTTACCGGCTATACGAGAATTCATACACATTCCGAGACTGTGTATATAATTTCTTTTTCATCAGGTAACTAATTTTATAAGGTTCATCCGAACTATAATATCAAGAACTAAATGAATTATTGGTCAATATTTATATACTACTTCAACACTACTGTATAATGAATACACTAGATTTACATGTACATGACCAAAATTTTACTACATAGCAACCAGTTAGTTTTTTTAATTTGTTTCATCAGGATTTTTGATGTAGCTTTAAAAAAAATTCAGTCACATCGCTATGATGTCTGCAGTGAGGCAGTTTATAATGATGTCTAGCACTGGGGCATCATGATGCAGACATGTAGCATGATGTCTTACCCAGTCACATTATCCTGACAACAGGTCGACCAGTCCTAACACTAACCTCTTAATGCTGAGCGTCAATCGAGGCAGCTGTTAGTACCATTTTTGTAAGTCTTTGGTATGACTCGGCCGGGGATAAAACTCACGACCTTCCGCTCCCAACGCTCTAACCACTAGGCCACCAGAGCGGTACAGCAAGCAGTTAGTATTATTTGTTAAATCATGCATTAAATATACATTAGGCAGAAAGCAGAAGTTTGGCAAATGTGTGGACTGTTCTCAGACATTTATTCCAGTAAAGATACATAACTAAACAATCCCAACCATCATCTTACTGCATAAAGTTAGCTTCATATGAATATTTTGTCTTTAATTAAAGTTTCAAGTTCTTGTTTCTACAGAACAATCAAAACAATCCTTTTTATTACTTAGACATCAACTGCAAAAGTATAGAGACTTAACTGAAACATGTGACACTGTGATCAACTTCACCTAGTGTAGGTCCATATCACCTAGTGTTGGTTCATATGACTTTGGAGGAGAATTGTATCAATTGCAGGGATTAAACGGTAAGCTATTATGATTAAACAAGCTGTACTCCTTTCCCTGGCAGTGCATTAGTAAGTAAGTCATACCAACAGACACCCTAACTTGGCAGAGGCAGAAAACAAACAATCTTCATTGTACTGTTTAGTGTAGCCAAAAGATAATTCCATGCTTGCTGAAATGTACACCATAGGGACCAACCATTTGATTTTCATGGTGGGTGAGCCTATTAGTATATTTCAGTAACCATCACACCCTAGTTGAAAATAATATTTGCGCTCTTGATGGTATAATAAAGAACTAATTATGTGGTTGTGAGGGACAAGAAAAGAATGAAATCACCAGCCCCTTGAGGTCATATACGAGTTTTAATAATGGCAAAGTCTGATCATGTTGTTAGCGGAAGGTCTCAATTTTACTCAGTCAAAAGATGTCTTTCCATACATTTCCTGACAGAGTTATCTTTCCTACTGAGAGAAAAACTTGGTTTTAACAACATTTTTTTAAACCCAATAAACAAATTTTGAAGATGTCCAAAATGGTTGCAATTTTTTGAATTATGTATTTTGTTAAACATATTTTAAACAAACTACATATAGTCAGAAATCCCATGACCAGGCAAACAATGAGATTGTCAAGATGGCATTCATGGTGAACATGCTGGTGTTTAGACTGGATCAGCACCAGATAAAATTAGGACTATCTTGATATCATAGGATGTTTTTCAGTAAACTCCACCCCATTTCTAATAATTAATGTGGCCATTCCATTAAGATTCTAAAAATGACCACCATGGTAATGCTGCAACTAATTGTAGCACACTTTTCATTTAAAAACAAACAGATATCGTAAGTCTTCAAGTGAAAATCCCATGTTGACCAACAAGACAAGTCGCAATGTTGGACATTGGATTATCAACATCTTCATTTACAACCAACTACATATCATAGAAGTATTCAAGCATAACCACAAGGTGATATGATTATCTGTCAAGATCATGTAATAACAATATTTTCAAAATGAACCCACTGGTACTCATATTGGTCATGTGCCATTTTCATCTAGCACCAACTAGACCCAGGGAAGAATGTTGTGTGCAATGCTTCATGGCAATCCTAACCACCTCCACCCCCTGTAGTGATAGAAGAAGAAGTGTTAATACCATTTTTCTACCATACTGGTAGACACACACACAGATAAGCCTTTCTGGTCTTTGACCAGATGAGTTAAAAATATCCCAGTTATTAAGCGATTCTGAAAACATACCTGAATTGTGTTCCAAAAGCCTGGGAACATTTTTCAGGTTATTCTCGCTCCCTATAGTCCTTTTGCTTCTCACTGGAAGGGAGTGCCCGGCGCTCCTGTCCTCTATGTAACTCTGGCTGCCTTGATCTCTCTCCTCTTCTGCCATAATCTAAATTTCTATTTAGGGCCTGTGTTTTTTCCTGCCACTCACGATCAAATTCTGGGGCCTCAGCTGTAATTAATAGTTTGTATCATTCAATGATATTTATCAATACCAGAAAAAAACCTGTTACAATTTTAATAACATTTTGCATTGGTCTTAAAATCTGATTGAGCCATCTACATATGAATATAAATATGCTTACAAAATTGGATATTTTGTCAAGCACTTACATATGAACAGAAATATGCTTAATAAATTTCATTTTGTTGTCAAGCATCTACACGCAAATAGAAATATGCTTACCAAATTTTGTGTTTTGTCAAGCAGCTTTATCTTAAATATCTCAACTACACTAACAAATACCCAAAAATATAAAAAAAATTACAATGTGAAAAATGCTGCTGTCATGGTGTAAAAATCCAATCACTGTCAGGTCATCTGAATATTGTAGTCATGGTGAAAATATCTAATCACTGTCATGTCATCTGCATACAAATATATTAATACCAAATAACATTTATACTGCGTGGGAAGAAATTTCCAAATTCCTTATCAAAATTTCTAGACAACGGTATTTTCAGTGCTGAAGGAAATTCAAGTTAAAAATGGCATGATAATTTTGTAGTGTTCTATTAGATTCATTGGTTTTATTAAAGGCACTTTTAACATTTGTTTTGGCAACGTAAGGATTATGATTGACACAACCAATGGTACTCGGGTACCCGACCGTAGTGAAATACCCGGGTATTGAAAATTAATCGCAAGTACCCGTTCACAAAAATAAATTGTTGCCAGACTCGCCAACACTATCAAAATATCATATATCGTCAGCAGTACACTTGTCTAAGTTACAACTCCTGTCTATATTTAGGAGTAGTACCACCCGTTATGCATTAGCGGCCCACTACTAAATCGTTACGCACGAAACCACTTCAAACAGGTGTGACAGTTATGGCTTTAATTAGAAACCTGATCCCTGCTTAATATAAATAAACAATACATCAGAGAGTCTGTTTGAATTAGTAAACTTCATTGGCATTGTGCAACAGGACAAACCCCTTATCCCTGAGGCATTATATGCCAAGGTTTAAACATAGTCATTGTTCTACAGGTAATTAACCTCTTTGTAGATGAGAACTATTGATTGTGGGTGCTAAATGATCGGTACATTGTGTGCTCTTTTAATGAAATCCAGATGGCTACCTTTTATTTCCGAACACACGTCAAACCCTTTTAAAAATGCAATCCTAAATCAAGCTTAAGCGAGCTTGTGACAGCTCGTAGCACACTTCTTATGATCTTAACTGTAGCTCGCAGACTACATGGGAGCTCTCACGGAGCTTGTAGGAGCTCGTAGAAGTAATTTGGCTACATTCAAGTAAAGTTGCTTGTACGATCTTGCTAGCAAACCCTGCAGATAAATTAATTATCTATAAATTGGATATCGTGAAAAATTAAATTACTAGAAAATGTAACATTTTGTGTATAAAATCATTAATTTGCATATCAAAACAATTATCTTGACTTGTTTTGAAAAAGGTATTGAAATTCCACTTCTAATAGTTATTTGCTAGGTTGTCTTGTTGGCCACCCCTGATAAAATAATAATAATAACGACTTCATTAAAAGAAGCTCATTTGGTCAGGCCTTTACATTTGTACATGTATAGATATATATATGATGCACAGATTTTTACAAGATGAGGTGTCTTCAGACAACAAA
The DNA here is from genome assembly GCA_030141615.1 of Unio pictorum. Classification (NCBI taxonomy): domain Eukaryota; kingdom Metazoa; phylum Mollusca; class Bivalvia; order Unionida; family Unionidae; genus Unio; species Unio pictorum. Next base: position 12,097,029 of record JARLTB010000442.1, read on the forward strand.
TGCTATTAAAACTAGATAATTGATCTATTGCAACAATAAAATATGTACAAAGTTTTAAGGTACCATAACAGTGTATCCACACTTATTCAGTTTATTTCTTGGTTAATGAGAATATATATTCAAAATACGAATGTAAAAAATCCGATTGAAAACTTTTAAGTAATAACTGCATGGGTGCTGATCTAAGATCGCATTTGTACCTGTTTACGATAATAACTGAACGCAACTGCCGACCACTTCCGATATTTAGTGAAAACAAAGCATGACGTCACATTATGAACACTTGTTGTAAACAATGGCTGAGTCGGTATCGTCACATTATGAAAAGGTCTTCAGAAACTCAACATGAAAGTTGCGATTTTGAAGGAAGTGAATTGTCACTGTCCTGCGGGTCTTAGCCATTTGAAGATGGCGATTTAATAAGCTCAGAATATTATGATAATGGTGGACAAGCGGCTGCCGGCACCCAAATTAACCAGTTTGAACCCTATGTTTCCAATACTGACAAATCCGAAGCTGCAAATGAAGATTACGAAGAAGAAGACATAGACGGACAATTCATGGAAATTGTTTTCTGACTATGTCTGCGGCCTAAGTTACGATAAATATATGTATCCGACGATATTTGCAGTAGTGTTCCACAGTATCATATTCGTTTACAAATGAACGTTTCTCACCTGTAATAAAGGATGTAAAAGTATATTGAATTTCATGGGTAGAGACAGTTTTATACATTAATAAGTAAAAGGTACATTGGATAACAGTTGTAAGCTTTGAAAACCTGTGAAAAATTTGATACGATTTAGAAGTACTTATATATGGTTTATGTCTTCTATTTTGACGTACATGTCTGCATGGTCCAGACTTACTACATGAATGTATGTTTATCAATCATATTCAACAGAATTGGGGGGCACACAAGCAAAGGCAGTGTTCTTGCCATCATTTAATTGGATATACACACACAAGTCTTTGACATTTGTAATTGGAACTATTTTGTACTGCACATACTTAGATTTCAAAGGGACTATATTAACAGGATTTTCATCAATCACGCCATTTTCAATTGAAACTTCAGTATTTCTCAATTCCTTTATGACTGCATAATATTGTGCTTGACACAAACAATCAATGGTACAATTTCTGTGACACTGTGTATAAACTTCAATATATTTCTCAACATGGCCAAAGTTTTCTGATTCATCATTTTCGTAGAAAATAACAGTGTACGAGTTTCGTTCTGAAACTGCAGAATACTGTAATGATTGAAACAGAATTCCATCTTTATACATCCTGTAGAAACAAAGCACTTTTTTAGGTTCATTAATGCCAAGGATTGAAGTTAGAAGGTTGAGATGTTCATCTGAAAGTCTTTGTATTACTCGAATGCCTATAACACCAATACCGTTTTTCTCCTCCATATTTTGAACCAGATTACGGGTGTACGTTTTTTGTGCAAAAAAATGTTTTTAAAATTTAAAAATAATTTTAAAAAATTCATTGCAATATTCAGTTTAGTATGGGCACTTTGTTCCATTATGATAGCAATGTATCGCATGTATATAGGAATAGTTCTTCAATATGATTGGTTCATTTGAAATCGAGGCTACCATGCCTGTATTTACCCGCCATATTGGACTTTGCTAACAGTTACCGCTGTCACTGTATCTCATCTTCGTAATATGCAACTTCTAATCATGTTGAATAGGAAAGAAGAATAATTCAGAATTTTCTCCATGAAAGACAAGAAAACAGAGCTGGAATGACAATTATGCCGCCCTGTTTAGATTTGCGAAACAACTGGTAAAGGAGAAAACTCTACGTTTTGCAAATTGTGTAATGTGATTTCGCTACTGGGTATGCAATACAAGAGCACGAAAAACCTAATAAACATCAGCTTACTTCATCTGGTGTTTTTCAACAGATTACATCAAGGAGCACTGTGAAGAGAGTGAGGCATCAGAAACTTTGAAGGAGTTCAACAGTATAATCAATAGCAAGTGTGTCACAGCTAGACGTTACCTAAATGAAATGTGCTGATTTTAAAGACATTTTACTTCAAAACAGCTTACGAGTTGGATTTATTAAGATATTTAAAAAGTCATGTGATCTTAAGTTTGTAGTCCATTTGTTTATTTTAACTGTATTAGATTCAAAAACTAATTTTGTTGTTTTTAACACAAACATAAAGCATGGAAGTTTCATTTTCCATTTATGAAAATTACTTTTAGAGAGGTTGGTTCATTGAGCACTGTGGATAGAGATATGTATCACCAGCTATGAATGAATATAGTTTTGTGTGGAGCAAAAGATACAGAAATTGGAATATTATTCACTACATGAGTTGTGGTCCCATGTTAATGGAACTCATACAGAAAGTAGAAAGCTTGTATTCATGGAAACGGGATAATACTAAAATAGTCATAATCATCTAAAGGGATGTAGGACAGATACTTGACGGAAAGTTTAGAAATCGGAGTCTTTTAAACTAAGCATTACGTTTATGTAAAAATCTGGATATAAATGTAGTACGACCTGTTTTCAGTATAATTTACCATCAAACATTCAATGCGCATGCGCCATTGATTCCTTTTTAATTTGCGCATCTTGCCGTTAAGATACTGTGTGAAGGTCAAAAACAAACCGCCATTTAGAACTATCTCAAGGAACAGATCTTCTTGAGGTAAGATGGAAACATTAAAATAGTCTTAATAGTATATATACAAAAAGCCTAGCTACTTATCCTACAAAATCTCATAACTTAATCAGTGTTATCGCAGCCAAGAAGTCATAATCATGTTATAATAGTTTTCATGTAGGTTATGCTAACAATAGGTTATGTCAAAAGGTACGCGTCTGTCGAAAGGATCTGTATTGATACCGACCAAATGCCTAGGTACTTATCCTACAAAATCCCATAACTTAATCAGAATAATTGCCGCCAAAATCAAGAATGGCAAACTCTTAAACTTAGTGCATTATATTATATTTATTTCTACGTCAGTTTGCACTCTTGACATGTGCTAAATAATTTCGATGGCTTATAATACAGGATAATGCAATCTTTTGTGATGAAAGATATAAATGGGGAAGAAACTTTTGTCAGTGGATGGGTGACGACTTTGCCATCACGCCTGTCAATGTCAGGGGAAAGCCCTTTAATGTTGTTTTAGGTCTTAGTTCTAATGAACTGTGTTGCTGTGTTTGAAATGAAATGGGTTGCAATTGTCAATTGATTGCAATATCGGGATTCTTAAAATTGCCAACTGATATATTATATAAAACAGACAAACCAGTGCTAATTTAGGTGGTATATGATATTTCTGTAATTGGCTATCCAAGACAAATTTATAAGGTATATGATATTTTGTATGATGAGCTTTGCCAATGCTAATTTAGACAGTATATGTTAATTGGTGTAATCAGGCTTGTCCAGTCTCATTTGCAAGTTATATGATATTTGGTATGATCATGTCCTCTGTTAAGTATTAGTACAAGACATCTGGCGTGTGAAGGGAGTCGCTAGATCAAGTACATAACATACAATGATTTGCAGTTCAACAAGATCCAGCATCCGCGTCGGATGCGGATGGTCTCGGTATCGATTATAAACGGTTTGTAGCATTTTAGCATAAATAATGTTATCAATATGGTTGTGTTTGCTGTATTGTGAGATTGAGATTTGAAAGCGTGCAATAAATCACACCTATACAAAACTCTATAAACCTGGTCAGAGTACGTTTGTATTCTTTCTAATGTTGATACCTAGTCATTAGGTCAGAAGCTATGGCCGCAACAATATTATCTTAAATCCCACTGCAGTATCTTAGGATAGCAGTTTATTTATTAAAATATAATTGTACAATTGTACAAATCCTTTATAAAATTTCTTGTCCTAGCACAAGGATATGTGTGATGAAGGGTGAATGGGTCTTGTTTGGCACTGTAAACAAAGCAATGTGGACCATCTGGGGCCAATTAGACACATGAATGGGGTCACGTGACTTGTCTAGATACTGGAATAAAGTTTGTGGGTATGCGAATATATGGATGATATGCAAACGAATTCTTATACAAATAGGTTGAATTATAACTAATCATAGTTTTTACATTTTTTGTCTTTCTTCCTAGGGATCCCTTTAGATGTTTCTGTTGGTTTGCCTTATTTTTCCTGATAATTATATGGATCATTTCTTACTTACACTCTGGAAAGGAGATGGTGCGTATTATTTTGTTTTGTATTATTTTTTTTTTGTTGTAGTACAGAACCATCGTCTATTTAGGAAAGAAAATGCTAAAAACACTTATGATGGGTCATTCCCTTTGTAAATGGCTACATCTGTATTTGAGGTTAAGGACGGATCTTAGACTCGTTCCGTCATTCAACATACTGCAATATTGTAATGTATACATGAATCGGATCGGAGGGTGGATAATTGATGAGCTTTTGTGCCACGATTCGAATGAAGTACGGTTAAGATGCCCCTATATTGCAATTCGGGAGCAATGATGTAAACGCTGATGCATCGCCAGAGGTAATTGCACATAAGATGGATGCATGGGCTACACCTTTACATATCAATTATTGTGTTTAACACTTTGTTTTTTGTCAGCTTATGCGTTGATTTCCGGCAACGTTACAGAAACGTTGGGGTCGAGGGAATATTTAACCATAAAATTGAAGGAGCCCATAGAATGTACAAAGTTATGTACTGTTACTTAGCAAAGGAGGTCAATGATATTTTTCAATCTGAAGTGTCTATTTACTCTTCTTTAACATATTGGGAACATAGTAGCAAATTTGGCCTCATGTCAGGGAGAAATTTTATTTCGATGGCATTCATTCGTCATCTAAAAGACAGTGGCGCCTTTAAAAGTCACATTGGGAACCTCATCTGAATGCATGTTATTGTAATAAATTTGGAGTATGCGCATTTGACAGCGCCCCGTTTTAAGCAATTCTTGGATTTGTGTGATTATTGGGATTCGGCGACATGGAAATTTTTCTTAGCCCGAAATAATTAGTAAATTGCTAGGAGCAAACGTCATGGAATCATGTGTTAGTGAGTTTGAATGATGCCATGGTTCACTAGTAGTGAATTCAGGTACAAGCCGAAAGACTGACGCTGTAGTAAGAATGTCCATATTACAATCTAATGGTGTACAATAGTGGTGTGGCTGAGGTGGCAGTATTTATGGTTATTTGTAAGGTCTCAATGACAAGGCCGCGATGAGAAGTCAATCACTCCACATGAAAAGACAGACACAAACACACAAATGCAAAAGAAAGAAACTGAATCAGGAAATGTGTTTCAGACGCCGTCTGTTCCTCATATTAGCATCTAGTGTCATTAATGAAACTTTTCCAAACCCCACAACAAGACGACATACACGTTAGTGTTAGAAAGATGAAGGGAGATCAGAAATAACAAAAGAACAAAAAGAGTAGCATCAGTGAAAAGTGGGTAAGATGCAATTAGCTAACATTTACTTCAAGTTTGCCTCCTATTTGTTTCAAACACTGTACCCTACTGCAAGAACGAAACTTAAAAGTGTACGTTGACTCCAGGGGCGGTGATTTTACGAGAACAAGTGACGCACACGTTATATAAGCCTATTTGACAATACATTTCCAGAACTCAAAAATTGATCATCAATGACAAGCCGGTGTATCCGATGTCTCTCATATGACCCCGTATAATCACGCTTACAAATATTTTTGTGTGGCATCGATAGATTTTACCAAATTGGCCTGGTAGTGACTTTGACTTGCAAAACGAGCTACGAGTAAGTACAGGCTTTAAAACTGGTGTTGAAACAAATGTTCTTTACCCTCTCCAATGGCGAACAGACAAAGGCTCCGGATGTCTGAACCAAACTTGCCAACAAGTATTGAAAAAAAGAGACATCCATTATTATACCATAAAGGATGCTCCCAAAACCAAAGCCAGTATTTTCGACCGTTCTCAAGGTACTTTAAATTGACGCACGTGGAAAGATTTTAAATACCAGCACACTCTCATTTACGTTGACGTGCTACTGCTTCTGGTCTAAGGTTCCAATCAAATGAGTATTGTATGCATCCCTGTAGACACCAGGCCCGACAATAACATGACTGTGTGAGATCGCCACCTTCTAACACCAAGAAATATAGACTGGTAACGAAGGTGATTGGGTAAACCTTAGAATCACGAAATTCACACTTGACAAATGGTTTTGTATATAATTGGTTGATAGACTTTTGGCAAGTTGTTTTATATGTGATCTTGCATTGATTAGAATACAATGTTAGTATATAAAAAAAGACACGCCTGGCTTTCTAATTTACAACTGAAATTCTATGGAAGTCTTTGGATATTTGGAGAAACATATGACTTCCAGCGGGATTCGCGCCAGGGTTTGACACTGCTCGGTCAAGTAATACCTCTGTGTGAGTAACATTATAAAATGAGGCATTCATATAGAGCGAAAACTAGGGTAGGCTAGCTTTTGTGCTAATCATGCTTTTTGATTTCAGTTGTATTTGCTCACAAAGGGAGATATCAGACCAGGTCCTGTACCTGTTCATTTGTTTGTGGACGCACTGGGCCAGGTCTAGTATCTGATCCTTCTAGATTTGTTCCTGCAAAGCAAGTCGGGCCTACATAATATAAGGTCCCTCTAATATTTTCGTGTTTCCTCCTCCCCATATTAATTATCATATACCAAGGTAACTTTGCTCTTATTATTTACTAGTGGTCTGATATTATTGGCTTCCCGGAAGAGGTTATCTGCCCATCCTGCGAGATAACAGGCCAGATACCGTACCTGTCAATTTTTTCTTTTGCATATTCTTCTTTTCCATATTTTTCTTCTTTATATATATATATATATATATATATATATATATATATATATATATATATATATATATATATATATGTGTGTGTGTGTGTGTGTGTGTGTGTGTGTGTGTGTGTGTGTGTGTGTGTGCCATTTTGCTAAGAAACAATTGGTCAAACCAAACATACCACTTTATTCCTGGTCAGGATATATCTTATCAGGTAAGCATATAATTAAAAGATATGATTTATTGCATCTAACTCTACATACATACATTTTGCACACGCAACTAGCCCAGCAAAGTACACATACATGGTAGTCAATGTTGCCTGTTTCTCACCTCTATGTTCAATACAATATTATTGTATAACTTTACCAGATCATGTAATCCAAACGCAAAGCACCATCTTTGAAGTGTTGTCATTGTACTCTTTTTAAAAACAAATGATCTAAAATGGCTTACAAAAAAGGTCAAATTCAAATTAGCGCAAACGGTTGTGCTAGTCGTTTGTTTCAAATCTGCAGGAACGACCTTCTTGAAACTGTTACGATTCTTATGGTCTAAAACCATGTTACAGAAAGAAGCGAAGGCAAAAAGTTGAATAAAAGTATAAGAGAAACCAATTTATTTCCCTAGAATGTAAAGGTAAAACTTTAAAGGACACGATGTTGTAAATTAAATCCAAAGTAATCGTAAATATTCTGTCACGTGTCCAAAACTATAGAATATTTCTAATAAAATCAATTCTTTTGAATGTGTTGATCTACCAATCGTCTTGATGCAGGACACGGTTATAATCCAGAATGTCTTTGAATGTATTAACAATAATAGTAAAAGTAATGTGTAGGTCTAAAATGTATATGAAATTAAAAAAAAATAATTCCTCTCAAAATATAAAAGAAACAAATAGTAAATGATTCCACAGATTGTACTTTATGAATAGTTGTTTACCTTTATATACAGACAGTCACATTACGTATGACAGTCATTTGACTTCGATCTAGTCGTTTCTAAGGAACATTTCTATAATATTGTCAATAGGTTGATTTTTAGGTTATAAAAAATACGTAAACAAGGTTAGGCCTTAAGCCAAATATTTAGTATATATCCTAACAAATAACGATAGTCAAGTAGGACGAAACTCTACCCTCAATGACGGACAAAGACAGGCACACAATATTAAATTAACTATGCATAACATTTCCCCTCATAAGAAAAAAGGAACATTTGCATAAATATGTATGACAATATAATAATTATAGTACCATAGAAAGATGTGTTATGAATGTACCGAAATATGTACAAAAGTAGTTCCATACACGTGATTGTGTATCTGCATTCAAATTGTCATTTCTTCCTTTATATCTGATGTCAATTTTACAACCAAGTGACGTTAAATTTCACTTAAAAATATCTGATATTTAATTTTCATGTTATTAATGAAAGTTGCTGGATATGGAACTAAAATAGAATTCAATGTGTCGCGAAAGTCAATATAAAAGACAAGAATTTACTTCTAGATTGTGGTGTAATTTTGTGCTTATGTTCGTTTAGAAAGAAACATGACACACCATTTTTAATTGACTGATTTAATAGTCTACTAAGCTCTACATGATTTGCATAAAGAGACATTTTATATAAATGCCTAAAGTCTGGAGTTGAAAAATATGGTGCACTTTTAAGTATGGCTTTTAATTTAATAAGACCATTATGAAGAACAAATAATCTATTCTTTCTTAAATCTTTAGATATTAATAATGATGTAATTTGACCGGAGAACAAAATAGTTTGGTGACAATTCATTTTTATGCCATGAGATTATTACACGTTACATATTTTCAGTTTATCATGTTGTATTAGCATGAATAACAATAGGCATGTAATGAATGAATCTATGGAAACTAAATGATTGTCAATGTTAAGACAGAATTATGTAGAATGGTTTCTTTGACATTAAAATCATACTACTTGACAAATTTGCAATGACTCATTGTGAACTCAATTCGTCACATATTGTATTATTTCATTCTGAATTCCATATTGAGCACATGTTATCTGATATAGTATATCCAGATAATCAATGAACATTACATGTCTCTGTTTTGTTGCAGTTATTCAGCTGAGCTTCAAATATAGCTATTACGTTTTTATTAATATATTTACAATGTGAAGCTATGCAAGAGATTTTTTTTGCTCCAAACTGTTTTGCAGTTCATGTACCGTTACATGGTTATGCTGTAATAACAGTCAGAAACAAGTCACTTTTCTGTCTTCAGTGTACGAAAACACGTGCACATGTGCACAGGGTGGAGAACCTTATTACCGACAGTTTGGACAAAGACATGCCATATAGTGTGGATCGTATACTTAAACTGTTGGCGGGCGTATGAACCAGAGTACAGCCAGTACATGCTAAAAGCAGTATCTAGTAGGCCAAATCCGTTTAGCCCAGATGAAAATATAAAAACAAACTATGGCAAAATCCAAATAATTTATTTCCTTCAGTTGATGGTATCCTTCAAGCCATACCATTAGATTTGCATTGCCCTAAATGCAGTGGTCAACTCCATAGTGAGCACGTAGCTGAAATTAAGCAGTCCACTCTCTTCACAAGATATGATTGTATGCAAGTACAAGTATTAACTAAAGGTAATTAATTGTTATTCAGATGTGTAACTGTTACCTATATATTTTATTTTGCAGCTTGAATATCATGCATAAAAGATTGCTTATATACCTAAGGAAAAGATTGCACATAAATATTATTAGGACATCTCAGAGTTGATGGACATTCTGTTGAAATTGAATTATTAGCTAAGAAACTCAAATTACAAAAATACTGTCTCTTCAAAGATTAACTGAAGGATCAATAAAATCATGGATTGTGAATCATTTATCTTTTTCTTCAAAACTACAGGTTTTATTCCATGTGAATTGGTTTTACATTCACAATTATAATAACAGTGTACTGTAATCTCATTTATATAAACATTTTGCATTCAGAAACCATTCTTTGAAAAATTTGGAAACTGCATGTTTATCAAGCACGTCCTTGATGCCGGTTTTTGTTAACAACTCACCTCAAATCGTATTCCATGTAATTATGCCTATGGATTGTGTTGTTTGCATGGAAGGATATAATTGTCATAGATCACCTTTCAAAATAGAGTTAAAAATTAATCTCCTTTCATTTAATCACCATTTTGAATTCTAGTGATTTTTTAAAAAAATCATCATGCAATAAAGTTAATGATGGCACCTTTTGATAATAACAGTACCACGATAATTGAATAGTATTAATATTATTTCAATAGATCCACTTCTGTGAACAATATCCAGATATTCCAAATATATTAAACTCCTTAGCATGATATTTACAATAGAATAACATCCTATGTTTCAGTATTATTTCCTTCATGGTGAAAATATTTTGTCAGTAAGCTTGTGTGACCAGCTTTGAAAAATAAATCTACAAAAAACTCACATTGAATATGAAATGAAATGTAGTGTTCTAATTATATATTCTTACTTGACAATACTTGTTTGAAAATGTGAAAGATGTGTAAGATATATGTTCTAAGACTGTTCTATAATGGCACCAATTAGAACCAAAGCAATTAGAAATAATTTGGTTATTGTAACAAAAACTCAGTGTATATGCTTTTATATGCAGTGCAATTATTAATCCTGAATTACATAGTCATTTACAGATATTGGGCTAATTGTAGCTTTGTTATGTGTGATCATTTGTTATCAGATGATATTATTAATGTTAAATTACAATTGAGTAATAGATAGTGTCAGTGGTGTAACACAGGTATCGTTTTGTACTTGTCCCCATCCCCTTTATTGTCAATTTTTTTTTCTTCCTGGTTGGGCCGGGCCCCCAGGTTGATTGGGTCCCACATCATGACTGTACCTGCTACCACTGTAGTTATGCCACTTGACTGTTATTATGATCTTCTAACACATTGACCTTGGCTTCATTCAGTCTTTCAGTTTTTGGTTTTCAGGCTATTTAAGATTGTGCTCAATTCCAGATTGTGATGGAAAGTTTCCGTATGATGGGCAAACAGAATGTGTACTCAATATGGGACGTTTCCTTGTACATTATGATGTATTGAGAGATTTCATGTTCCAGTTTCTTTATTCTAGGTACATAATGCTGGGCAAAATTATCTATGTTTGATATTTGAGGCATTCTAATCCATTTTATTGGCAAATTAGGTACATTTGTACTTTGACACTAAGGTGCTGGCATGGTCATAAGGAATATATATTTTCTCTCATTAAGCGCTACTATATCAGACCAAAATAGAATTTTACTAAAGGCCATTGAGTCATAATATTTATTTACTGCTCGTATTTCAAGACAGCATATAAAATATGTATTTATGTTTTCACCTTTATATACATTATATGGAAATAATTTTATATTTGGATTTTCTCATTTTTATTTAGTGTTGCATTCTGGGCATTATAATATAACCCAGTGGTAATATATTTCCAAGCATGATGAAAATATGTTCACATTTTAAATTGTTGATCTTGATTTATAAATATTGATTATTGATTTCTAATTGCTACCTAAGAATTTGTATGATTTCATACATGTTTGTTGCACGCTTAATGAAGAATGTTGTTTCCTGAATTTGTAATATTTACTTAATCAAACATTTTTTCTTCAGGTGTACCATGTATGCATTTTACAGTGCGTGGGCTTTGCATCAGCAGTATGCTGGAAATATTGACTTTTGTAAAATGTTTCCATACACATACTTTAGATTGAGCTGGTTTTCATTTCTTGGTCTACTACATATCAACTAGTAGTAAGTCAATGAAGTTAAGAACACTGAAAGGAGATGAATAAAACTCACAAAGAATCATGACTTTATTGCACATAAATACATAATATAATTAAAATATTGTTTGATTTAAAAAGACATAATCTGTGTTACAGATTTTAGATTGTAATAGCATTGAGAAATATGATTCATTGGATGCATGACACAATCATATTTTGTCCAATGTCAAACATTTATCTTCACTGATCAAAAGAAATGAACATTTGCTCTAATAGCAACATTGACTGTGTCATATATATTTTCATAATGTTGTATTATATAAGTATGATATAAGAACACAGATACACTAAATCATTTGAAGTTTACTTCACAACAAAATGCAAAAACAATGGTAAAACACATACAGCATGTTTGCATATGGGCCTACCACCCCAAACATAATAGGAAAAGTGCACAACCTAGGCACAAGCTGATCCATAAGTAATCCAGCTGTACTGAAAATCTTGTTATTGCTAATCAGAGTGGATAGTCATACCAACATGGAGATGCAGTACAATAAGTACTAGGATTTCAGGTAAGGTATGTAATATCATTTTGGGTGAACTACAACAATATATGCCATTGGCAAAGAAGAAAACATACAAATCTTCAAGTTTGGACCATGTCACACAAATATGGCAACCTTCATTCTCACACAGCTTTCTATTGTTCTAAATTATTTGGTTTTTACACACAATTACAATGTAATGTGAATAAAGATACTTATCTGAACAAATCTCAGCAAACCATGCATGCAATACAATATAACTGACTGGCATGAAAGGCTGAAATAAAAGACATAATTATACATAAACATTGGGATGAATAAACTATAGACATGTATGCTAATTAAATATGTCAAATAAGTGTTACAAGTCTAATCATCAAGGGTCTCTCATATAAGCCAACTGTCTTGATCTTAGTGAGTTTGAGCAACTGCTTCAGACATCAACTATTTGAAATGTTAACACATATTGTCATGCTTAGCAGCAGAGAGGGTGAACAGACCACGATTTCGAGCAAAAATAAGGCTTCCAGATAACGTTTTCGAGCAAAAAATGGCCTATACACTACGTTTTCAAGCAAAATATAAGACTTCCAACGAAATCTCATTTAACCAAAAAAAAAGTCTCCATTTTTGCAAAAGGGAGATTTTACGATTTTGCTCACAACGATGTGGTCATCCACCCTCTCTGCTGCTAGAATTTTCAGTTCTGGGTTAACAAAAACTAAGAAATGATTAACCGAATATTTGATCCAGTCCGATACGATATCGAGTCCGAGGATCATGTAAATTTATTGTTATAAATCCATGCGGGGTTGACTGAGCGTTACTAAAGAAATTTTTAAATTGATTATGATCCATATCTCCACCGCACCAGGTTTGCCAAATATTTCTTAACGTATGAGTATCAACTCCGTTAAATACACACAGCATATTGCAGTTATCTCTGATCACTTTTGGTATTTGAGTATAACGTTGAGTTACATATATCACGTCAGTGTTTTTATGCCTGCCTCTGGAAAAGATCCTAGCAGGATTTTTTTGTTTATCCAACATTATATCGTCGTATACGACTAAATTGTTAATATCTCCATTAATATCATCAATACTCGGTGCTTCATCGATATCGGTTATAAAATCAATGGCGTTCTCACCGCTAATTTCTGATGCATTTTCGTTAAAATCTTTTAGCACTTCATAACATCGTTGATCATCTACGCTAGGAGCAATTAAATACAACTTATCCCACTTCATCCATCTCATTATTAAATTAAGCAACAATTGCGTTTTACCGGATCCAGATGGCCCGATTATAATCATCCGGATAGAGTTTGGTAGCGCTGCATGATGCTTAATTGGTTCTCTTGTTTTAGTCGCCGAAAAATCAATTATATCCATATTTCTATACATAAATTATGGATCTATATTGTGTGAAGTGTAAAACGCGTACTGGCACAGATGATGTGACGACGGTTACAACTAAAAATAACCGATCAGCGCTTTCTGGTAAATGCGTGCAATGTGGTACAAAGAAATTTAGATTTGTGTCTATGAAATCTGATTTTAAAAAAAACGAGGAGGTGATATCGCAGCCAAATTGGCAAAGCTCCCTGGAACCCCATGGGCAAAGTACCCCGGAGAAAAGCACCTCCCAGGATATAGCTACTGTGGACCGGGAACCAGACTTGATATCAGACTCAATAATCAAAATCAACCCAACCCCGGTGAAGAACCAATAAACGCCATTGATAAGGCCTGTCACCTTCATGATGTTGCTTATAAAAGCAGCAATCTGCAACACAGGCATCTAGCAGATGTGAAATTAATTCATGCGTTAAATGCTATTCCTGATAAATCCTTCAAAGAAAAGTTATCTTCGTGGTTGGTAAAATCAGCTATGAAAGGCAAATTGATGTTAGGTGCTGGTAATTGAAAATGCTAGCATTTTAATATGGAATCAATTTATTATTCCCCAAGAGGATACTGGAGGGGTAAATCAGCAGTCCATAAACTCGCTAGTGCTGCAAAAGTGAAAAAAACCACTGCGGCTAATTGGTTATCCAAACAGGCACTATGGCAAATTTATCTACCACCGCCTAAACAAATTCAATTCTCGCATTTTGATGTGACCGCTCCTAATGAAGTTCATCAGGCTGATATATTATTTCTGCCTCATGATCGTGGTTACAAATACGCTTTAACCGTAGTTGATATTGCAAGTCGATACAAAGAAGCAGAACCGTTAAAAACAAAATCAGCCACTGAAGTTGCTTCTGCATTTGAGAGGATTTATCGACGAGGTCCTCTGCACTGGCCAAATCTATTGCAGGTTGATCCTGGCAAGGAATTTCAGGGTGCAGTGTTATCTACAATGAAACATCATAATGTCACCATACGACGAGGGCATACTGCGCTACATCGCGATCAGGCCATTGTAGAACGATTTAATCGGACGATTGCTGAGCGGTTATTTGGATATCAATACGCAAAAGAATTCATTCAAGAAAAGCGATCCCGTGAATGGGTTAAAAGATTACCATCTGTGATTACTGCACTGAATAACGAGATTACTAGAACAATCAACATGAAACCTATCAACGCGATTAAAAAGAAGTCTATACCCGTACAACCACAAAAAGATTCTAGCGTTTCCCAACCAATTCTTGGTAGTAATGTCATTGTGAGGTACTTATACGAACCAGGAGAGCTTGAAGGTGGCAGAAAAAGGGCTACTGATCCTATTTGGAGCGTCACTACGCATAAGATATCTAGTATAACACGATCTACGGGTAGACCAGCAATCTATAAACTGGATTCAACTGCCCCTCAGCGGGGTTTTACTCGACAACAACTACAGGTAATTCCCGAGGATACTCAATTACCACCGCATGGTCTTAACTAGCACCGTTGCGTCTATTGCACTCAAGACAAGTCAACATCACATTATTTCTGACATGACCGAGACTGTTATTTTTTCTGTCTACGGTGAATTGGCGAGGATCCCTATCCGAATACTGCCAACGCATTATACAATTGCAACTCGCGCAGTGATTATTCTGTTGTTTCTTCAAAGTGATTATTAATTCAGCATCAATATCAAATTCTCGTTGTTTTTTTTTGTCCTGTTGTTTGTAACCGGAGAGTTTTTTATTAATGATGCTAACATCAATATCATTTATTGTGGTGTCATTATCATCGAGGACAATTCTTCGAAGTTGATTTATGTTTCGTACTCTGGATACTGCGAGATAGACTAAATTCGACCATTCGATGTGATTATCCACCATCCAAACAATTGTATCCGATATAGTCAATCCCTGTGAAGAGTGTATTGTTGCTGCGTATCCTAGAGTCCACGGGGATTTATTAGCACGCAATGCATCTTCAACGACATTGATATCAACCAGCACAATATCATTTAATACGAGAATTTGTTTTTCACTCTGTCCTGGAATATCAACTTCAGTGTTCTGTTTTCGTGTATCCGATGGCCTATAACAAAGGGGTACTGGAAGCGTTGCAAATGTTTCTTTATGTAATTCAAATAACTTCATCTGAAGTGTATCCCTGACTATTTTTCTACTTGCAATTATCAAATCATTTGGTCTCCATGTTTCCCAGAAATCGTTTATTTGAGTTTCTGAAATCACTTCACGCGCTATTTCGCACTGGATTCTATCCGGTTGTAATCTAATTAGTTTCTTAAATTCTCGTAATCGTTCATCAAGTGATCTATAATCAGTGGTGATTTCTTCATAGTAGTCTACAAAACCCCTTAGCCATTCATGTGGAGATGCACCGACAAATGGTGGTGGTTGGCCGTGATCACCGCACATGACGACTTTTGTGTTTTTGTTTAACAACCACTCGAGAAATATTTGTAATACATCTAATGACACTGTGCATATTTCATCCCAAATTATGATTTCAGGAATGAATTTATCACCCATACGCTCAGGAGTCCATTTGTCACCCTTCCATCGAAAGAAACTATGGTAAGTACAAGCATTTACCCCTCGCTGTATCATCTCTCTGGCGAGTCTGTGAGTCGGTGTTAGCACAATCATGTTAGTAGAAATACAAGTATTTCCACCACCATGATATAATTCAATTGCACGAGTTGTCTTTCCTGACCCACCACAACCGTTTAAATAAACTGTTTTATATCTACAGATTGGATCAGATACCGGTGGTGCATTAGAAAATTCTGATTGAATTTCAATACGGTTACAACAAAGATATTTATCATCCATGGCAACGTCTGCGGATTCACAATACTCATGTAGCATCTCCTTTTTAAATCGCCAACGCCCCCAATTTTCTTCGGGATCTGTGAATTTAGCTACAGCTGATTTGTACTTATTGTGTATATACATCGAATCAGTGGCCACTCTAACCGCGGTATTAGGAAATCTATTTATCATCGAAAATAGATTAATAGAAGCATAGGCTAGCATTGAACTTCTCAAATGTGTGTACTGGGAATTATATCCATCACAGTAGGTAACAACCGTACCCATTTTCTCACCATTGGATAGAAAAGCATCCTTACGGGATACAAGTTTTCCCTGCTTCATTAAATCCGCTACAATAAAATCGTATTCAGCGACATCTGTGATCAACCGCGAAGAGTATTTTGCGTTGTCGTATCGTCCACCCTGGGTAAATTTACCGATTATTCTTCGTCCGAGATCCTTTGCTTGTTCTTTTTTAATTTCAAATAACTTCTTAGACCAATTCATGATTTGTTCTTCATTGAAATCAGGGAATTGTTTTCGCAATTCGTTGATTATACGATCTAGATCGGGTTGTGGTAGCCAAACTTCTTTCTGAGCTCGATAGCATATAATAGCCTCGGAAACAATCAACGATATTAGCATACCACAATCAATCATATATCTCAATAGCACTATTGGCATCCAGGCCTTTTCAGATAGATGTCTACCGAGCCAAACATAACTACACGGATGTAACCCTGTAGCTAATTCGAATGATATCACACGAGCGAATCCGGTTAAATCAAAATCAGGCAATGGTCCATTAATCGCAACACGAGTCATTTCATGCGTGGGGTGTCCAAATCGTTTGAAGTACTCAGCGCATTCCCCATATCCGAGAAAACTTCCGGGGTAACACGCGGATATATCAATTGAAATCATACCATCACGTGAGTAATTCGTATTCCACAGTCCTCCATGACCAAATTCGACGCAACTCAATTTAACATCCTCGAGAAAATCACTTCGTGTTGGACGCCATGAGTTTTTTTCTCTTGCGAAGTGAGCTACCACTGATGGAATAGTAAAACTATCCGTGAAAAGTTTTTCATGGGAACTATCTGGTGAAAAATCACTAGCGATTTTTCTCATTCTGTTATCTAATTCTTCAACGCGATATAATTCACCATTTGGTTTTACAAATTGATCAAATCCTATTTCGGGATCTTCATCACTTCTAAGTAACCACACTGACACAGGATCATCTTTACACAACGCATGAATAGCATCAAATAATCTCTCTTCATAGAAAACATCCCGGACGAACTCCTTAGGGATATATTTCACGGTTCGTTCTCGTGGAAATACTGTTACCGCAGGTGTCCACGCGTGTTTGTTATGATCAATTATCTGTATTGGTGCTCCTCGCGATTGATATTTCGGTTCGTATAATACTTCTCCGGTTATTGTTGTTACTGATATTGGGAATTTTAATGATGCTTCTAATTTAGCTATATCAGAAATCTTTGCACCATGCTGTTTCACTGTCAGTTCCCATTCGGTTATTTTCCTACGTCGCAGATCAGTTAGTTTATTTCCTCGGGATGCATTTGTGAAGTGTTCTATTATTCGTTCTGCTACACAATTAAGCCCTGACGAATATTTCATAGGAGCCAGTTTTGCGATATCGGGTTTATCATTTAACGGATATATCCCATAAACCATTGCTGTTACGGGATAAGATCTTTCGTAGTATGGTTTGTCAATGCCGGTTAGAATCCCTGGTTTGGAATCTCTACTCACAATGACAGCTTTTTTATTCTTGAGGATTGGTTCAAATTTATCCCTAATAATCCATTTGCCATCGACTTCAATAATGAATTTGATTCGGAAAAAATACCGTTTTTCCCCAACACGTGAAATTATCACTGCTGCTTTTTCATCATTCATGGTAGCGTCAACAACACCATCAATTCGAAATGTTGACCAACAATAGGATGCTCCATCACGCTTAAATTCATTGAAACAATCTCTGATTTTACTAATCATGGCTTTATCAAGAATTGTATTCTTGGGTGTATTAGAAACTATATCGAGATTGAATTGAGCATCTTTCCAGGATAATTTCTTGGACGTTTTTTTTGGTTTATCGAGATTGATTTTGTTACGTTTTTTTGGTTTATCGAGATTAAATCTAGGACTGATTTTCAATAATCTCTTAAACTCTTTCATGTTTGCGTCTCTTGGACGTTTGTTACGTTTTTTTGGTCTATCGAGATTAAATCTAGGACTGATTTTCAATAATCTCTTAAACTCTTTCATGTTTCCGTCTCTTGGACGTTTGTTACGTTTTTTGGGTCTATCGAGATTAAATCTAGGACTGATTTTCAATAATCTCTTAAACTCTTTCATGTTTCCGTCTCTTGGACGTTTGTTACGTTTTTTGGGTCTATCGAGATTAAATCTAGGACTGATTTTCAATAATCTCTTAAACTCTTTATCAGCATTGAATTCAGCATTTCTCCAAGGCTTAATTTTGGATAATCTGTTGAATTCCTCCATGTTATAATTAAAACAAGTATTTAAATAGAAAAATATAGTATAATGAATCACTGCAAGTGGCTAATGATTGGATCAACAACCCCGTGTAACAAATCATGCAGAAGCGAATTCTGTGGGTATCATTTACAAAGCGTTAGGCGAGGAAGTTTTGGCCCTCTCCCATGCCTCCAATGTGGGGTGGGCGTTAGAGGAAAATCGCAGTTGTGTCTTGCTTGTGGGGGTAAACGATACAGGGAACTAAAACGCTACTATGACAAACGAATCATTGACCCTAACGTCCTTGATAAAATCAAGGACAAAATCATCAAAACCCCTCAAGACTACATTGATAGACTTATAATTAAAGCAAATAATAAATTAGACAAGTAATATTATTATATAAATGAGCCAAGATTTCAGACCTCATCCAGTGCTCGTTAATTACGAAGCCTCCAGTGATGGTGTTGTCAGGCACCGCAGACTAAAAAACCCGGTTGGATATCTAAATAATATGGGGTATTTGTTGTTTAGTGCTAGAAATAAAACATATCTCTGTCACAGAATTATTTTTGAATGTCATAATGGATTAATCGAAGACGGATTTGTGATTGATCACATAAATGGCGTGAAGACTGATAATTGTCTTGTGAATCTTCAAGCCGTCTCACAAAGTCGGAATGCAAAATTAGGTGGAACTGGCAAACATGCAAAGCCCCCTAGGAGAGTTAAATCGTTTGATTTAGAAAATAATGAAGAGAGAAGCTTTCAATCGATAAATGAAGCCAGTAGATACTTTGACATTTGTAGGGCTTCAATACGATTTGTTTCAGAAAATATAATTAAAACTGCTCTGTCTAAAAAAAATGGTCATAAAATAAAATTCGTATACACCTAAACGATTCAAGGTTGCACGATGTGGTCATCACCCTCTCTGCTGCTGCTGCAAATGTTTCATTTGTGGGTTAATAATTCTTTTACGAGTTCAACCGAAAATTTGATCGAGTCCGATACGATATCGTGTCCCAGACCTTGTCCCAGACCTTGTCCCAGACCTTGTCCCAGACTTTGTCTGGGGGGGATGAAAATCCTTTGTTGAAAATCGAAGATTTTTAGGATTGAAAGTCTTTACGACTTTACAAACAGACTAATCGCTAACACCTCTTCTTGTAAATCAATCAGATTATTTGACTGGTCGGTGAGTTTGAAATTAATTCTCGTTAACGAATTATTATGGCATCGCATATAGACAGGATTAATTGGGTTCTCAATAATTAGGAATCCTGGAGGAGCTGTTGGTGCAAACGAATAAAGAATATATCCTTGCTGAGCTTGATTTGATCGTTCGAGATTAATTTGATAGCTTCCTTCAATTGCATCACATACTAAATTAAGCGCAATC
Source organism: Unio pictorum (assembly GCA_030141615.1). Taxonomy (NCBI): domain Eukaryota; kingdom Metazoa; phylum Mollusca; class Bivalvia; order Unionida; family Unionidae; genus Unio; species Unio pictorum. The sequence goes on from JARLTB010000442.1 coordinate 12,117,358, forward strand.
ACTGAGGATATATTCACGTTGAACGGAGCGATATGCCTACCACCGCCATCTGGGTCATTATTATATTTGAGGAGGACGGATGGATCTTGTTTTTGTAGCGCCTTGATATCGGTTTTAACAATTCTTGCTAGTTCATCAGCTTTGTACCCGGGAAACTTGAAATTACGTAGATTGTCCTCTGTGATATTGTAATCGGTTAGGAATCGTTGTTTATTGTCGCTGTTGTCATTAATTATTGTTTGAATAATTAGTTCATAGATATATTCCATGTCCGATATAAGTTGATTTATTATTTCAACATGTTTTTGCGATTTTGTTTTCCGTAGTTGTTCTAGTTGTGTGTCATATAATTGTTTAATTTCATTAAAATAACCACGGACGTCAGTTAGCGTAAATGAAATAGTAACAGATGAGTCGGTTGTTCTTTTAATGATAAAATCCCATTGCAATGTGTCTTTGTTGGTAAATATAAATCTATCGCCGATTCTTCCTTTTCTTATATCAGATAAATTATCTCGATAACTGGGATTGATTTCATGATATGATTTTACGTCCGTGGTTAAGTCGGTGGCGGATTTTTCCGGTGGTTTTTCAGGCCATCCTAACACTGTTCTTAACGAGCTGTTATATATATCTACAATGTATCCCTCTGTGCTTATTTCGATCGACGACGAGAGCGTCGGTTGATGAAGATTAATAGCTATTTTTGATTCTTTTCCAGTGATTGATTTTATTCTACGCTGAATTTCAGCATCGATTTGCTTAATTTGGTACGACCCAGTTGGTAACGAAACAGTTTCCCACTCTGGAGTACCATCGGGTTTATTCTTATACGAGAACACCAGTGTGTTATTGGGTTGCTGACCACCAAATGCAACCGATCTGATATTAGGCCAGCTATGATATACTCGTAATTTTGCCAGCGCGATCTCACGCACTCGAATCGGAGAAGGGAAGTTCACACTAAATTCAGGACTCGTTGATGTTATTGATATCATGCTTGTTTGTACTGGGTTCGTGTTCTCCACTACTCGTTGAAGTAATTCCATCGGTGTTGTCATTGTTATTATACTCATGATTTATTTCTAATTTTGGTATCGAGGAATCATAAATACTGACCATCACTGAGAACTCACAATCTGGTATGGTTGAGATTATTGAGATCATTTTGGTTTTTTTTGGGTTTGTGTTTTCTGATTCCATCGGTGTTGTCATTGTTATTATATTCATGTTGTTGCTCTAATTTTGATATCGCTGAATCAAAAATACTGACCATCGCTGAGAATTCACTATCTGATATAATTGTATTATCGAGTGACGATGATATCATCAATGATAATTGCGAATATGCGGTTGATGCAATATGAAATTGAAGTAAGTAATTCTGCAGTTTACTCTGGCTGCATGATGATATCTTTTTTGCTATCCCGGTTGATATACCCCCGATTGTAGCCACCGCAGAAATGCAAATTGGAACTACGACCGGGGCAATCATTGTAACCGATGCAAGTATTATTCCGGCGCCAGCGAGAACGCTTGACACCGAGTACATAGTAATATCAATTGCGGTAATTCTTCGTCGGTATTTTTTTATTTTTATTTGATACTCCTCGGCGAGGGTTTTGAGTCTAGTCTGAAATTCTCTGACCTGATCATAGCGACATTGCGACGATGACAAAGTCATTGGTAATGACGAAGTCATCATTATTTTAAAAACACTAGTGTTTTCAATTATTTGTCATCGTTAGCGGGAATTGCTAGTACTTCAGCCGGAAAAATGATATACGAGTTCTAAACACCAGTGTATTGGTAATCTAATTGTATTATCAACCGCGACAATCTCAAATTCTTCTTTACCATTGATAATTACTGTCGCGGTGCCACCAAAGTAGGTTTTACCTTTCACGATGATATCAAATTGCTTGGTAGAGACTAACGTCATCCTGTAGATACCACTGGGCCCCTCCCCGATATCGATTGGCAATCTAACATTAGATTCTTTTACCCAATCAAAGGTCCCATAATCGACCGTATACACGATATTTTCAATGCTTCCGTGTGGATGCGGAATCTTTACCTTTTCAAAGGTTTCTTTTAGTTTAAGAATATCATTGTAAATATCTTTGAGAGTCATCGTAGATGTAGCCGGGACACCAAAAAACTTATCAACAATGTCATTGACTGGTTTTTGATCTTCCTTTAATTTAATAATATCGTCAATAACGTCGGAATAGGTTTTATTGATTTCGGTATACTTCATCGTCTTTATATCGTGGCGTTTAAAAAATGAAACCACAAGGAGGTTAATTCCAAAACCTGTTTGGGATCTATAATTCGCGTCGAGTTGAGAATATGTCGTCGTGATATTGTAATTTTTAGAACTCTCAAAGAAATTATTAACCATTTCATTAGTGGATTTTTGTTCGTCAATAGCTTTTTTAACTTCAGCGAGGGTCGGGCCTGTCAACGATGTTGTTTCAGATTCACGTGTTCTCCCCAAGAATTTATCCACGATGGTATTAAGTGTTGTTTGTCTCACCATAAACATATTAATATCGTTGAGAGTCATCGTAGATGTAGCCGGGACACCAAAGAAATTATTAGCGACGTAGGCATTGTGAGTATGCCTGATAATAAACTCGCTGATTTCAGCGAGAGTCGAGTCTGCCACAGGTGGGGATCCAAAAAACCTAACAATGACGTCGTTAATGGGTTTTTGATCTTCTTTTAGTTTAAAAATCTCGAGATAATTTGCCTTGATTTCTGAAGCAGTCATCATCCTTCCAGCTTCCTTGTTAGCGAAGAATGAATTCAACAAGTCTTTAATTTCAGCTAGAGTCATGCCAACAACAAGCGGGGTTCCAAAGAATTTATGTACGACATTTTTGCGAAAATTATTATAACCTCGTATAAGATCATTCAGCTCACGTTCGTTGGTAGCAATCGCGTCGGTGATCGTAGAAATAAGATTACCAGGTTTAAGTTGTCCACCGCTGGAATAAAGCGCAATAGAGTTTTCAGCGGCATCACTCTGCCGTATCAAAATGTCATTCACGGATATATTACTGCTTTTCAATTTACCCTGTTTGTCTTGAAATACAACTAATTCGTTCGGGTCAACATTTACTAAATTTAACATCTCAGCGATTTCATCTTCAATTATTTTTTTTACATCCTCGATAGAACCCGCAGATGTTTCCGCGGTGGGTTCCGACATTGACAGAGATTGTCCCCAAATATCAATCATTATTGTTATCGTAACTTGTGTTTTCAATTTATTGATCCTTGTAATTTCCCACTCGTGTATTCGTTTACAACCAGATGAGGTGGTTTCCACGGAGATCCAAAGGATTTTAATGAAATCTCCGCGAGGACATTTAATACTTCACGGCCGCATATCGGTGGATCATTTAATTGTTGTGTTGGCAGCGTGGAATAAAAAATCGGAAACTTTTTGACTTTCATCGAAGAATTTATATACCGCATAAACTCGCTTGGTGGAGCTAACCCATATGAATCGAAATAGACAATCCCACGTGGATCAATCGCGTATGCAACCCAGTGAGTTCCCGATCCGCTGCTGTTATCAAGATTGATAATACCGGTTTCAACGTTATTTGGTTTTCTCGGTAATTGATCTCTCATAAAAACCCCTCTGAAGTTTTTTATCGCTAGTTTTTTAGCAGCATCAATTAAATCAAAATTGGACATAGGAACCATAGGTTCGGAAATCGAAGATTCGGAAATCGAAGATTTCTGAATTAATAAACCGTTCCTGGTATTCTTCTTAGACCCGATCCGTTCACGGATTTCCCGCTGTACCATGAATACGGGGTTCCTGGTAGGTACAACCCCTTTCCCTTTTTTTTATATCCTTTCCCAGTTGCCTTTTTCAACGCCATCCCTGCCGCGGTACCAACGGCTCCCAACGCTGCCGCTTTCGCCACCGCTGGGGCAGCCGCTGCAATCAATGCTGGTATTGCGGCTAACAATGGAAATATACCACCTGATTTTATCATGTTCGCGACTGCAGCTTTCGAAAATTCTATTTGAACTCCTCGCCGTTTTTTCATTGCATCATTGAAATGTTTTATTTGACGATCCGTTAATGATATTTTATGTGTACCGCCGGACATCTGCGCTGGTTTTAACGTTATTGTGGTTCCACATTCTTTAGCGGATTTTGATTTTAATTTCTTGACCTGACCATCAGTCAGCTTGACACTAACAACACTATATGGCATTTTATTGTAAAACACATTTATGCTTTCAATTGATCTAATTGTGAAAATCGTTTACGATTTCAATCATAGATTTTCTACTGGTGCATCAACGAGTCTCATTCGTCCGCCAGCCCCTTCTAACAACATTGATTTATCACTGAGAATGACAGCAATCGCTCTATAATTAACGCCACCAGGAGCTATACGAGCTCTGAAGTGTATATCAACGACGGATTGCCTTGTTAAATCAAGATGTTCCAGCGAAAAGTAATAAATCGGATACAAGTTCTTAAAATCAAGTTGCGATATTTGCAAACCAGTATCAACATTTTGATCACGACCCATATATGACAGCATCCGATGATACACACGTGCTATGTGGTTAGTGTCGTAATCAAGCTGAATATCCTCAGATGGTTCTTGTTGTCCGTTTATTCTCAGTGAAACCTCCTTGACTCCTAACCGATCAAATATCATATGACTGCGTTCTTGGGAGCCTAATCGATCCCGATTCTGCAGCGCTATAAATATATGACGTGGAGCTGAAACGCCTTGTTTTGATGCCAGGTGCCATGTAAATGTACCATTAACATTATCCTCTTTAGCATCAGTCGTTGTTGTTAGCCAACTTAGCAATGATTTACCACCTGTTTCCATAAATGAAAGTAGCCGCTCTTCCGTGGTAATTGATGGAGTCATTACTGGCATCCATAATACTATTTTACTCAAAACAACTTTACCTTCATCGGCACCAGTACGCCAAATTGCATCATTGTCATTGCCTTTTCGCACTAACGCGATTGTGTGTTTGGCTCCATAGATGACTTTTCTGACATTTCTGCAGAATCCAAATATATGATGGAGTGGAATCGCACATGAAAAATATCGCTGCTGTTCTTGCAATGCTAATTTTCGTGTTGCAAATCCTAAATTGAAATTACCATTAACGCCTCCAAGAATATCAAACGCAGCTCCTGGTCTAGCTCGACGTTCTGGATTAGTTGCTTCTCGTTGATTATCAACTGAAGTGTCTTGCGGTGTTAACACTTTAATGTATTGAAGGTGGTCAGCGTTATCAGAGGTATCCTTTGCAAACATCATAGACGGACCAGCCGATCTTGTATAATCATCGGAGTATCTTGCTAGCCCGATTATTGTTGTTGCAACATCAACTTCACGGTCTATTGATTCAATTTCTTTTCCATCAATGAGATATCTTGCACTTTCAAATAACGCCATTATACCATTGTTGACGAAACCAACTCGGATATTTGGATCATTTGCATATAGGGTATCAGCTGCAACATTTGTTACAAGTTTTCCCTCGATTTCAATAAATGCTTCACATGGCAAAAAGTATTTACTGGTATCTTGAACTTGAAGTTCAATTCGCGATCGTAGGTCGGGTTGTATTGCATGATAGGAATAGTATTGATAATCGCGGACGGAATCATCCTTGCGCACTGGGGCTTCCATATCTAACGCGGGATCAGCTGTTCGTTTAAACATTTTATTAAAATACTAGTGTTTTCAATTGGTGAATTGCAAAGCAATAATTATCGTCGTTGAAAATTTTTCGAATTTCTTTTTTGTTTCAAACCACTTCCTGCTATCGCGTTCATGATAGCGCTATCTGTTACCGGTGGTGACGAAGTCAATTGCGCTAGTTTTTCTTCCACTGCACTATTTATTGCTTTGCTGATTTTTGCAGGCATCACTGTAGTTGATGGCAGCACCACTGACGAAGTCATTCCTGGTTTCTTTCGTACCAATGATGCTATTTTATCTTTCGCGGCAGAAAATGCCTTTCCTGCAAGATTTCCAACGAAATTGATTCCCTTATCACGAATAGCATCAATGGCTTTCATTGATAATTGTTTAGCTAACGGCGCCACCTTGGGAGCCATTCTTGTAAATAACCCCGCAATGGTATTGCCGAAACCATCTCCGTAATATGCTCTATAAACAGGCAATCGTGAGTTCACCACGTAGACGCTTACTGGTTTATCATGATTGTAGTGTATAATCATCTTGTTATAAAACTAGTAGTTTTTCAATTAATGATCAATCGCTTACATCCATAAGATTTTCATCATCAATGACGTTGTCATCGTTGTGATTTTCAACTAATTCAGCAATAAGTTCTCGATATACATCAATGTCCATGATACCGCCGGCAAATAATCGTCTACAGATATCAGCTGCTTCATTAATTACTTCCGGTGAATTATTTCCGGCTCGTTTCCCTCCGATGAGAACCTCTAACCTTGATATATCACTTAGAATGTTACCAGGGCATGTCACTGTAGAGTGAAAGACATCCTTTGGATTTTTAATCGAATATCCTTTTCCGCTTGTTTTCTTAGAACCGGCTTCTGCTTTTATGTCTATTTGTTCCGGGATTGGATCCTCCATATAAGGTGGTGGTTGTAGACCGCCTTTAACCACAGCTAGAAAGTTATTATAACCAGGGTGCTGCAACGCTGTGATTTTATTCCCGCCGTGTTTCGCTAGATATATTTTTGATGCCCAAGTGTCTTTGCTTTTTATAAAACTTTTAAACTCGTCTTTTAATAAATTCTCTCTTATACCCTTTGGAAAATTTTCTCTAGCAAAATCAGCTAATTCGTAATCCGTACCGAGTTTTTCAATTCTATTTAATGCTGCGATTGTAAATATACTTTCAGGTGAATAGTCTCTTCCTGCAGCTGCTTCTTCGCGTTCTTCAATTTCGCGTTGAGTTTTTATATCACTGGATAACTGTTGTATCCCTGCGCGTGTTTGTCCGGTCTCTGCTGCTATCTTTTCAAGCACACCAAGAACAGGCACTTCTCGTCGCTTGCCTTCCTTAGGAATATCTCCGTATATTGCTCGTTCAGTTGCTGTTTTCACATCTTTGGTCGCACTTGTTATCGGAGTAAACAGTTGTTCACTTGACACAGAAAAGTCAGTCTGCGCTTGTTGTCGTTGTTGAAGTTTCTCGCGAAGTCTGTCTCGAACCGGTATAAACTTTTTAATTGCTGCTAGCCGCTCTCGGGCTAATCTAGTTGTAAGCGATTCACCTACCATATATTGTTTATGAACTGAATTTTCAAATGTAAAACTATCACAATTAAAAGCTTAGTTATTAAATAACTTAGTTATTAAATAATGTACCATCAAGCTAACGTATCCATCTTCAACAGGGTTAAACTGTACGACGCTATCCGTGAATGTTTCAGAAATAACATCGCTGGGGGTTTCAGAATTGTAATATCTGAGAACGGTGATGAACGATTTGTGTTAACGACGCGGCAACAAGAACAACTACGTAAAAATGGAGGCGTCGCGGTGATTACTTGCTACTACGACCAGATCATCCATTATGCACATAACTGCATGGGCAGGTCCAAACTGCTGAGTATCCTTTCAGGAGAAAATCCTATGTAAGTGTTACAAAAAACGCTAAAAAAAAAATAAATAAATTATTTACATTATTTACGAAAGCCTATTTTTTTTTTTTTAGTAACACCCACGTGGTTAAGATACGGGTTTTTCCTCGTTTAACATTTTTCTAAGATCACGAACCTTAGAACTAATTTCAGCTCGTTTTTGATACTCTTGGCCGAGCTTTTGACGTATTGCTTCAACGGTGCTAAATAGCGTTATGAATACATTAATGTCGTTACCGTACAAACAAGCATTGATGGATTTTTGAATTCCTTTCACGAGCCTGTACATCCTAGGTAAAACATAACGACCCTTACTAGACTGATACTCAATATCTTCATATTCCGAGGTAATCCTGTCACAGTCGAGACTTTCAGATAATAATACCCCTTTATTATTTAAATTTGAGATTTCAGCAATTATAGCATTTACATCATTGATATCCATTATTTATATTTATTATAAATATAGTATACTGTATCTCTAATTATTAAAAAAAACAAAACATATATGACAACACATCTTTGGAACTCCTTGGGTGCCTTCGCATCCAAGTAAGCCCAAGGGGACCCGAAACATACATCTCCGGCGGGAGGCCTAAGGTGGCAAACGCCATCTTAGACCGCCCAGAAGATATGCTTGGGGGAAACGTCACAACATGGACGGCACAATGCCATATATATCTCCGCTCGAGTGTTGCGGCAAATTTTAGGCATAACATGTACTTAATTAACTTAATTAAGGATGGATTATAATTCAATGGAACGATGATGGTAATGATGTGGGACGGCACAAGACAGCACAAACATGAAACGACGGGGCGGATTTTCTACGGCCAATCAACCAATCAAAAGCAACCAATTAAATTAACCCGGTTGCATGATTGTGAACAAAAGACAACCACACGCCTGGGTTAATGGCGTTGGTTAGTTTTGATCGATCGCAATGGCCTTCGAAAGCCCAAGCTTTATACCTTTGATATACTATATAAGGCGACTATTTCAGCAGCGTCGTTTCATGGGTATGTTATTTTATTTCCTTATTACTTATTAATGCTGTTTCACAACATTTAAATGAGACAATTATTTTAAATGAAACATTAAACAAAATAATACAGTTTTTTAAATAACAACATATATTTTCCCTATTCTATACAAAAATGCATTATCGATTAGATCATAAAGAGCTGTATACAAGGAATTTTAACCACGCCCACCTACTTCAATGAATAGGAAACACTCGCGTTCCGGCTGAGCGAACATAGGTAATGCGTAGATTATAAAGAATGTCTGTACTGAAAAGAACGAGTTAGCTGTCTGCTTTACTGCTAGTCCACCCACCCACACACATGAGATATGTAGATAAATAAAAATACAATTATTTAAATAATTCAGTTTTAGCCCACAAGCGACAATAAAAAGTTTTATTCTCGAAACTCATGTTCTCCATTACAGTCACGTGGACGCGCCTAGTTACAGGTAATATAGCAGGCGACAAATTCCTTTGACGTCATAATACAAGGGAACTTAGTAGGTAAATGTTATAAGTTGTGGCAGATTAATCTATAAAGAATTTATCTCCCTTAGCAGCAGAGAGGGTGGATGACCACATCGTTGTGAGCAAAATCGTAAAATCTCCCTTTTGCAAAAATGGAGACTTTTTTTTTGGTTAAATGAGATTTCGTTGGAAGTCTTATATTTTGCTTGAAAACGTAGTGTATAGGCCATTTTTTGCTCGAAAACGTTATCTGGAAGCCTTATTTTTGCTCGAAATCGTGGTCTGTTCACCCTCTCTGCTGCTTGCTTAATTACAGCAGCTGGCCAAACAAAATATCTCATGTTTCACAATCACATGTTATGCTTTGGATGGAAGTTAACGGAACTACAAATAATTTATCAAAACATTGACAAACAATGATAGGAGACAGTGATGATATAAGAAAACACATTAAGGATTGGAGTGATCATACAGTAATCTTGTGTTGAACCTTTTCTGTTATTACTTTGTTAGTTTTGCTAAATAGCTACACCAAATAATGGTATTTTGATAGCAAACTAGTACTGTTAATAAAAATGCATAAAAATAATAATGATACTATTACTGCTACTACTAATAATAATGCAAATGCTATTCAGTTGATTGTGCATGTATTTGTCATGCACCTAAAGATTTTTTATATATAGCAAAACCTGCATTCAATAGTCAATGTGTGTCTGCTATAGTAAGGCTTGACACTCTCTCTCTCTTTCGAGAGAGAGAGAGAGAGAGAGAGAGAGAGAGAGAGAGATATCAAATAGAATTGAAATTGTTATCATTGGATTTTACAGAGCAATGCAGGATAATACAAGTAGATGCTTTATGAAATGAATACATAATATCAGACATATGAGAGCTCTTTTTACTTGGTACTCTACAAAGATGTGAACCTTACACTGTAGGTCAACATATAAAAATCCACATATCATCACAGCCATATATATAGATACATTTCTGGGTCAAAATCAGATCAAAATTTTGAACTCATCTCTGTTAACCTATTAAGACAATGTGATGCAAAATCACCTAATATAAATCATATATTTCACTGATTATTGAACTTTAACAATATTAGTATCATCTTACAAAGCTTAATTGAAATCAGAGATATAGCCCTTTGAGTGATAACTAGTAACAGCTACAAGGCAGTCAAATACTCTAGACTATAATAAAATTGTTAGAAAAACAGGTGGTAGCCTGTCTGCACTTACATTAATGCATTACAAAACATACTAAACAATTACTGCATATTAAATACATATACCTTTTCGTCTCTCATGACGGGACTGAAATGTCACATTATCGGGCCACCATTCTGGCCTATAAATGGAATTCCCCCAAAAATCTTGATTGACTCCATGCTTGAAAGAAACTAGTATTGAAAGAAAATAATATATGTTGAGAAAAGTACATGATTTCTCAGATAAATAATAATAATAACAGATTTTAAATATATGGTACAAAATACTGTTACTGAGTGAAAATCTATAATAGTCTTTACTACAATGAAAGAATCATTTGTAATGGTTTGAGAGATGGCTCATGAAACATAAAATGATAATGCTCAAACTACAGCAGCAGAAATTCTGGAACCAAAAAGGATATATAATTTGCTTTATTTCGTAATTATATATATAACTGTTTTCTTTCTTGCTATGACATGTGTGTCAATGAACATTTTTGGCCATCATTTTTCAAATCAACGTGTTAAAGAAAATTGGGGAAAATTGTCTCTTCTCTTTCAATATGGTTAATTTGGATTGTTATGTCAAGTATAACATATAACATGAAAAATGGCTAAAACACCCATGACATGAACGATAACAAGTACAACTATGGGTATTGCTCAGTTAATAGCGGGGATGGGGTGGGCGTGGGGGGGGGGGGCAGTATATTTGTAGTATGGAATCCACCACGCAAATTGCCTACAGAAATGTCATAGTCAGAAGTCAGGTGTCTTCTGTGGTTAATGGACATGTCACTGTTAACCATACTGTGGTTTCACCTGGTCTTCCGTTTGTGGCAGCCAGGTGTGTTATAACCAAGCAGTGGTTACACCCTGCCTTCAACTATGCGTGTGTGACTGTATGCACAACAATTTTTAAAAATACCACCATATACAGGAAGAAGCTTTATCAAAACAAAATTCAATAAAGTAGCAGTATCAGATTACACAAATGTTGCTCATTATCGATAATTATTAAGCATTATTTATTTTCCCGTTTTATTAATTCCCACTACATGCCAATAAGCATGTGATGTAATGCGATATAATGTACCATTAGAACATGTCTACTATTAGAAGAAATCGAACAAAATACAATGCCATTAATGTCATGGACAATTGACAAATGCACCTGATTAAAATCGATGAAAAATTCCAAAAATTTGTATCAAGCAACTTATGGATTACTTAAAAATTTCATTCTACAACCTACCTTATTCTCTCACCAGACAGCTTATAAGGATACGGAGATCATCCATTGTGTATGTGTCTGGCTCATGAAGATGAAACACTAATGAAAATTAAAACAAGAAAAATGATGGTTCCAAAAAATATATAATGTTTGTCTTTGGTGGTACAAAAACCCTTTAACTGGTCTAAATTTCAATCTTATGCGGACTTGAAAGTGACATAATTATTTAAGATCATTTCACCTTACACTCAGTGAATAGTGATAAGTTATTTTCTGTTAATAATTATATTTTAAATGCAATTGGCAGTGTAAGAAATTTCAAAGATTTTAATGCTGTACTTAATTAAATCAGTTTTAATACACAAAAAGCATGTATAGAGACTAAGAAATATACTTTTAACAAATAGATTACTGTTCCATCAAAATGCAGGTTAAAGAACCATTAATGCTAAGATTAATGTGATACATTTTCAAGTTTAGAATTATGGAATACACCAGGTTAAACAGATTTTTATACATGAATCAACTTCAAAAGATAATTTGATAAATTCCGTTGAGATCAGTCAATTTGAGAAATTAAATGATATCTGAAGACAGTTTTGTACAGTCGTCCCTCTCTTATATAGGCACCCAATCGGCACCAGAAAAGTGACTATAAGAGAGATGGCCTTTACAGAAAGGGACTATATGTGATATGTGTAATATCTGTGATATTTATATGTAGTAAGAAAACCATATGTTGTTGTTGGGTTTAAAACCATTTTTCAGCACAAGATAGGCTATACATGGTGGCTAGTATAAATGGTGGCGGAAGAACCCAGAAAAAAACCCACTGACCCATGAGAAGCTACGGGCAAGCTTTCTCACATATCCACATTGGCCAAATTGGAGACTCGAACCCACGCAGACAGAGGTGAGATGGCTATAACTAACTGCAATGTATTTATTATCATTGTTTCAAACTAAAATTAAGTATTAAAAGGTTTGTCTTGTCTTAAGAACAGACTTATTTAAACAAAACATACATTAACAACTTAATTTTTAAGCATGATATGCAAGTAGAGATTTATTTGCATGTACATTGCAAAACCATTCAAAACGCCATGAAAATCTTGGTACAAACGTCGGCTGGAATTTAGAATCATTCTCTTTCCATTTACCTTCTTGTACTCAATACTGCTTAATAATCTTACATGGTACATTACGGTTTATTTGAATCTTTCCAACATCAACATTGTTCATAATACGTCTAAAAAAATCAAATAACTTCAATTTTGTTCTCTTAAAATTGTTGTTTTTCACATGATCAAAATGTACTGTACTGTAAGATGATGTTTTGGTCGTTTTCAGGTACCCTTTTTGTTCAAGGTTAATTTATCTTCTTGCATGAATCCACAATATTTACATATAGACTAAGCTGACCATGTTGTGATCTTGATAATTATGTCCAGCTATAATCATCAAAGCAAAAATCATCATAGCTGTGCAAAGGCAAATATTTTATCACAATATTGCTGAACCAGTTTCCATTAAATGTATCTTTCTTTAATAAAAAAAATTGATATAATTATATAATAATAACCATTATTGGTACATATTATAATGAAGCTTGGAAAACACTTCTTTAATTATTGAGAACCTAAAATTGGGAAATAGATATCAGTTACTGTAATATGATTAATTACCTTACTTAATGAATTAAGTATTGGTTCTGGACACATTGAAATAAATATTGGCTGCATGTGAGTGAGGAATTGATGACCACATGCTACATCAGAGGAGTAGTTTTGTACACAAAATCTTAACTGCTGAGAAAACTAGCCTTGTAAAGGACGTGACCACTGGTGATGGAGGGTGGCATTTTTATGGGGAAGGGGGGTCCACTGTATTTCTTTTTCATTAATAAGCATACAATTTTGTGTGTCTAGGCAAGAATATAGAGTTAGAAAGGTATTTATTTAAGACACATTACTTTTAAGCTTTTAGGTTCTTCGACTTCAATGGGCTTTTCACAAGTCTCAACAAATTTTCTTCGCACTACTACATCCTCTACAAATTTCTTCATGTTGGATGAACCTGAAGATAGTGTATATGATGTTGGTTTTAATAAACCAATAACTTCAAACCTGGTGATAATATAATAAAAAATAAATGCAATTTAAAGGCCAGTTTGATATCATTATTTAACTCACGTAAAGAGCAACTGCAGAGTTATCATTCTTGCATGAGCAAAGACTAGTCAATTCAAGAGAGCACTGTAACAATGGATTTAAACAAAGGAAAAGGTGACCCATCAAATTGAAATGTTACGAGTACATAAACGTTCTGAAAATTACCATTCTTTACTTGAATCATAAAATTGTTCATTGATTTGAAACCTCTGAAGCTTTTGAAATCGTCTTTCAGCAGGAAATAAATTGTAAAATGTTTCATTTGCTGTCACTTTACAATTATTCAGAGTATAATTGCATGTGTTGTTCGTACGCTTAAATAAATGTTCACCTAGTTGTCAAGTGACACATTTTTCGTCAGTGAAATCCAGTAATTAATTCGTAGGCTAGCCGACAATCAACTGTCTTGGAGTAGAGTTTGAACGGAAAGAATGTTAGTTTACCTCGGTCAGACTGTTACAATATTTAGAGTGAAAGCGGCCTGAGTGTTTGACACGCTTAAAATTAGGTGATTCCGCACGTAGAGCTGTCAGAGTGATTAGAAACAAATGATAAGGTGACATTTCGATCCTAAGTGGCATTTTTGGCATCTTGATAGACGGTTTTCAAAAGGTCCGCAAAAATAGCATTTATTCCGATTGGTCAAATGTATAGGAAAGAGAGTTGGGTCGAAACCTAGAATTGGGGAATATATTCTCTGAGTCAATGAGTTTGAATTAGTCTGAAAATTTCTCTGCAAGAGAGAAACCAAAGGTAGAAGTAATTACCAGGACTCCGGGGGTAATTTTACAGCAGTGCCTTCGTAATAATAACCTCAGGAAAGTCCGCCGGAAATCAACGGCAGAAGCACGCCAAAACACAAGGTATTTAACTCAAATTCACCTTTATCATGATGTAATGTATATGCTGTTTTTCTTTGTCATAGTTGCATAATGTATCGATAATATGATACAAATAGTTCAGTATTACATTGATTTAATAACGTACTTTGATATGTTTCTTTGTTACCGATGCATGATGTGTTCATATTTTTGTATGGATAGTCGGTTTTACAGTGATTTAATAATGTATTTTTGAATTCGGAATTAGCATTTTTTACCTTATATACTTAGGTAGGTAAATGGGTGGTGTAGAAAACCCGCCGTGTACATTTATGATTGGAAAGTGTTACATTAATTTGAATTTATCATATTAGTAAATATGGATTGTGTGTTATGATATATTGCCTCACTTTACGTAATGATTTACGGGAATATATGACTTTCCCGAATTCTGATGTCGATAATTAGCAGTATAGCTCTATTGATCTGAAGACTTGTATAGTATTTGTTAGCCGTATAAATGATAACACTGATAGTAAGATCTGATTTTTTTAACCTGAAGACGGACTTACAATCTCAACTCTTAAAGTAACGAGATACTTAGGGCGTTTTACCCTTTTCTTTTCAAAGGAAAAATAGTTTGTTTGAAGATCGAATAAGAAATAGCGAGGAAGCCGAAATTCAGAGACGGAAAAAGAAGTTGGAAGACAGAATTGTGTAATCCCACGTACAACCAAAGGGCAAGCTCAAGCTGAGACTAACGCAGAAGAAGAAAAACCCAGTCGACGAACAAGGTCATTTTGAATCACCCAACAGTCCAATGTTAAATGAACCTTCGATTCCATGATGAAATTTACTCTCAGTATTAACGGCTAACTTCATTTATTTTTATTAGTGTTTGGATTCTTATGAATGTATCCATTATTTTAAAGCTTCAGTTTATGCATTTCTGAACTAAGTGTACTCAGAAAGAAAGAAATTGTAAGTCACAGTGTCTTTAATTGTAGTGTAATTAAATTCATATTTTATCTTTACGGGGGCTCGTGTGTTGTCTTGTTCAAAGTACCATCTCAGATTACCATATCCATTAACCGGGCAAATTACACCGTAGAGATCATCTTCTAGATAACGATAATTAGAGGGAGGCGGTCTTCAAGTGTTGTTTTTCCAAGTTGCGCAATACCTCTGACCAGGCCTTGTGCAATATTTTACTAATAACACTTTGATAACCGGCAGCACACATTACACTAGTTTTGTTTCAAATGATGGAAAGTTAGCATACTCTTAAGGGGCCGAAAATTTAAAAATATGCAGGAGAAACAATGAAACAAATATTATTGATAAATATGCCATAGCAATTATCCTTCCTTTTTGGCAATGAAAAACAAAATCTTTTAAATACAAATTACCAGTAACAAGAACAACAATAACATAGCAAACTTGTGAAGAAATACGTGATTTGAATTTACTACATCAATATATATATATATATATATATATATATATATATATATATATATATATATATATATATATATATATATATATATATATATATATATATTCATAATACTGCATTTTACATACAAATTAAATTCATAGTTATGTGCATATCTTTTCTCATTTTTCATGATTATTTCCTCATTAACCTGACATAAAAGTTTATAGCAATGATTGATACTTTTCATCTAAGCATCCATCTATAAAAAAAATTATACTATCTGAAAATTTTAATCTTGATTTGGAGTTTTGTGCTAAGGAAATTGATTATTAATACCAATGGTTGCGGATGAGAAAGCATGCAACTCGTATTGCTTCCTCTCCATCCCCTTTACATAGGGATGTAGGCCATGTGTTCATGTTAGTCCGTCTAACCAGAGAACACATACAAGAAATGGCAATCTATTCAATAAGTATCCTAGCCATTATTGGAAATTGCTCTCTGGAAGTGGCGGTTTATGCTTCTCTTATTGTCTGCGAAAAGAGTACGTCAAGGGACGTAATTTCAAGATGTACTTGCCGAACTAGGCTTTAGTGCAGTTGTTCGATATATATATATATATATATATATATATATATATATATATATATATATATATATATATATATATATATATATATATATATATATATATATATATGATGGTATTTTTCACCCAAGATATACCTTTGAAAACTAAAAAAGAAAATCAGTTTAACATATTTATGTAATTTCAAAAAAATTGTTCCTATCTAAGCATAAATAATAATAAAAAAGTAAGTTTTCCTCAAACATATAATTTTTTCCTTTTCATACAAGATAATGTTTAGATTGTTTTCAACACAAAAATGAATATAATGTAAACTTTCTGTGTATTATCCGCATTCTAAGGATGAATAGTCTTGACGGAATGACTTACCCTCTGAAAATTAGAAGTACTGTTACAATTAACATAGTGTACAAAATATGTAAGCTGTAAACACTGTAATATAAACATTATAACTTATTTGTATTTTAACTCTAAACCACTTTTTAAATGTAATACACCCATACCTGTGTGCATGACTTTTTTTGTGGGATGAGGATACCCAAATTTATTCATTACAATTCATTTAGACATTTTTAGCATTTAGATGCTAAACTTTGTGACTTTCCGATAAAATGCAGGCTCATAATAAAGAATATGCCATGTATGACACTCTTATAAACTTAACTGTCAGAATTTGGGTTTTACATGCAAATTTTAAAAGATGATTTAACTGACCAACATATATTAGACCACTAAATATATGAGATTAAATACAATCCTAACACAACCACTTACCGAAAAATTTAATTTGCGGTACTAGCCTTGACTTTTTTGGCTTCGTCAAATACAACATCACAAAGCTTGGCCCATCACTTGAATTTTCCATCCAAATCTTAGCATGCAAAAATAATAGGCACATTAGTAGCATATATCTTTCTACTATTTAAAAAATATATAATTAAAATCATTTTCAATTAAATATAAATTGTTCTTTGTGTGTGTGTGATTTGGATTTTTAAGATAGCTGTAACAATTTTTCACTCAAATCGCTGCGATGTCTGCAGTGTTGCAGTTTTTAGTGATCTCAATCCCTGGGGCATCATACCGCAGACATGTAGCATGATGTCTCACCTAGTCACATTATCCTGACACCTAGACCAGCTAGTTGGTCTCTAAGCCTTTTTTTTATTTTGACTTGACGGCTTTTGAGACCAGACGTATTCTGCATTGACACTTTATGGTACTTTTCCGCGCACCATAACTGCGTACGATCGGATGCACGCTATTGAGTGTTGTAAAGGATTTACCGCAGTGGATCATTAGAAGAGGGATTATACTTACCGTCTGGGTATAAAGGTTAGTCTAAATAAATTTATTAATTAATAGCGTGCAGTCCGATCATTGGTAGTTATGGTTCACAAACGTACCATATAGTGTTCATGCAGAATACAGGTGGTCTCAAAAGCCGTCAAGTTAAAATTTAAAAAAAGCTTCGAGACCAACTAGCTGGTCCTCAGGACACCAGGCTTACCAGTCCTAACACCACCCTCTTAATACTGGTTAGACCAACTAGTTGGTCTCTAAGCCTTTTTTTATTTTGGCCGGTATGACTCATCCAAGGATCGAACCCATGATATCACGCGTTCGAGGCAGACGCTCTAACCACCAAGCCACTAAATTGTTCTTTTAAAATTTAATACTAAATTTCTTTAACTCTAGTCTTTTCATCTTAAGTGTCATCAAGAAACTTCTTGATGAAAATGATTGATCTCAACGGTTTGTTATAATTGTGGCCATGTCCTAAAACATGGGTCAAAAAAGGAAAACTTTGAGTGGAATTGACACAATATAGAGAGTAGTAAATTTGTTAATCAATATGTGCAGCGTTCAATGTGACATCACATCACACAACATTCAGTAAGGATTGTACTGGATCACACCTTCAGATTCATTTCGTCAAATAAATGTATATGTAATTTAACATTGATTTTGCTGCTTGCACTTCTAGCAGTGTCTAAATTATGACCTCCATAATGTATGTGTGGTTTATAAGAATCCAAGTGAACACTTGCTGCTTAAACTTTAAAGGCATGTATAATCAAATTCTATCAAATTTCACCCATTTCTGAAATAGTCGGCGTTGAATGTCCACGTGACGTGTGTGACTTTTACTACGCTATAAAACAAGAGTATGAAAATTCCAGGGTGACCATGAAATATTCGTGTAAGCTATACTGTAGAGTAGAAAGGGGCTCATCACTATGATTTGCATCGGACGATCGGTGCACAAATATCGTAGCTATGCAAATGATTTTTAGACTCGAATTTGCCAAGAAAACACAAGAAATAAGTTAAGCAAAACGAAAACAACATATTTTAGTCATTTAAATCATTTATATGGTATTATGTACAGAAAAAAAAACACCTGATAGCTATGTTTTCTGCAACCATCTTATATTAAAAATTATAACTGTTTTATCCTAACAATTATATAATATTATCGAGAAGAAGAAACATTACTGTGCCTTCTTCTCCAAAGCTCTCCAAAATCTTGCGTTCCGGGTTTCCATTGTTTATGATTCTGCAAAAATTAAACTGAACATGGTCTTTGGCAACAACACAAAATAACTGTAAATATTTGAACATTTCTTTCCTTCAAGTACATAAGCGGCTTTGCCAGTCAACTTCCTGCGAAAGAGCCAATAAGAATCCGATGTTTAGTCCGATGCTTGTATTGAGATATATTACTTTGTATGATTCTGTACACAATAATAATAATAATAATAATAATAATAATAATAATAATAATAATAATAATATCTTATCACATCGAACAAACATTGATATTACATCTGCAATCAATGGGTTGTGGATGTGAATCAGACCTAAAGTGAGATCTGCTGACATAATAATGTACACTATGCAAGGAAGGTAATTTACTCCCAGATCCTAAGAACTAATTAGTCCTTACAATTAAAAACAATCAATACACCAACTATTCACACTCCTTAAGTATGAGATGAACACTTGTGATATAACACTATTATTATTGTTGAAAACAGCAACAGACAGGAAAGAGGCTACAGCGTCCACAATAAATTTTTTCCAGGTTAAGGTCCGAACAATGCGGGGGGGGGGGAGCACTATATATATATATATATATATATATATATATATATATATATATATATATATATATATATATATATATATATATATAGTTACGTCTATTTGAAACCGCTCCGGTGGCCTAGTGGTTAGAGCGTCCGCCCCGGAAGCGGGAGGTCGTGGGTTCGATCCCCAGCCGAGTCATACCAAAGACTTACAAAAATGGTACTAACAGCTGCCTCGCTTGACGCTCAGCATTAAGAGGTTAGTGTTAGGACTGGTCGGCCTGGTGTCAGGATAATGTGACTGGGTGAGATATCATGCAACATGTCTGCGGCATGATGTCTCAGTGCTAGACATCACTATAAACTGCCTCACTGCAGACATCGTAGCGATATGCCTGAAAAATTGTTAAAGCTACGTTAAAAATCCTAATCAAACAAACAAACTGCGATTTGATTTAAATAATTTACCGAGATTCCCCTTTTAATGATATGTATGCCTCTGTGTTTGCAGGCAAATCCTACCTCAAGTCGAGCAATGCCTGTTTCAGGAGTGCAATGTAACCTTAAAGAATAAAAATGCACCAAGATATGTTATCAATAAACTTTTGTTTCGTTATGAACTTTTAAATTTTCTTAATGAATGATATTAACATGTGTCCCAACATAATGAACTTTAATAAAACTTTATTTCAATAACTACAAAGGCATTTAATTATTTTATTTCTAGTTCAAATTTTACTATAGATTACATTATTTCTTCTAATTACTTGCAGTGCTTGATTACCCATTAAGCACACTATGCTTATACTCAAGGCACCAGCCCAACAATGGCTTTTGTATCACTATGAGGGAGCACTTTCAAGGATACAAAAGGCAGGTGGCATTGGCAAGCCATTGCGGGTATTAAAAGTAGCTGAGCAGTCTAAATACGTATCTCTGACAATTTCAAAAGAACAAGTCAAGTTCCCAGTAACCTAACAGTTTGTGCTAACATTTAATTGAACTAAGGCATTATCTTGAAATAGTTCAACTTGATAAAATTTGATACAGCTGTATTATCAAAGTACAGACTATAATTTTGTGCTAGCTATACACAATTGAAATTGGGTATGCCAGTGGAATAATCAGTGTTACAAAGACCTTGACGATTCAGTAATTCTACTCAAAGATAAATGCTGTCTTTCTGACTCCCTCTTTTGTATGCCAATTTAAACGTTGTATACAATATAATAATGCCATTCACATAACGCTCCAATGACAACCATATATTCTACCTGCACCAGCTGGATGTCAAGTACTATCTTGGCCTCCAAATCAATCAAAGTATAAGCCCCATATTTTGCTGAAAACCCAGGGGAATTGCAACAATTTGCATTGTAACTTTGCTTGATGCAGAACCTGAAGAAGAAAGAAACTATTATTGACAAGATTTTTTTGTAGAATGTATGTAGAATCTTTTTTGAAAAATTTGAGTAGTCACATGACAACAACTGATTCATTACATTTATGGCCGCAGAAAAGAGGAAAAGGAAGTGTAGAGGGGCACAATGGAGTTTATCCCATGTGATTATCTAAGGCTCATATTTCCCAAGTTAATAGTGCAAAATATGAAAGTTTGCATTCCACTATATTTGAATGCATAGTACTGTTACTCTAACGTTAATGTCATGAATAACTCTTTCCGAGATAAATATGCTCCACGAATATATAATGTACCCAATAATTCAATTTCCGCAGCACATGGGGTCCCGGGTGATAATGTTTGAGAATCTGAGATGAACAAAGCTCTATTTTATGCAGATATTATTGTTTAAATACTTCAATTACATTATGGTCACGACATTGATGGACATTAGAGTGCATACAACGTATTTATTTACCTCAGCGTTCCGCCGTTTAGGATAGGCTTCTCTTACTCATTTCGGTTTGACAGTTGTGGTTCTGCTGACACTCGGATCTGTCGGTAGATCTTCCCCTGGGCTTAGGGTTAAAATAATATCTGGTACTGCTGGCGGTTTCAGTCTTGCCAAGGCATTTAAATATCCCAATTCTACACGCTTTTCGCGAACAACTTTATACTGAATTTTGAGAAATGAAGGCTGCAAAATCTATGAGTTACCGACTCAGAGTTAGTACGGTGGCAGTAATGAATACAAACCTTTTGTCGGATTTTGTCTTTGGGAAATCGGAAAAAAAATTACCAGTCGAATTGTTGTTGCATCCAAACGTTGCATATATATATATATATATATATATATATATATATATATATATATATATATATATATATATATATATATATATATATATATATATATTGGGCTAAATATCTAAATATATTTAATATTTTCCTTTCAGTTTAAACAAATTGTTCTTTTTTATTTTTTTATTTAACTGAATTGCAGCGCCAGTCAAGACAAAAAACAAGTGGAGTACAATTTGTTGGTCTAGTCTAAAATTAGTCCGAGTTTTCTCTGACCCTTGCCACCACATTTTTTAAATATATTTAGACATGATGTTGGGGTTCACCCAAATTCAACGTCTACAACAATTTAGGTCATTTAATTCTCAGCATATTTATATGGAGAACGATCGGAAAGATGAATCAGCAACTTTGAGTCCATGCAGGTATGACAAAATATAATATCGTTTAAATTTTTTTATAAGATGTTATTATACCCTATCATCCTATGATACCGGTTACACATAGAACATTTTAAAATAGACGCCCAACAATATTATAAAGTGGTATAACCTCGTGTCGCTATAGTCAGGGGAATAGTCGTTTGGTAAGAAATTTAATTTCACAGCACCATCTGTTGTCATAATGAGGCATTATTTTATGCCAACTTCCTTGATGCTAACTTGCAACATGCTTGATGCTGCATTATAATCATCATTTTACATGATGCAATTATCATTTTAAATGATGCAATTATCATTTTACATGATGCAATTATCATTTTACATGATGCAATTTGTCGTAAAATGTGGACTAAGAGAACATTTTGCAGTTGCGGTGTTGCAAGGCAAAATCTATAAAATGCAGAGCAAATTCAACAGCTGAATCGATGTAACTTGCTATATATTTTTATAAATGGAATATTTAAACTTGTACTAAGTGACTTAGCGTTTGCCATACGACAAACTACGAATGAATTCAGCGTTTGGCAAAAAAAAAAACAGCAATATATAATGACGCGGTAGGAATTTCAAAGTAGATCGAAGCACGTGTATCTAGCCCTGTACAGTTTATATCAATGAAGAATACGAAATAAATGGATGGAATTATGAATGTTTCACTTGTAAGCAGCCATGTACAATAATTCAGAAAGAAATTAGCACTTGCAAATTGCCACGTACAGTTTGAACCAATGAAGAATAAAATATTCATGTATAGAATTATGAAAGTAGCACTTGCAAGCAGCAATTTACAATAATGCATCAAGGAAATATAGAAAAATACATGCATAGACTTATGACGGTATTTCCCCTCCATACTAAATCAGCTTTGATTTTACTATTGACTAATTCCTCCAATTACAATCAACCCTGGTATCTACCAAATAAATATTATTATATTAGGGTCCTGAATCAGCTTTGAGTCTATTATATTAAACTTAAAATGAAATAAAACAGTGTCATAAACAATTAAGATACTAATCATGAGATAGGTACGATATAGAAGGTAACCCTTCCGTGAAAATGCCTTGTATTAGAGAACTGCAAGATTGCATAGCTGTTTTATGAGAATTCTAGTTTTGTTCGAAGGAATATATATATATATATATATATATATATATATATATATATATATATATATATATAGACATCGTTTTATTTCCTTCAAGAGTAAGCTTTACATTTATGTAAAAGGCTGGATATCAATGTAGCAGGACCAGTTTTCAGTATAATTTACCATAAGACATTCAATGCGCATGCGCCATGGATTGCCTTTTAGTTTGCACATGTTGTCGTTAAGATACGGTGTGAAGGTCAAAAACAAACCGCCATTTAGAACTATCTCACGGAACAGATCTTCTTGAGGTAAGTTGGAAACGGTAAGACATACTTAATAACAAGTATGTGGTGGGTGATTAATACATGTATTAAGGGTGGGGACACGTAGACGTATATATTGTATGCATTTATGTCTTCCTGATGTGTGTTACGTTGCGTCTTGACCATATTTTGGAGATTGTTTCTTTCTCGTTCTAACATCGACACCAACAAACAGTACTTTCATCAAATACATGCTGTGACCATCTCTTTCAGAGCTAACTATGAGTTATTAGTTCATATTACACGAATAGCTTCAGATATCAAGCCTATATCTTCTACATAAATATCTGTACTGGACATTTTAAATTTCTACCCGACTTCCTCGAGTTAGTAGTCCAGAAATTGATTACCGGTACTTCGAAATGAATACATGCTGTGAATATTCTCTTAAAGAAAGTAGTTGGATGTTCAGTTAACTGTCTGAATGGCCTACGGGCGTTGCAGTAGGAGAGCAAATTGTATTTTGAGAATCAAAATTGAATTACTCAAGCTGTTAATGAAGATAGGGTTTTGATAGTTGTATTTCAGAGTTGTACTTAGTGATTTCGGTTAACTGAATAAAACAAAGTCTCCTGCCATTCTCAAACATTAACAGGACAATTTTGCTAGTTGTGTAACTTTTTTAAAATTCTTTATTAGATTTATTTTGCCACAAAATATTCATACCGCCATATAGAAAAAATGCCTCACTACTTATCAAAATGAATACATGCTGCGAATATTCTCTAAAAGAAAGCTATCGGATGTACAATTAACTGTCTGAATGGCCTACGGGCGATGCAGTATGAGAGCAATTTGTATTTTGATAATCTTGCGAAGATAAACAATAAAAAGTTTAGATTAGTTATTCTGCCTCTTTATTGTGAGCCCATGGCTACATGTTGATGTTGAAAGATACAATGAATTACATCCTGAATAAACAGATATTTGCTATTTATATTTAATTTGCACTGTTTTATAAAATTGTTTTATTTCATTATATGCTAATCATAATTATATTTTCTACTTTACCTTGTCGAAAAGCAAGTGCTTTTTATACCTCACCTAAATCATTGAATTTTAAAAAAAAATCAGCAAAGACCTAATACATAGATACCATTTTCTCTATTAGTATGAGATTAATGTTAGGATTATTATTATAATAAAACGTAAACACTTAGTCTTTTTCATTTGGTTTAAAAAGAGTTTCGATCCATTCAAAAGAATATAACACTTGTTTAAGACCTTTTGTAAAATTTGAAGTTATCCAGCGGTGGAATGTGTGTTGATGAATTGCTCCAATGAGGAAAGACAGCGATATTATTATTTCATGTTGATATGATCTCTGTGTCTATGGGCGTTGTACAATATGTTGATTAGTTGACAGATGGTTAGCTGATAAACTTTCAAAATTGAATTACCCAAGCTATTACACAAAATAATGAAGCTAGTGTTTTTTGATAGTTGTATATCAGAGTTGTACTTAGTGATTTCAGTGTTTTCAGTTAACTGAATAATAGTCTGCTGCTATTGTCAAACAGTAACAGGACTATTTTGTTCGTTGTTCGTTGAATAACTTTTTTATAAGTTTTTATTAGATTTAGTTTTGCTACAAAGTGCATTATGAACAGAAACATTTCCAATAAAACTCCAAAATATTGAAATTGAATGAATCGAATACTCCTGCCAAAATGACGAGGTTTCTCACAGAACCAGCTCATAAATCCAGATCATTAAACAATCACGCCATGGACAAAGGTACTCTAAATAACTAGTGATTAAAGAACGATACAATTGAAAAGCTACAGTTAATTAAATATCTGAAATATAGATCTCTGAGTAAATTGAATTAATGTAATTGATATTTAGCAAATGCTAACAATAGGATATTTCAAAAGGGACAATTATGTCAAGAGGACCTGTATTCATATCGCCAAATAC
This sequence comes from Unio pictorum, assembly GCA_030141615.1. Lineage (NCBI taxonomy): Eukaryota > Metazoa > Mollusca > Bivalvia > Unionida > Unionidae > Unio > Unio pictorum. The sequence continues at coordinate 12,143,059 of JARLTB010000442.1, forward strand.
AGACAAAAGGACTAGCTACTCATCCTACAAAATCCCCTAACTTAATCAGAGTAATCCCTGCCAAAATCAAGAACGTCAAGGGGGTCTTATTTAAATTAAGTTCTTTATATATTATTTATCTCTACGTCAGTTTGTACTCTTGACATATACTAAGTAATTTAGATGGCTTTAAATACAGGATAATGCAATATTTTGTTGTGGAAGATATTAATGTGGAAGAAACTTTTGACAGTCGATTGGTGACGACTTTGCCCTCACGCCTGTCAATGTCTGGCGAAAGCACTTTAATGTTGTTTTGTATGTTAGTTCTAATGGAACATTAACAGGACAATTTTGTTCGTTGTTCGTTGTATAACTTTTTTATAAGTTTTTATTATATGTTCTGGTTCATGGCAGCTGGAATATCTCCAAAAACCCTTATGTTTGCTTGGATCCTTTTGCAATTCTTTCAATCTCGGGAAGAAGAGCCCTTTTCCCCCTATATTCAGCTTTAATATCCCCAATACAGCTCTTTTAGTAGCCGTAGAAGCCTTCTCAATAGCCGTAGTAATTGGTTTAAATAATTGTTTATTATCAGTTACAAAATGAACCTGCGCTTCCTGACGCGCTTGTAATTCATTTCTGAAAGACTTTCTTACCGGGATAAACATTTTAATTGAGGCTAATCGTTATCTAGTTAATCTAGTTGTTGACGATTCTCCTATCATTATTGTCATAACGACGATTTAATTAATAGCAGCCCATTAGCGCACGATGACAGAATTACGCAGGTTTGATTTGATTTCGAATTTGTTGCATACAAAATAAAGCCTTTATTTAGCAAATAAAGGCTTCTATAAAATGGTATGTTAACCCGCCCTGATGCTTTGTTGAACAAAGAATGATTGTTCTTTGTCACCTTGATTAGAATAAAGAGAATGTGTAATATAAAGAGGTTAACTGCGATAGATAAATTTTCAATCTTCAATAGTAGTACCAAAGGTGAATTCATCAAAAGAATAACCAATCTTTTTGTTAGCTAAAGGAATAACGTCAACGACACTCGCTAAAGCGTTTTGAGCTAAGCCAATGTGTTCATTCCATTCTCAATGGAATCAACATTTTTTCATCCAAACAAAGGCTTTTACACGAAATTATCACCAGCCAGTTAATTGCAGCTCGAAATAATAGTCGCAGTGGGGACATACATCACTATTTTGACAGTCCCAAACTAAATTCGATGTGTAATGGACACCTTTAAGAGGAGATTTAGCAACGTAGCAGACTACTCCCTGAATAAGAACTTGAACTAGAACAAAATCACAAACAAGGTCATCTTACCTGATAACAAAGACTGTAGGTTAATGTGTTCCAGAACATTTCAATAGGGACAGGTTTGGAAGCATTAAGTAATATGGAACCTTTCCACGCTATTGATTCATAATTCTCCATAATAATATCAGACCAGGTTTGATTCTACCCAATAAATGTCTTGCTTTAATAATCGAACGTTACTCTAACCTTTTTGAAATATGAGTATATGAATTACATCTCTTTATTTCTCTTGATCATTTGTGAACATGTGCCAATCAGAAATGACATTTCTTTTCTTTTTACAATAAAAGTACCTTTCGGAAGAAATACTGATTTTTCATCCATCTTTTCGGCCGTTTCGTTTCTAAAGGTTGTGTCACATTTAGAATTAGAGATGTTTCGACAAATCAAACTGTTGGTCAGTGAATAGTCATCCGATGTACGATGACTACTTTTCAAAGTTAACACATATTACTAATCATTATTGGTTTAAACAACACAATGGATGTTACTAATCTCTTCAACTAATATGAGGTGTCTGATGTTATAATTTTGATCAACCTTCTTGACTGAGAAACACTTGGTTTTACTGAAACCTAGACTTCACGAGCTTAGAAAAAATGTACCGTTTGTAATAACAATTACAGTGCTATCTTGGCTATTTCAAATTGTAAGAAATTTGCTCAATGTTAGGAACTTATTTATTTACATTTTTTTCCAGAATTTAGGGCACTATCCTAATATTTCTTGTAGCATCAAAACCTAAACTCGTACGTAGGGGTGAGGCATGTTCTGCCGATCAGGTCTCATACTGTTACTTTATACTGCATTTCTCTCTCTCTCTCTCTCTCTCTCTCTCTCTCTCTCTCTCTCTCTCTCTCTCTCTCTCTGGATTTGTATTTACCTCTCTGTCTCTGTCTGTCTCTCTGTCTGTCTCTTTCTTTCTCTCTGTCTCTTTCTCTCTCTCACTCTCTCTCTCTCTCTCTCTCTCTCTCTCTCTCTCTCTCTCTCTCTCTCTCTCTCTCTCTCTCTCTCTCTCTCTCTGCATCTGTATTTAGTTTTCGTCTTTCCGTTCGTCCGCATTTAATTCATATTGCTCTCTCTGAATCTCACATTCTGCTTTTCCATCATTTCGTTCTTAAGCCGAAGTTTAATTTGCAGCTGGCTTTTTTAACTTACCAATGTTAAACGAAACTCCATCATCGATAATTTCCTTTCCAATAAATAACCAAAGCAAAATATTCTTTATTTTTTGCTTGTTTATATGTTTTACGTCGGAAATTTTTATTATCTGGCAAAATTAAGCAACACATACAAATCTTGTACGTTGTGAATGTTTATTGGTTTCACAATAAGATTTCTTAAATGCGTTTAATTAAAACCGAAACCAACGGGAATACAAATTCCGAAACAAAGACAATTTCTATTATTTCTCATATGTTATAAGCAAATTCATATCCCAGACCAGCCCTCAGGTTCTGTTTAGTGTCGATTCCATAGTCTTAAACTCAGTACCGAAAGAATTGAAAATGTTGAGAAAATGCAACAAGCAATAATTTTGATGTACCAATAGTCTTGAATGCGCTCATGTACCATAACCTTTATTCATATCAATAATATTATCTAAAAAAAGAAATTCTTTGAGGAAAGTAATTTTTGGTTCCTAATGTAAATGAGCACTTTGTATTTCCAATGAATTATTTAAATCAACAATTTCTCTAAAATTGCAACTGAACACAACAGTAAATGATTCTACAAATGTAGCGTAAAACAGAAACGATTACACGTTTTACTACGCCCTTTATTTATAGATTGTTACATGATATAACCAAGTATTCTGAATGTTGTTTATTTCCAATAGAAATTTCAAGTAATATTGCCAACTCGGTCGCTTTTTCTTAAACGCAACTCGTAAACAAGGTTAGACCGTGAACTAAACTGTTATGTAAAAAGGCTAAACTCTACCTTCAATCTGGGACAAAGGTCAAGCACAAAATATGAAATTAAATAAGGATAAAGAATCCTAGAGTGGATGTGTTAGCCCTTCAGATGTATTTTGCTACCCTGAACGGAGGAGTTCCGACTGTAATAGAGCTAGTATGACAAAGGTCTTTATAATACCATACATGCTAAAGTTTTCTTATATATCTTATATATTTTTTAATTCTTATTCCAGGAAATAAAATCTCCAATTTCCGATCGATTGCATCATGGGGCAAAACGAATCGAAATCATCTGGTGAGTAAGAAGATAATGCTATATTAGTCAACGACATCTCTATCATGATATCAATTATGGCTAAAGGTAATACAAATGGACCCTCCAACTACAGAGGCCTTAGTCCGTATCGGTTTAAATTATTGGGATAAAAGAATGGGTGGATACGATACTTGAATACTTGGCAACAAACAAGCCAGTTTTTGAGCGGGTTGTTCTGCTGTAGATAATATATTTATGTTAAATAAATAATCCGTAAACATTTAGAAACGCATAGTGGTATTTCATTTAAGCACACAAATATTAAAACAGTCACTTAGTTAACGACAAAAAGCTGGAACAGTAACATACGTAATGACGTCATACTTGTATTGTCATATGAGATCTTAGTGGTAATACCAAAGTATACACAAACTGTATCAACAGAAGAAACGTTACTTACTTTTGCCATAGAGTACAGAGGTGCTTGGTCTTAAATAGCACAAAAGGAATCGACTTTTTTAAAACAAGGCAAATATCGGCCATATTTTCAATAATGTTATATAGAAGAGTCACTACAAAGAAAACAATACAAGTTAATGATCATAAAAAATAGGAAGAGTCAATTTGCACATTTGATCGCAAGGTTATAATGTCACAACATAAAAATAACATGTGCAACTCTTGATGCAATATAACTAGTCTACAGTGTAATTTTCATTCGAAGGGTATTCTCTTATATAGATCTCTCCCTGACTCCTCTGTTCTCTGTTCTCCACTGGAGCATAGTCATCTGAGAAAGAGAATTGGCTTATGTATTCGATGCAAGACAATTATTCGGCGTAGGAACCAGTAACAGTGTAAATTAAGTGCTATTTAACATTATTATCAGGTTATGTATTTTTCAGGAGAATCCGCCGACATTTACCAGGAGTTTGATAGCTACCAAAGAGAAGAAGAAAGAAGAATTATTTTGATTGGTAAAACTGGAACAGGAAAAAGCACTCTTGGAAATGCAATTTTAGGTGTCCACAGATTTAAAAATGAGGGTGTCCAGATGCAGTCCAATACTACACGCTGCCAGGTTGGACAAAGGAAGACAAGGGATGGGAAGGACTTAGTCGTACTTGATACACCAGGACTAATGGATACGAAACGAAAGCAAGAGGAAATAATTGAAGAGCTTTGTAAATGCACTGCCATTACGGCGCCTGGTCCACATGCATTTTGCTTAGTTATCCGGGGCGATGACCGATTTACTCAAGAAAACATAGACACTTTGGACGAGTTTTGCGATTTCTTCGGTGAGGAAATCTACAAGTACTTAATCGTCGTCTTCACACATAAAGCAAACATGGGGAACAGTGCAACGACCGACGATTGCCTTTCCGTCCTTCCCCCTGAATTTATCACTAAGTTCAGAAAATTTGGAGGAAAGAAAATTGCTATAGAGAATACTGCTGAAAAGAAAGAACTTGAAAAACAGATCAATGAATTATTCAAGCTGATAGAAGAAATTATCGAAAAAAATGATGGTGGCTACTATTCCGAAGAGAAGTTTAAGGCGGCAGAGGAAGCTTTTAGAAAGCGCATCCCCAAAATGCAACAAGAGGTAGAAAAACTGTTCGAAGGAAAGAAAAAGTCGCTTGAGGGTGAGTATCAAGAGAAAGCGAAACGGTTCGAAGAACGAAAAAATATATTGGCAAAGAAACTTCAAGAAGAAAAGGACAAACTTATGCAGGAGCAACAATTGAAAGAAAAAGAGAAACTTGAGAAGGATGCTGGTGCAGTTCAAATGACAAAGTTGGAGGCAAAGCATCAGGAAGAAATCAAGTCTTTGGAAGAAAAACTAGAAAAAGAACGTAAGGAAAGAGAGAAAATTAATGAAGAGTTTGATCGGAAAATGGCGGAGATTAATAAGAAAGTAGTACAAGATCTTCGCGCTAATATTATCGAGGATAGAAGCAAAGTAAGAGAGGCAGTTCCGGAAAGTAAAGGTTTTGTTGAGGTGGCGAGGAATGCAGTAAAGGAAGGAGCTGGGCTGGCCTTCGATTTTGTAACGGGCGGTATTGGAAAAGCCATTGGAACAATTGGAGGATATATTTTTGGTGATAAATGAGCTATTTGTTTATATCATTTAAAACGTTTGTGTACGGAATAACAGTGGGGCTATTTCATGGCTTACTAGTGTAGGCTATAAACTAGGTAATACAAACAGTTTACGAAGTATCAGAATAAATGCAAGCTATTACAGGCAGATAGAGGTTGCCGACAGCTTTCGTTTCACTTAAGATGTAACGATTATAAAAGTATATTACTCTGTACAATTGTACACAATCTTTTGTTTGCATACTCTAATTGTCTCCTAGCCGAATTTATGCAACCAATATTACATTTTTCTGATATTTTTAGCTAACCATTTTCTCGTGTGTGTGTTTTTAAATTTACATTTAAAAATGACTCTTGTTTGATGGTTTAGTTAATAAAGAAATGCTGTCCCGGTTTCTATTCGTATTGTTGATTTATACTTATAACAGGCTAAAATAGAACTAGCTGCTTTGATATGCTTTTAGAATAGATATTTTGATAATATCATATTTGGTGTTTGTGATAAAAACAAGCAACCAGCACTAATAGCCGCAATCTCTGATCTTCCATCTGATATGTCTGAAAAACTGCAGCTTTATAAAAATCATAACGATAATCACAAGTGTTAATCAACCGAACACATATGGAAGTGTACTTACTATTCAGGCTGTAAATATCTATGGAAGTGTACTTACTATTCAGCTTTATAAAAGCTGAAATAAGTTAAGCAAAACGAAAACAACATATTTTAGTCATTTAAATCACTTATATGGTATTATGTACAGATAAAAAAACACCTGATAGCTAGGTTTTCTGCAACCATCTTATATTAAAAATTATAACTGTTTTATCCAAACAATTATATAATATTATCGAGAAGAAGAAACATTACTGTGCCTTCTTCTCCAAAACTCTCCAAAATCTTGCGTTCCGGGCTTCCATTGTTTCTGATTCTGCACAAATTAAACTGAACATGGTCTTTGGCAACAACACAAAATAATTGTAAATATTTGAACATTTCTTTCCTTCAAGTACATAAGCGGCTTTGCCAGTCAACTTCCTGCGAACGAGCCAATAAGAATCCGATGTTTAGTCCGATGCTTGTATTGAGATATATTACTTTGTATGATTCTGTACACAATAATAATAATAATAATAATAATAATAATAATAATAATAATAATAATAATAATATTAATAGTATCTGATCACATCGAACAAACATTGATATTACATCTGCAATCAATGGGTTGTGGATGTGAATCAGACCTAAAGTGAGATCTGCTGACATAATAATGTACACTATGCAAGGAAGGTAATTTACTCCCAGATCCTCAAAACTAATTAGACCTTACAATTAAAAACAATCAATACACCAACTATTCACATCATTAAGAATGAGATGAACACTTGTGATATAACACTATTATTATTGTTGAAAACAGCAACAGACAGGAAAGAGGCTACAGCGTCCACAATAAATTTTTTCCAGGTTAAGGTCCGAACAATGCGGGGAGGGAGCAATATATATATAAGTTACCGAGATTCCCCTTTCAATGACATGTATGCCTCTCTGTGTGCAGGCAAATCCTGCCTCAAGTCGAGCAATGCCTGCTTCAGGAGTGCAATGTAACCTTAAAGAATAAAAATGCACCAAGATATGTTATCAATAAACTTTTTTTCGTTTTGAACTTTTATATTTTCTTAATGAATGATATTAACCTGTGTCCCAACATAATGGACTTTAATAAAACTTTATTTCAATAACTACAAATGTATTTAATTATTTTATTTCTAGTTCAGATTTTACTGTAGATTACTTTATTTCTTCTAATTACTTGCAGTGCTTGATTACCCATTAAGCACACTATGCTTATACTCAAGGCACCAGCCCAACAATGGCTTTTGTATCACTATGAGGGAGCACTTTCAAGGATACAAAAGGCAGGTGGCATTGGCAAGCCATTGCGGGTATTAAAAGTAGCTGAGCAGTCTAAATACGTATCTCTGACAATTTCAAAAGAACAAGTCAAGTTCCCAGTAACCTAACAGTTTGTGCTAACATTTAATTGAACTAAGGCATTATCTTGAAATAGCTCAACTTGATAAAATTTGATACAGATGTATTATCAAAGTACAGACTATAATTTTGTGCTAGCTATACACAATTGAAATTGGGTATGCTAGTGGAATAATCAGTGTTACAAAGACCTTGACGATTCAGTAATTCTTCTCAAAGATAAATGCTGTCTTTCTGACTCCCTCTTTTGTATGCCAATTTAAAAGTTGTATACAATATAATAATGCCATTCACGTAACGCTCCAATGACAACCATATATTCTACCTGCACTAGCTGGATGTCAAGTACTTTCTTGGCCTCCAAATCAAAGTGTAAGATTCATATTTTGCTGAAAACCGAGGGGAATTGCAACAATTTGCATTGTAACTTTGCTTGATGCAGAACCTGAAGAAGAAAGAAACGATTATTGACAAGATTTTTTTTGTAGAATGTATGTAGAATCTTTTTTGAAAAGTTTGAGTAATCACATGACAGCAACTCATTCATTACATTTATGGCCGCAGAAAAGGGGAAAAGGAAGTGTAGAGGGGCACAATGGAGTTTATCCCATGTCATAGTCTAAGGTTCATATTTCCAAGATAATAGTGCAAAACATGAAATGTTGCATTCCACTATATTTGAATGCACAGTACTGTTACTCTAACGTTAATGTCATGAACAACTCTATCAGAGATAAATATGCTCCAGGAATATATAGTGTACCCAATAAGCACATGGGGTGGCGAGTGATTATGTTTGAGAATCTGAGATGAACAAAGCTCTATTTTATGCAGATATTATTGTTTAAATACTTCAATTACATTATGGTCACGACATTGATGGAAATTAGAGCGCATACAACATATTTATTTACCTCAGCGTTCCGCCGTTTAGGATAGACTTCTCTTACTCATTTCGGTTTGACAGTTGTGGTTCTGCTGACACTAGGATCTGTCAGTAGATCTTCCCCTGGGCTTAGGGTTAAAATAATATCTGGTACTGCTGGCGGCTTCAGTCTTGCCCAGGCATTTAAATATCCCAATTCTACACGCTTTTCGCGATCAACTTTATACTGAATTTTGAGAAATCGGAAAGAAATTACCAGTCGAATTGTTGTTGCATCCAAACGTTGCACAGTGGAGCATTTTGGAAGATTCTTGGAAAATAAACTCGAATACAAACTCTAATAACCTACCTACTGTCAAGCACAATGGATCAACAGGATGCTGAGCAATGGCCGATAGCTGAAAAAGATCCTGTGACGTCATGTTTATTCAGCATCGTTTCAACTCGACAAATATGCATATCGGAACGCTCGCGCAATTCATTGCACAACATGTACTGTAAAAACTTTCGGTGTAACGTGGTCGCACCAGACGTATTTAATGTATCTTGGACATCAAAATAAATAATCTAAGCACAACTTTAATTGTATGTTCTATATTCCTTTAAAGCCGCAAAAAGTGCTCAACTTGCATATCAACAGGTTGTCTTCAGTGGATTTTTTGTATATAGATGATGTATTTGGGTGTTTATTTTACATATTTGTTATGAAAAGAGAGAAATATAATAATCTGGCAGCAACAAATGCTTAATTATTGACTTAATTACGATGTGAACACTGACAAGCATATGAAGTACCAAAAGTATTGGAGAACAAATTCATGTGACAACAAAATTGTAAAATTATCAAAATGTTTGGTACGTTTGTTAGTTTTTCAAATGATTATTTTGTTACATATTATTATCACATGTTGCACCAGGAGCGGATATTCATGCGTGTAAAATGCATTTTTAGTCGGGGGTCCTCGACCCCCTGAATCCCCTGCCCCTCGAAACAGTCTGATATAACAATAGTTTTGGATTATCAAATTGCTTTATGCAAATACTTTAAAAGCTATTATATATATATATATATATATATATATATATATATATATATATATATAATATATATATATATATATATTGGGCTAAATATATAAATATATTTATTATTTTCCTTTCAGTTTAAACAAATTGTTCTTTTTTATTTTGTATTTAACTGAATTGCAGCGCTAGTCAAGACAAATAGCAAGTGGAGAACAATTTGTTGGTCTAGTCTAAAATTAGTCCGAGTTTTCTCTGACCCTTGCCACCACATTTTTTAAATATATTTAGACATGATGTTGGGGTTCACCCAAATTCAACGTCTACAACAATTTAGGTCATTTAATTCTCAGCATATTTATATGGAGAACGATCGGAAAGATGAATCAGCAACTTTGAGTTCATGCAGGTATGACAAAATATAATATCGTTTAAATTTTGTTTGTATGCTGTTATACCCTATCATCCTATGATACCGGTTACACATAGAACATTTTAAAATAGACGCCCAGCAATACCATAAAGTGGTATAACCTCGTGTCGCTAGAGTCAGGGGAATAGTCGTTTGGTAAGAAATTTAATTTCACAGCGCCATCTGTTGTCATAATGAGGCATTATTTTATGCCAACTTCCTTGATGCTAACTTGCAACATGCTTGATGCTACATTATAATCATCATTTTACATGATGCAATTTCTCATAAAATGTGGACTAAGAGAACATTTTGCAGTTGCGGTGTTGCAAGGCAAACTCTGTAAAATGCAGAGAAAATTCAACAGCTGAATCGATGTAACTTGCGATATATTCTTATAAATGGAATATTTAAATTTGTACTAAGTGACTTAGCGTTTGCCATACGACAAACTACGAATTAATTCAGCGTTTGGCCAAAAAAACAGCAAGATACAATGACGCAGTAGGAATTTCAAAGCAGATGGAAGCACTTGTATCTAGCCCTGTACAGTTTATATCAATGGAGAATACGAAATAAATGGATGGAATTATGAATGTTTCACTTGTAAGCAGCCATTTACAATAATTCAGAAGGAAATTAGCACTTGCAAATTGCCACGTACAGTCTGAACCAATGAAGAATAAAATATTCATGTACAGAATTATGAAAGTAGCACTTGCAAGCAGCAATTTACAATAATGCATCAAGGAAATATAGAAAAATACATGCATAGACTTATGGCGGTATTTCCCCTCCATACTAAATCAGCTTTGATTTTACTATTGACTAATTCCTCCAATTACAATCAACCCTGGTATCTACCAAATAAATATTATTATATTAGGGTCCTGAATCAGCTTTGAGTCTATTATATTAAACTTAAAATGAAATAAAACAGTGTCACAAACAATTAAGATACTAATCATGAGATAGGTACGATATTGAAGGTAACCCTTCCGTGAAAATGCCTTGTATTAGAGTACTGCAAGATTGCATAGCTGTTTTATGAGAATTCTAGTTTTGTTCGAAGGAATATATATATATATATATATATATATATATATATATATATATATATATATATATATATATACACACACATCGATTTATTTCCTTCAAAACTAAGCCTTACATTTATGTAAAAGGCTGGATATCAATGTAGCAGGACCAGTTTTCAGTATAATTTACCATAAGACATTCAATCAATGCGCATGCGCCATGGATGACTTTTAGTTTGCGCATGTTGTCGTTAAGATACTGTGTAAAGATCAAAAACAAACCGCCATTTAGAACTATCTCACGGAACAGATCTTCTTGAGGTAAGTTGGAAACGGTAAGATATACTTAATAACAAGTATGTGGTAGGTGATTAATACATGTATTAAGGGTGGGGACACGTAGACGTATATATTGTATGCATTTATGTCTTCCTGATGTGTGTTACGTTGCGTCTTGACCATATTTTGGAGATTGTTTCTTTCTCGTTCTAACATCGACACCAACAAACAGTACTTTCATCAAATACATGCTGTGACCATCTCTTTCAGAGCTAACTATGAGTTATTAGTTCATATTACACGAATAGCTTCAGATATCAAGCCTATATCTTCTACATAAATATCTGTACTAGACATTTTAAATTTCTACCCGACTTCCTCGAGTTAGTAATCCAGAAATTGATTACCGGTACTTCGAAATGAATACATGCTGTGAATATTTTTTAAAGAAAGTAGTTGGATGTTCAATTAACTGTCTGAATGGCCTACGGGCGTTGCAGTAGGAGAGCAAATTGTATTTTGAGAATCAAAATTGAATTACTCAAGCTGTTAATGAAGATAGGGTTTTGATAGTTGTATTTCAGAGTTGTACTTAGTGATTTCGGTTAACTGAATAAAACAAAGTCTCCTGCCATTCTCAAACATTAACAGGACAATTTTGCTAGTTGTGTAACTTTTTTTAAATTCTTTATTAGATTTATTTTGCCACCAAATATTCATACCGCCATATAGAAAAAATGCCTCACTACTTATCAAAATGAATACATGCTGCGAATATTCTCTAAAAGAAAGCAGTCGGATGTACAATTAACTGTCTGAATGGCCTACGGGCGTTGCAGTATGAGAGCAATTTGTATTTTGATAATCTTGCAAAGATAAACAATAAAAAGTTTAGATTAGATATTCTGCCTCTTTATTGTGAGCCCATGGCTACATGTCGATGTTGAAAGATACAATGAATTACATCCTGAATAAACAGATATTTGCTATTTATATTTAATTTGCACTGTTTTATAAATTTGTTTTATTTCATTATATGCTAATCATAATTGTATTTTTCGACTTTACCTTGTCGAAAAGCAAGTGCTTTTTATACCTCACCTAAATCATTGAATTTTAAAAAAAAAATCAACAAAGACCTAATACATAGATACTATTTTCTCTATTAGTATGAGATTAATGTTAGGATTATTATTATAATAAAACGTAAACACTTAGTCTTTTTCTTTTGGTTTAAAAAGAGTTTCGATCCATTCAAAAGAATATAACACTTGTTTAAGACCTTTTGTAAAATTTGAAGTTATCCAGCGGTGGAATGTGTGTTGATGAATTGCTCCAATGAGGAAAGACAGCGATATTATTATTTCATGTTGGTATGATCTCTGTGTCTATGGGTGTTGTACAATATGTTGATTAGTTGACAGATGGTTAGCTGATAAACTTTCAAAATTGAATTACCCAAGCTATTACACAAAATAATGAAGATAGCGTTTTTTGATAGTTGTATATCAGAGTTGTACTTAGTGATTTCAGTGTTTTCAGTTAACTGAATAATAGTCTGCTGCTATTGTCAAACAGTAACAGGACTATTTTGTTCGTTGTTCGTTGTATAACTTTTTTATAAGTTGTTATTAGATTTAGTTTTGCTACAAAGTGTATTATGAACAGAAACATTTCCAATAAAACTCCAAAATATTGAAATTGAATGAATCGAATACTCCTGCCAAATTGACGAGGTTTCTCACAGAACCAGCTCATAAATCCAGATCATTAAACAATCACGCCATGGACAGAGGTACTCTAAATAACTAGTGATTAAAGAACGATACAATTGAAAAGCTACAGTTAATTAAATATCTGAATCATAGATCTCTGAGTAAATTGAATTAATGTAATTGATATTTAGCAAATGCTAACAATAGGATATTTCAAAAGGGACAATTATGTCAAGACGATCTGTATTCATATCGCCAAATACAGACAAAAGGACTAGCTACTCATCCTACAAACTCCCCTAACTTAATCAGAGTAATCCCTGCCAAAATCAAGAACGTCAAGGGGGTCTTATTTAAATTAAGTTCTTTATATATTATTTATCTCTACGTCAGTTTGCAATCTTGACATATACTAAGTAATTTAGATGGCTTTAAATACAGGATAATGCAATCTTTTGTGGTGGAAGATATTAATATGGAAGAAACTTTTGACAGTCTATTGGTTACGACTTTGCCCTCACGCCTGTCAATGTCTGGCGAAAGCACTTTAATGTTGTTTTGTATGTTAGTTCTAATGGACGGTGTTGCTGTGTTAGAAATGAAATGGGTTGTCTTTGTCAATTGATTATTGCAATCGGGATTCACCAAATTGCAAGCTAGTTAATTATTTTCTTTATAAAAAACATTCACATTTTCCTTAACTACAACATGATAAAGCCAGTATTGATTACAAAAAAAACTAATTTCATTCTTTTCATTTTAAAACTAAATTCTTGTTTTCCTCTGGTATACCTTGAATATTTTACTATAAATAATAGACATACTCGCATGAAATGGAACTCAACTATTGTTGCTATATATATATATATATATATATATATATATATATATATATATATATATACAGTGGAGCTTCGTTAATCCGGACACATTCGTTCCCAGTGGATATGTCCGGATTAACGAGGTTTCCGGATAATTGAATCATGCAATTTTTTATTTTACGATATCATCACGGTGTATATATGTACATATATATGCTAGCGTTGAATGTAATTTACTGTATATTCAAAAACGGTTGAAATAAATTAATGAATACATATATTAACTTATTTACCATATGTTATTTTGCAGTTAAATGCGTTATGGTAAACTAATAAAATGCAGTCATTTTTATAAGTTTTACAGCTGTTACAGCTGCTAATGACTGACGTCCCTATTTTATTCGGAAATGAAGAGCTATAGTGTCCACAGCTTAAATCTGTCAACTGTACTTGTATAGCCATCAATAAACTGTGATTGTTACATACAACTGGTAAACATCTTAGAGGCTAATTGACAATTTTAATTTCGTTACCTTAAGTTATGTCAAAAAGCATCGACGATTTGATCCCCATTGTGTTTATTTAGTTATTAACACCCCCTCGGCGACTAGCTAAAACATAAATTGTTTATACAATCACTGGTTATAATATGGTCATGCTACTTAGTTATTGACAGTGGCCATACATTTTCAAGAATTTCACTATTGTATTTTATGTATTATTCTACTGACTATATTTTCATTTACAATTGTTTGAATTATCTTATTATTGGACAGATTATTTCCGGATTATCCAGACAAGTTTTAATGTAATTTAACATTTTGGTCCCTGATTTTGATTTCCGGATCCGGAACGCGGATTTCTTGATTAACGGAGCAAATTAACATTTAGGAATTCCTTTCCCGTTGAATTATATCCGGATAGCGAGGTTTCCAGAAAAACGGAGTCCGGATTAACGAGACTCCACTATATTGTAGAACGAAAATGTGATGAAATGTTCCAAATACTGTTTTGGTTCAGAATATTGTAGATATATAATGAAACATCAATTTACTCTTGGCGATTTTCATTTTCACTGAATCAAAAACACCCTAATCACAAAATAATATATCAGTCTTGTCAGGCATTTGTAGGTACAAATAATTATACTTCAGAACATTAGTTCGGGTACCTCTCCTTTACAGTCATCAATGTCACGCATTTCTTATTGTTGTTGTAAAACAGTCAGGTATACACAATGAACAAGTAAATGGATACGTGTACACGGTTTATGACTGGATAAACACTATTTCAAGCATTCATAGATTTTTCAATTGAGTACACAGACATCGCTTTGTGAACATAACACCATTGACACTAAAGAGATATAAAGTAATATCATATATATATATATATATATATATATATATATATATATATATATATATATATATATATACAGGTTTGATATATACAAATGCCCATTCATAACTGGCAAGGCAAGGCTGTGTATTGGAGTAATTTGAATAATCATGCCTGCCAACGCTGATATTGTGTATACTGTGGCATACCGAGGCCGATTTACAACGTGTATCATGTTTTGTCTGATCTCAGGCTTGACCAGGCTTATTTGCAGGTTATATGATATTTGGTATGATCAGCTTTGCCAATGCTGATTTAGAAGGTATATGATAATTTGTGTAATCATTCTTGTCCAGGATCATTTGGAAGTTATATGATATTTGATTTGATTGTTGCCATAATCAAGCAAAATATCTTCGGAAGGTATCTGCTAGGCATTTATTCACAGCGATACCTAGCTGAATCCTAGTTTATCAAATATCATATGACAACTCCATTGTTTATCAGCCTCCTCTAATCTGTTTTAATCTTGCAGCGCAATGAAAATATGCCTAGGAGATGAAATACTCTTCGTTGACGCTATATGCCATTTAAATACACCATTAACCAAACATGTCATTGTAGCTGTTGTAAGACACACCCATGACATCAAAGATTTACCACCTTGGTCCACAAACGATAACAATCGCTCTTCTGTGGCGATTGATGGGTTCATTACTGGCATCCACAGTAAAAGCTCTGATAGAACTATCCTACCATCACCAACAGCAGCAGCACGCCAGATTGCATCATTGTCATGTTATTTTCTCATAAAAACTACTGTATGCTTAGCTCCAAAAATAAGTTTTCTAACATTTCTACATAAACCAAAAATATGAGTTAGAGCAATTGCTCATGAAACTTTTCTATGGCAATCTAACATCGATTTACGTGTTAAAAACCCTTCATTGATATTAGGATTAGTGTTAATAACAACACCTTCAACATCGGCGTCATCTGCATCAGCAGAATGTTGTTTTTTGTGCTCGACTTACATCATATTCATTATGATCAGCATGAGCATTAGTATCCTTAGCGAGCATCATTGATTGACCAGCAGATCTGAAATTGACGTCGGAATATCGAGCGACCCAAACTATTGTAGTGGCGACATCAGCATCATTATCCATAGATTATATCTTTTTGGAGTCGATCATATACTGTGTGCTACTAAACAGCACCATAATACCATTATTGACAAATCCGATTCGATCAGTTGGGAGATTAGGATACGGTGTATTGTCCGCAAGATTTCGTACTAGTTGACCTTCCACTTCGATGAAAGCTTCGCATGGTAAGAATAGTTACGTGTATCCTGAACCGGAAGATCAATTCGTGACCAAGAATCAGGTGCATTGTATGAATAAAATTGATAATAGCGCACACAATCATTTTTGAGGACCGGTGCGTCCATATCAAAGGTTTCGTCTGGAACCGATTTGAACAAGTTATTATTTATTTGTCGATCCAAATCATGATCGCGCTAACCTGGTCAGGCCACTGCCCAGCGATTAAACTCGCGGCAATATTTCTTTGTGATTCATCATCCTGATTTATCAACGGCACTAATTTTTGGTTTACCACGCTATTTACTGTCTTACTAATATTTGGTGGCATAAGTTCCGCAGATGGAAGTTTTACCATTGCTGTTGTTATTTTTGTCGTTGAATCAGCGATATTAATTTTTCCTTATCGGTATTAAACGTTTGCATGGGATGAGATTTTTTTTCTCTAAACGTTTTGACGTTTCCGGTATTTGAAGAATATATATATTATAATATATCCATTTATAAAACTTTTACAATATATCCATTTATAAAACTTTCTTCTATCTACCGGAAAAACATATTCAGATTTTTTAAAATTATCTTGATAACTGAAACCTCTATCTACAAAATCAGTCATATTTGATAACGTATCAAATATCATTGCCCTGAGTTCCTCAATTTTACCAGGAAGAAATGTATCGATGAAAGCAACTTTTTCACTAGCACCCTTCTCCTGAGGGTCAACATTATCAGCATCTGATTGAGGTTGAGGTTGAGCAGCTGGAATATCTCCAAAAACCCTTATGTTTGCTTGGATCCTTTTGCAATTCTTTCAAGCTCGGGAAGAAGAGCCCTTTCCCCCCTATCTTCAGCTTTAATATCCCCAATACAGCTCTTTTAGTACACGTAGAAGCCTTCTCAGTAGCCGTAGTAATAGGTTTAAATAATTGTTTATTATCAGTTACAAAATGAACCTGTGCTTCTTGACGCGCTTGTAATTCAGAAGAAAGACTTTCTTACCGGGATAAACATTTTAATTGAGGCTAATCGTTATCTAGTTAATCTAGTTGTTGACGATTCTCCTATCATTATTGTCATCACGACGATTTAATTAATAGCAGCCCATTAGCGCACGATGACAGAATTACGCAGGTTTGATTTGATTTCGAATTTGTTGCATACAAAATAAAGCCTTTATTTAGCAAATAAAGGCTTCTATAAAATGGTATGTTAACCCACCCTGATGCTTTGTTGTACAAAGAATGATTGTTGTTTGTCACCCTGATTAGAATAAAGAGAATGTGTAATATAAAGAGGTTAACTGCGATAGATAAATTTTCAATCGTCAAAAGTAGTACCAAAGGTGAATTCATCAAAAGAATAACCAGTCATCTTGTTAGCTAAAGGAATAACGTCAACGACACTAACTAAAGCGTTTTGAGCTAAGCCAATGTGTTCATTCCATTCTCAATGGAATCAACATTTTTTCATCCAAACAAGGCTTTTACACGAAATTATAACCAGCCAGTTAATTGCAGCTCGAAATAATATTCTCAATGGGAACATACATCACTATTTTGACAGTCCCAGACTAAATTCGATGTGTAATGGACAAATTTAAGAGATTTAGCAACGTAGCAGTCTACTCCCTGAATAAAAACTTGAACTGGAAAAAAATCACAAACAAAGGCAACGTATCGGATAACAAAGACTGTAGGTTAATGTGTTCCAGAACATTTCAATAGGGACAGGTTTGGAAGCATTAAGTAATATGGAACCTTTCCACGCTATTGATTCATAATTCTCCATAATAATATCAGACCAGGTTTGATTCTACCCAATAAATGTCTTGCTTTCAATAATCGAACGTTACTCTAACCTTTTTGAAATATGAGTATATGAATTACATCTCTTTACTTCTCTTGATCATTTGTGAACATGTGCCAATCAGAAATGACATTTCTTTTCATTTTACAATAAAAGTACCTTTTGGAAGAAATACTAATTTTTTTTTTGTGTCACATTTAGAATAGAGACGTTTTGACAAATCAAACTGTGGGTCAGTGAATAGTCATCCGATGTACGATGACTACTTTTCAAAGTTAACACATATTACTAATCATTATTGGTTTAAACAACACAATGGATGTTACTAATCTCTTCAACTAATATGAGGTGTCTGAGGTTATAATTTTGATCAACCTTCTTGACTGAGAAACACTTGCTTTTACTGAAACCTAGATTTCACGAGCTTAGAAAAAATGTACCGTTTGTAATAACAATTACAGTGCTATCTTGGTTATTTCAAATTGTAAGAAATTTGCTCAATGTTAGGAAAGTATTTATTTACATCTTTTTCCAGAATTTAGGGCACTATCCTAATATTTCTTGTAGCATCAAAACCTAAACTCGTACGTAGGGGTGGAGCATGTTCTGCCGATCAGGTCTCATACTGTTACTCTGTCTCTCTCTGACTGTCTCTTTCTTTCTCTCTCTCTCTCTCTCTCTCTCTCTCTCTCTCTCTCTCTCTCTCTCTCTCTCTCTCTCTCTCTCTCTCTGCATCTGTATTTAGTTTTCGTCTTTCCGTTCGTCCGCATTTAATTCATACTGCTCTCTCTGAATCTCATATTCTGCTTTTCCATCATTTCTTTCTGGAGCCGAACTTTAATTTCCAGCTGGCTTTTTTGAACTTACCAATGTTAAACGAAACTCTATCATCGATAATTTCCTTTCCAATAAATAACCAAAGCAAAATATTCTTTATTTTTTGCTTGTTTATATGTTTTACGTCGGAAATTTTTATTTTCTGGCAAAATTAAGCAACACATACAAATCTTGTACGTTGTGAATGTTTATTGGTTTCACAATAAGATTTCTTAAATGCGTTTAATTAAAACCGAAACCAACGGGGAATACAAATTCCGAAACAAAGACAATTTCTATTATTTCTCATATGTTATAAGCAAATTCATATCCCAGACCAGCCCTCAGGTTCTGTTTAGTGTCGATTCCATAGTCTTAAACTCAGCACCGAAAGAATTTGAAAATGTTGAGAAAATGCAACAAGCAATAATTTTGATGTACCAATAGTCTTGAATGCGCTCATGTACCATAACCTTTATTCATATCAATAATATTATCTAAAAAAACATTCTTTGAGGAAAGTAATGTTTAGTTCCTAATGTAAATGAGCACTTTGTATTTCCAATGAATTATTTAAATCAACAATTTCTCTAAAATTGCAACTGAACACAACAGTAAATGATTCTACAAATGTAGCGTAAAACAGAAACGATTACACGTTTTACTACGCCCTTTATTTATAGATTGTTACATGATATAACCAAGTATTCTGAATGTTGTTTATTTCCAATAGAAATTTCAAGTAATATTGCCAACTCGGTCGCTTTTTCTTAAACGCAACTCGTAAACAATTTTAGACCGTGAACTAAACTGTTATGTAAAAAGGCTAAACTCTACCTTCAATCTGGGACAAAGGTCAAGCACAAAATATGAAATTAAATAAGGATAAAGAATCCTAGAGTGGATGTGTTAGCCCTTCAGATGTATTTTGCTACCCTGAACAGAGGAGTTCCAACTGTAATAGACCTAGCATGACAAAGGTCTTTATAATACCATACATGCTAAAGTTTTCTTATATATTTTACATATTTTTTAATTCTTATTCCAGGAAATAAAATCTCCAATTTCCGATCGATTGCATCATGGGGCAAAACGAATCGAAATCATCTGGTGAGTAAGAAGATAATGCTATATTAGTCAACGACATCTCTATCATGATATCAATTATGGCTAAAGGTAATACAAATGGACCCTCCAACTTCAGAGGCCTTAGTCCGTATCGGTTTAAAATATTGGGATAAAAGAATGGGTGGATACGATACTTGGATACTTGGCAACAAACAAGCCAGTTCTTGAGCGGGTTGTTCTGCTGTAGATAATATATTTATGTTAAATAAAGAATCCGTAAACATTTAGAAAAACATAGGGGTATTTCATTTAAACACACAATTATTAATATATTCACTTAGTTAACGACGAAAAGCTGGAACAGTAACATACGTAATGACATCATAATTGTATTGTCATATGAGATCTTAGTGGTAATACCAAAGTATACACAAACTGTATCAACAGAAGAAGAAAAATTACTTACTTTTGCCAAAGAGTACAGAGGTGCTTGGTCTTAAATAGCACAAAAGGAATCGACTTTTTTAAAACAAGGCAAATATCGGCCATATTTTCAATAATGTTATATAGAAGAGTCACTACAAAGAAAACAATACAAGTTAATGATCATAAAAAATAGGAAGAGTCAGCACATTTGATCGCAAGGTTATAATGTCACAACATAAACATAACATGTGCAACACTAGATACAATATAACTAGCCTACAGTGTAATTTTCATTCGAAGGGTATTCTCTTATATAGATCTCTCCCTGACTCCTCTGTTCTCTGTTCTCCACTGGAGCATAGTCATCTGAGAAAGAGAATTGGCTTATGTATTCGATGCAAGACAATTATTCGGCGTAGGAACCAGTAACAGTGTAAATTAAGTGCTATTTAACATTATTATCAGGTTATGTATTTTTCAGGAGAATCCGCCGACATTTACCAGGAGTTTGATAGCTACCAAAGAGAAGAAGAAAGAAGAATTATTTTGATTGGTAAAACTGGAACAGGAAAAAGCACTCTTGGAAATGCAATTTTAGGTGACCACATTTTTAAAAATGACGGTGTCCAGATGCATTCCAATACTACACGCTGCAAGGGTGGACAAAGGAAGAGAAAGGACGGGAAGGACTTAGTCGTAGTAGATACACCTGGACTAATGGATACGAAACGAAAGCAAGAGGAAATACTTGAAGAGCTTTGTAAATGCACTGCCATTGCGGCGCCTGGTCCACATGCATTTTGCTTAGTTATCCGGGGCGATGACCGATTTACTCAAGAAAACATAGACACTTTGGACGAATTTTGCGATTTCTTCGGTGAGGAAATCTACAAGTACTTAATCGTCGTCTTCACACATAAAGCAAGCATGGGGAACAGTGCAACGACCGACGATTGCCTTTCCGTCCTTCCCCCTGAATTTGTCACTAACTTCAGAAAATTTGAAGGAAAGAAAATTGCTATAGAGAGTACTGCTGCAAAGAAAGAACTTGAAAAACAGATCAATGAATTATTCAAGCTGATAGAAGAAATTATCGAAAAAAATGATGGTGGATACTATTCCGAAGAGAAGTTTAAGGCGGCAGAGGAAGCTTTTAGAAAGCGCATTCCCAAAATGCAGCAAGAGGTAGAAAAACGGTTCGAAGGAAAGAAAAAGTCGCTTGAGAGTGAGTATCAAGAGAAAGCGAAACGGTTCGAAGAACAAGAAAATATATTGACAAAGAAACTTCAAGAAGAAAAGGACAAACTTATGCAGGAGCAACAATTGAAAGAAAAAGAGAAACTTGAGAAAGATGCTGGTGCAGCTCATATGAAAAAGTCGGAGGCAAAGCATCAGGAAGAAATCAAGTCTTTGGAAGAAAAACTAGAAAAAGAACGTAAGAAAAGAGAGAAAATTAATGGAGAGTTTGATTCGAGAATGACGGAGATTAATGCGTTATTAGCACGAAATCTTTTCGCTAATATTATCGAGGATAGAAGCAAAGCAAGAGAGGCAGTTCCGGAAAGTAAAGGTTTTGTTGAGGTGGCGAGGAATGCAGTAAAGGAAGGAGCTGGGCTGGCCATCGATTTTGTAGCGGGCGGTATTGGAAACGCCATTGGAACAATTGGAGGATATATTTTTGGTGATACATGAGCTATTTGTTTATATCATTTAACACGTTAGTATACGGAATAACAGTGGGGCCTTTCCCTGACTTACTATTGTAGGCCATAAACTAGGTAATACAAACAGTTTACGAAGTATCAGAATAAATGCAAGCATTACAGGCAGATAGAGGTTGCCGACAGTCTTCTTTTAACTTAAGATGTAACGATTATAAAAGTATATTACTCTGTACATTCGTACACAATCTTTCGTTTTCATAGTCTAATTGTCTCCTAGTCGAATTTATGCAGCCAATATTACATTTTCCTGATGTTTTTAGCTAACCATTTTCTCGTGTGTGTGTTTTTAACTTTACATTTAAAGATGACTCTTGTTTGATGGTTTTGTTAATAAAGAAATGATGTCCCGGTTTATATTCGTATTGTTTATTTATACTTATAAAAGACTAAAACAGAACTAGCTACTTTGATATGCTTTTAGAATAGATATTTTGATAATATCATATTTGATGTTTGTGATAAAAACAAGCAACCAGCACTAATAGCCGCAATCTCTGATCTTCCATCTGATATGTCTGAAAACTGCAGCTTTATAAAAATGATAACGATAATCACAAGTGTTAATCAACCGAACACATATGGAAGTGTACTTACTATTCAGCTTTATAAAAATCATAACGATAATCTCAAGTGTTCGTGAACCGAACAAATATGGAATTGTACTCACTATTCAGCTTTATAAAAATCATAACTATAATCACAAGTGTTAATCAACCGACACATATGGAAGTGTACTTACTATTCAGTCTGTAAACACATATGGAAGTGTACTTACTATTAATCTTTATAAAAATCATAACGTCAATCACAAGTGTTAAGCAACAGAACACATATGGAACTGTACTTACTATTCAGCTTTATAAAAATCATAACGTTAATCACAAGTGTTTATTCAACCGAACAAATATGGAAGTGTACATACTATTTATGCTACAAAACTGATCATTTTTGTGGTTCAATAAATTCCTGGTAATAAAAGCATTGGTGATTTCTGATCGCTAATTTTGTTTCGGTCGTAGTCTTGTTGAAATAATTGAATTCTTGATTGAAAAGAAAACAAGAATTCAGTTAAATAAAATAATACAAACACAAAAGAAAAAACACCACAAAAAACAACCAGTAACTATTTAATTAAAAATGTTAATGATTTTGCTGAAAAGATCACTAAACAGAATTAAGGCTTTCTGTGATGTTAAAGTCATGGAACAGACTTGTATAATTGTCATATTAAGAAGAATGGTGTATATGCTTTTACGGCCTTTTCAGTTTTGGGACACATTCATATAATACTGGATATACCTCTCATAACTGCTCATTTATCAACAGGATTTGATAAAAAAAGCGCAATAAATGATTGTGTTATGACTGTGTTTTTTAAAACTAAGTAAAAGAATATAGCGAACCCCAACAAGGTTAGTGCGATTCAACATGTAATGTATTAATCTAGAATACAAATAAAATATTTTTAAACAAAAATCTTCAGTATTGCGAATTAAAAACCAATAGTCCATAAACATCCATCACCAGTCCAAATGAATCAAGTAGAATTAAACTCAATTTGACATTCCAACTATGATCCGGCGTTGAATGTGTTAATATGACTGTTAGTTGCCTTTTATATGGAAATGTGTCAGCAGTCATTTGATAAATCAAAATAAGATAATCTATGAATTCACTATAATTCAAGCACAATGTTTCTGTCCAAGACTATAATTTAAGAGTACGTTGTATTTCCAATGAATAGTAATGTTTTGTGAAGTCTAGTTCTTACAACTTTACTAGCCTTTGACAACATATGTTTAACGCAAGGAGATTACTCACTGTAACTTCAGTTGACATAAATTCCTCTTTCAATAACTTAAATTGTCCAAATACAGTATGTCCAAAACCAAGTTCAAAAGGACTAAATCTGATTCCCAACAGCAAATTAACTCCCCCGTCCCAGTCTTTTTATGTATCAATGCAATAGGACCTAATGGTATGCTTGAATGTTTCATGAAATCGTTCTTGACTTCCATGGTGATAGGCAACATATTTAAAGTCTTTGATACCTAATGCATGCATTACGTGTTGAAAATTAGAGACATAACATTTGTCTTTTCTTTTAAAAGGAAAGATGTTGGAAGACCAAAGTATGTCAAAAACGTTATTGTTGCTTTCACCAAGATTCTAGTTTGAATAGTCCTCATAGGAATTAACACTGGAAATCTTGGTAATGCATACATTATGTTTAACAAGTTTGATTACCTGACTTGGTCCTCGGAAACGGACCTACGCAGTCTATAATTATTCTGCTAAATGACTCGTCAAAACAGGAATAAGTTCCCGACGAGCATCTTCGGATTGGGTTTTCCGACCATTTGACTCTTGAGACAAGATCCACAATATTTAGAAAACATCATTTTTACCTTTTGGCGTTTAAAATTGATTCAAGATCTTTCAATAATTCTTTTTCACTCCTAAATGACCTGCCAATTGGGCGTTTTGGGCTAAGCTAAGCTTTTCTTGTCTAAATTACCTCAAACAACATTTTTATCACTCTCCACTCGTCCACTGACCACTTCCCACACTCGGGTACCTCATGTGATATCTCATGTTATTGTTCCTTTTCAACAATGTGTGTGTGTCTAGTCACCATAATTAGAACGAAGACATAGTGTGTGCCTAGTAACCATAATTAGAATGAAGAGAATGTGTGTGTCTGGTCACCATAACTAGAATGAAGCGAATGTGTGTGTCTAGTCACCATAATTACAATGAAGAGAATGTGTGTGTCTAGTCAACATAATTAGAATGAAGAGAATGTGTGTTGTTACGTTCTTAGGCTCGAATAAACAGTAACATAGAATGAGTGAAAATAACAAGGTTGTAAAACTTAAACAATTTATTGAGTACAAATATTTTTCAGAAAAGATAAATAAACATACGGTTTTAAGAATCAATTCCAAAATTAATTCAAAATAATTCAAAATATTATCCACTAGAGAAATTGCAAAAGTCCTGTTAATGAAATGTCTAAATAACTCTAAGTTCGAATTCCAGCGAAGTATCCAATATGGAAGACGATGTCACTTGATAAAGTCAGTTCTTGATCATGAAAATCTATGAGCACATATACTTTTCCAGATAACTAACAAAATAATTCCTCTTGATCCAAACGAATTGACACAATTTCCAGTACATGGTAATTAAAAATAACTCAAAAAAGACACACACAACTTAGTATTCTAGAAGCCCAAACTTCTACTGAATAACTCGCTCCAAAACATAGTTTATATACCTGTTTTTACGTAAACAAGCAAGGGGTCACGACCTTCTAAAATCTCTCAGAACAATTTTACGTTCAACAAATCACGCAAACAGTGTATAACCCAACTAAATTAGAAAGATGTTTATACTTTACTCCCTTTTGTCCTTGGAACCAACCGATCATTTTAAACGCTTGTTTACAACTCTGAGACCAGGTCAGAAATGAGGTCAACACCTGGTGTTTACTCTGTAAAAGTACAGGTCATCCTCCCTCAATGAACTAATCTTAAACCTTAAATGCCAAATTTAAATCTAACAAACAAATAAAAATAAATATAAATGACTTATATTAAAAGATACGTAACACCTTCCCCCATAAAATAAAAGAAAGGTTTATATGATAAAACTTTCTTTTTACCACAAACTAATATACACCTAAGGTTAAAAAACCTCGTATAAATTACAATGTATATGATATAATATATTGTTATACAATGGAAAGTGCGTCTACTATTAAATTATCTTACTTGTCCATTTCCCACAATATGTCCTAAAAAAAAGTCACACTAGCACGACAGAACTCACTTTTAAATAAATTAACAGTCAAACATGCATCAGTTAGTCTGCCAAAGAATTTTCGAATTGTTGCTAGATGTTCTATCCAGGTGTCGTTGCAGAAGATGACATCATCTATATAGGCATCACAATTTTCTAGACCAGAGGTGATCATTTTTATGAGACGTTGAAATGTACTTGTTGGCCCATTTATCCTGAATGGCTTTACTTTATATTGGTAAAATCCATCTGGAGTCACAGATGCTGAGATTTCCTTTGCTCTTTCCGTTAGTGGAATCTGCCTAAATCCTTTCAGAAGGTCAAAGTTGGTGACATACTTGGCATTCCCGATTTGATCAATACAATCGTCAATTCTTGGTAATGGGGATGAATCTGTTTTTGTCACACTGTTCGCCTTCCTATAATCAGTGCACATACGGAAAGTTTTATCTGGTTTTGGAACACGTATGCATGGTGATTTCCAATTGCTTTTTCTGGGCTCAATAAAATCATTCTCCAGCAAATATTAAATTTCCTTTATTAAGTATTCCTGTGTGAGTGAATTCATCCTGTATGGATGTTGTTTAACAGGTTTGGAATTTACAATTTCAACGTCATAAAAAAATTTGTTTGTCCTTGTAGGAACATCTAGAAATAAGTGCTCATATTCAAATAATAACTGTTTCAGTTCATTTCTTTTTTGCACTTGCAAATGTGAAAGTAACTGGTCTAGATCTTTCATAATTTCTGAATTTCTGAATTACAAAGATTTGTCATTCCAATATCAATATAATCTGATCATATTTCTTCACTGAGTGGGATAGGTACAACTAAATTAATTACAGGTTTCAATATACTCTTTTAGCATGTTTATATGGCAGAGTTGTTTTTTGTTTGCGCCTCCCAGGTGTATTTGTGATGTAATTTAAGTCATTAATTTTCCTGTCAACTGTGTAGGGACCATACTATTTTGGCCTGTAGAGGATTTTGTGGCATTGGTAAGAGAGCCAGGACTCTATCACCATGCTGAAAACTCTTTTCCTTCGATTTTTTATCATATCTTTACTTCATTTTAGATTGAGCAGAGTGCGGATTTCCTCTTGCGACCTCGCACGCCTTTGACAACTTGTATCTAAAATCGAAAACATAATCAAGAAGATTGGTCTGAGTATCTCTACTAGAGAGAAGTTTATATTTCAATAACTTCAATGGTCCACGCACAGTTTGTCCAAAAAGCAGTTCAAACGGACTGAAGCCTAAAGATTCTTGAACTGATTATCTAACAGTAAACAATAGTAAATGAATGCCTTATCCCAATCGTTATTCGTATAAAAACAATATGATCAGATCATATTTTTCAAAGTCTGATGGAATCTTTATAATGCCCCTTGACTCTCAGGGTGACACGCAGAAGATTTGAATTGCTGAATGCCCAATTCATACATAACTTGTTGGAAAATTCCAGACATGAAGTTTGAACCTTGATCAGACTGAATAGATTTGGGAAGGCCATACTGAGTAAAAAAAACTTTATCAAAGCTATTACTATTGCTTTAGATTTTATATTCATCAACGGAATTGCCTCGGGAAACCTTGCTGACGCACACATAATGGTCAACAGGTATTGGTTACCTGGCTTGGTCTTGGGTAAGGGACCTACACAATCTACCATAATTCTACTAAATGGTTAGTCAAAGGCATGAATATGTTGTAGATGAGCCTTAGGTATCCTCTGATTGGGTTTTCCTACCATTTGATAAGTAAGACAAGATCTACAGTATTTGGCAACATCACTTTTGATTTTTGGCCAATAGAAGTGAGTCCAGATTTTGTGATAAGTTTTATTACTCCCTAAATGACCAGCCGAAGGAGTTTCATGGGCCAAATTAAGTATTTCCTGTCTGTAAGGTTTTGGAACTACTATTTGATAGTTCACCGACCACTCATCACCATCAGGTACCTCGGGAGGTCTCCATTTTCTCATAAGAATTCCATTTTTAATGAAATAACAGACATGAACTTCAGTGGCTTCAGTCTCACTTATGGCCCTTTGAAACAAACAGGAGATCTCAAGATCTTTTTCCTGTTCGACGACAAGTGACTGTCGTTTATCACCCTGATTATAATAAAAAGAATGAGTTGTTAAAAGAGGATCACTATGATCAATACCTTCTGATTGATCCAAACAAGAAGTAAAAGCGACCTCATCAAAAGCCTGACCTATACACGTGTCAGCTAAGGAATACAATGCCTTCATCAACATCATTCTCAAGAGTTTTCTTTGCCATAGCTCTGATAACTGCACAAGCTTGAAATATATCAGGAAATTCTTTTCAATTGGATCAACTTTCGGATCCAAATCAGGCTTGTCAGTTACAAGTGGATTAACCACAACCTTGTCTCCAGCTACGTCGTTGCCTAGCAATAAATGAATGCAATCAACGGATAAAACCGAGACTGTTCCGACTGTCACAGGTTCTGACACTAAGTCTAGTGACACATTTACACAATGGAGAGGAACATTAACAAAATCGCACTTTACTCCCTGAATAAGAACACTTTCTTTCATTAGAAGAAGACTTCTCAGCAAAGGGAAAATACCTGACAATAAAAGACTCTGAGAAGCTCCTGTGTCCCTTAAAATGTTAATAGGGGTGGGATTGGCTGAATCATCCAAGAGTGATATAGAACCCTTCGATATTAATGGTTGATAATTCTCCATAATAAAATTAGACTGGGATTTATTAGACCCAACATATGTATTGCTTTCAAAACATGACCGTGATCTTGACCTCTTAGAAATAAGATCATTTGGAACAGGTCTGTCTTGATTCTGATGCCTATTTTTCAATTTTTAGCAATCAGAAATAACGTGTCCTTTTCTCTTGCAATAGGCATACGTCGGAAGAGACAAGGATTTAGAATCAAGCTTCTGTGAAGTTTGATCTTAAATGTTATGCTAGTCTGAGTTTTTATAGGGCTGGTATTAGGTTGAAATACTTTTCTGCCAGAAGACTGTTGAATAGAAGTCTTGTTAACAAAATTAACTTTATGTGTCAAAGAATATTCGTAAGCAGCTAGAGCGGCATTCTCCAATGTTTCAATCCTATGCTCATCGAGTTAAGTTTAAACGTCACTATGGACACCGTTTTTGAACTCTTCGTTTAATATCATTTGCTTGAGATTTTGATAATCTTGTTCGACTTTCTTGGCTAAGCACCATCTATCAAACAACTGTTCTTTTTCTCTAGCAAATTCGACATGAGTTTGTCCAGCTTCTTTTCTGTAATTTCTGAATTTTTTCCGATAAGCTTCAGGAACTAACTCATAACTCCTTAGAATGCATTTTTTAGCCACATCACTTTGGTGAACAGACAGTGAAGCGTAAATCTCAATAGCCTTACCAGTGAGTACACATTGCAATAACTGAGTCCAATGCTCCCTTGGCCACTTTAAATTTTCTGCAGATTTTTCAAAATGAATGAAATATTTATCTACTTCTTTTTCTCTGAAACCCCCTTTCTAATCTAATATTCCTTGTTAAATCAAAACTTAAATTTGGATTTGTCGTATGAAGGTGTTTTTCACTTGCCAGCTCTATTTCTTTCATTCTACATTGATATTCCCTTTCTTCCCCTCTCTCTCTCTCTCTCTCTCTCTCTCTCTCTCTCTCTCTCTCTCTCTCTTTATCAATTTGTTTTTCTTGTAACCGAATGTGCATCTGCTCTTTTTCATATTGTAATTGTCTTTCTTTCTCCCTTTCCTGAAATTGGTGTAATCAGGCTTGCCCAGGCTCGTTTGCAAGTTATATGATATTTGGTATGATCATGTCCTCTGCCAAGTATTAGTACAAGACATCTGGCGTGTGAAGGGAGTCGCTAGATGAAGACGTACACAGCGTACAATGATATGCAGTTCAGCAAGAACCAGCATCCGCGTCGGATGCGGGTGGTCTCGGTATCGATTATGAACGGTTTTTTAGCATTTTAGCAAACATAATGTTATCAATATGGTTGTGTTTGCTGTATTGTGAGATTGAGATTTGAAAGCGTGCAATAAATCACACCTATACAAAACTCTATAAAACTGGTCAAAGTAT
The DNA here is from genome assembly GCA_030141615.1 of Unio pictorum. Lineage (NCBI taxonomy): Eukaryota > Metazoa > Mollusca > Bivalvia > Unionida > Unionidae > Unio > Unio pictorum. Next base: position 12,173,244 of record JARLTB010000442.1, read on the forward strand.
GTTTGTATTCTTTCTATTGTTGATACCCAGTCATTAGGTCAAAAGCTATGGCCGCAACAATATTATCTTAAATCCCACTGCATTATTTTAGGATAGCAGTTTATTTATTAAAAGGTAATTGTACAATTGCACAAATTCTTTATAAAATTCTTGTTCTAGCACAAGGATATGTGTGATGAAGGGTGAATGGGTCTTGTTTGGCACTGTAAACAAAGCAATGTGGACCATCTGGGGCCAATAGACACAGGAATGGGGTCACGTGACTTGTCTAGATACTGGAATATAGTTTGTGAGTGTGCGAATATATGGATGATATGCAAAAGAATTCTTATACAAATGGATTGATATTTAACTAGTCACAGTTTTTACAGTTGTGGTCTTTCTTCCTTGGGATCCCTTTACTTGTTTCTGTTAGTTTGCCTTATTTTTTCTGATAAATATATGGATCATTACTTAATCACACTCTGGAAAAGAGACGGTGCGTATTATTTATTTTTGTATTATTTTTTTGTTGTTGTACAGAACCATCGTCAATTTAGGAAAGACACTGCTAAAAACACTTATAATGGGTCATTCCCTTTGTAAATGGCTACATCTGTATTTGAGGTTAAGGACGGATGTTAGACTCGTTCCGTCATTCAACATATCGCAAGTTTGTAATGTATACATGAATCGGATCAGAGAGTGGACAATTGATTAGCTTTTGTGCCACGACGTGAATGAAGTGCGGTTAAGATGCCCCGATATTGCAATTCGGGAGCAATGATGTAAACGCTGACGCATCGCCAGAGGTAATTGCACATAAGATGGATGCATGGGCTACACCTTTACATATCAATTATTGTGTTTAACACTTTGTTCTTTGTCAGTTTATGCGTTGATTTCCGGCAACGTTACAGAAATGTTGGGGTCGTGGGAATATTTAACCATAAAATTGAAGCAGCCCATAGAATGTACAAAGTTATGTACTGTTACTTAGCAAAGGAGGTCAATGATATTTTGCGATCTAAAGTGTCTATTTCCTCTTCTTTAACATATTGGAAACATAGTAGCAAATTTGGCCTCATGTCAGGGAGAAATGTTATTTCGAATGCATTCATTCGTCATGTAAAAAACAGTGGCGCCTTTAAAAGTCACATTCGGAACCTCATCTGAATGCATGTTATTGTAATAAATTTGGAGTATGCACATTTGATAGCGCCCCGTTTTAAGCAATTCTTAGATTTGTGCGATTATTGGGATTCGGCGCCATGGAAATATTCTCAGCCCGAAATAATTGGTTAATTACTAGGAGTAAACGTCATGGAATCAAGTGTTAGTGAGTTTGAATGATGCCATGGTTCACTAGTAGTGAATTCAGATCCAAGCCGAATGACTGACGCTGGATTAAGAATGTCCATATTACAATCTAATGGTGTACAATAGTGGTGTGGCTGAGGTGGCAGTATTTACGGTAGGAAACCGGTAAACTACACAATGGAATCAATAAGAAGGGAGTTAGTAGATACCGTTTATGTGTCCACAGTGGTTAATGCGTGCAGTTATATTGGTTTGATAGACCTGGAAAAGAGTACATTGACTGGCCTAAGGTGGCGGAGCTACACAAGTTCCCAGTGAAAAAGGGGATACTTGTGTATTTTCTATGGCGTAACCGGCTGGCGATAAATGATGAAGATAAATCAGGAAAATATGCGGTTGATGGAGCATTGATTAGCTGTGTAAAATACTAGTTATAGCATATGCGTGTGGGAGTGTTATTTGGATTTTTAATCTATCTTTAACATCTATTCATTCATGACCGTAGAATGTCTGCAGTGAGGAAGTTTATAGTGATGTCTAGCACTGGGGAATCATGCTGCATACGTGTAGCATGATGTCCCACCCAATCAAATTATTCTGACACCAGACTGACCAGTCTTAACACTAGCCTCTTAATGCTGAGTGCCAAGCGAGGCAGCTGTTACTACCATTTATAGACGTTTCTTGGTATGATATGGCTGTGATTTTAGCCCACTGTCATTATACAGTGGATATTTTAAAATCAGTTCTTCTCCAATACGTTAGGTTGTCCCAAATATGACAAACTCCTTCTCGAATACTTTGGCATCAATTACATCTTTACAATGGAAATCTGTTTTAGTCAGGTACATTACAGTAGGGAAACTTTTCACACAGTCCAGTTACAGCAAGATTGAATTTAATTTGATCATAAGCCTTAGTTCATCAATATTTGGTAAAATATTTCATACATTAATATTTTAACCCAAAAGGCGTACAGTTTCCATTTTGTTTTTATAATCAGACAGAAATTAGGGACCAGAACCTTAGCGAGGTGCAAAAGGTGAGGTCACACTGGGCCTACAAGTAAATGAGCCCAAACTTTTGAAGTTTGTTTAAAACATGTTATAATTAAAGCATACTATTTGAAAAATAAATGTGATTTTGATTACAAACCTGTAACTTTCTATGAATATTTCACTGAATTTTGTCAGTTATATCAAATATAGACTTTTAGGGCTCATTGTCGTCATTTCTCACCAGGCCCACACAATTCTAAACTCACCACTGCTTCTAGCTAGCTAGAGGAAGATGCATTAAAACCATTTAATGTACAAAAAACGTAATACTTTGGACGGTAAGACACTCATAACAATATCACCAAGAGCAGGAAACTTTGTTTTGTTACACAGAAAATGTACTATCAGTGGATGCTGTTTGTAATTCCAGATAGATATATCATATCTGTTTTAATTTTTCGTGGTAGATATATCATGTTTGTTATATGTTCAGATAGATATATCATGTCTGGCGTAATTCCAGATATATCGCATCTGGCATAAGTCATGTCTGACATAATTCCATGCAGATGTAACACATCTTTCTAAATGGATGATAGTTGATAATATTCATAATCAATATCGACAACTCATCTTAAAAACATTTTCTGTGAACAATGTCTGGACCATACTCATTGTATTCTTCCTTGGAAATCCACATTTGTGCATAATTCGAAAGCGAGGCCAAGATTGAACCCCCTATCCAAACGGAATATTGTCGTTCGGGTAACACTATGGTCTTGACCTTTATTCCGCTTGGTGCCACTGCAGTCATCTCCTTTAGCATTCTATCAGCTAGACCTTATAAAAGAAGCTAAAAGTTATATATATCCCATCATAACATGATTATATATATATATATATATATATATATATATATATATATATATATATATATATATATATATATATATATATATATATATGAAACTTTAGAACACTAATTCCAGAAGTGTCTTACTTCCTATAGTAAATGTTATAACTGATCCAAAATCCTTTACTTTCACTGTGTTCAAGAAACACTTAATATTATTCCAGGCATTGCTGTTTTCTTTTTATATATATATATATATATATATATATATATATATATATATATATATATATATATATATATATATATATATATATATATATAATATTTTAGACAATGTATTATTTTCTAGAGTTCCAGTGTGTATAATGCACATTAACATTGTTATAGACTGTTTATATTGTATAGTTCCAATGTGTATAATGCATTGTCTCCATTTTCCCCATTATCTCAAGGGCCAACATTTGTCAATTCTGTTTTTTCATTGCAGTTTGGAAATCCAAGTATCAAGGTTTCACTATGAGGTGAAAATATATATTGAGTAAATTAACATATGTCCATAAGAATACAAATATATACACTTTATACTGAGAGATGTCTTTACCCAAGAATACAAATATATACACTTTATACTGAGAGATGTCATTACCCAAGAATACAAATATATACACTTTATACTGAGAGATGTCTTTACCCATGAATATAAATGAATACACTTTATACTGAGAGATGTCTACCCATGAATACAAATGAATACACTTTATACTGAGAGATGTCTTTACCCATGAATACAAATGTATACACTTTATACTGAGAGGTGTCTTTACCCATGAATACAAATATATACACTTTATACTGAGAGATTTATTTACCCATGAATACAAACGTATACACTTTATACTGAGAGATGTCTTTACCCATGAATACAAATGTATACACTTTATACTGAGAGGTGTCTTTACCCATGAATACAAATATATACACTTTATACTGAGAGATGTCTTTACCCATGAATACAAATGTATACACTTTATACTGAGAGATGTCTTTACCCATGAATACAAATATATACACTTTATACTGAGAGATGTCTTTACCCATGAATACAAATGGATACACTTTATACTGAGAGATGTCTTTACTCATGAATACAAATATATACACTTTATACTGAGAGATGTCTACCCAAGAATACATATATATATACACTTTATACTGAAAGATGTCTTTACCCATGAATACAAATATATACACTTTATACCGAGAGATGTCTTTACCCATGAATACAAATATATACACTTTATACTGAGAGATGTCTTTACCCATGAATACAAATGGATACACTTTATACTGAGAGATGTCTTTACTCATGAATACAAATATATACACTTTATACTGAGAGATGTCTACCCAAGAATACATATATATACACTTTATACTGAGAGATGTCTTTACCCATGAATACAAATATATACACTTTATACCGAGAGATGTCTTTACCCATGAATACAAATATATACACTTTATACTGAGAGATGTCTACCCATGAATACAAATATATACACTTTATACCGAGAGGTGTCTACCCAAGAATACAAATGAATACACTTTATACTGAGAGATGTCTTTACCCATGAATACAAATATATACACTTTATACTGAGAGATGTCTACCCAAGAATACAAATATTTACATTTTACCCAAGAGTGCAAATGTATACAATTATACACTTTGTTCTGACACAAGTCTTTACCGAAGAATACAAATGTATAGACTTTGTTCTGAGAGGAGTCTTTACCAAAGAATTCAAATGTATACACTTTATAATGACAGGAGTCTTTACCTAAGAATTTAATATATACACTTTATAATGACAGGAGTCTTACATAAGAATACAAATGTACACACTTTATACTTACAGAAGTCTTACCTAAGAATACAAATATATACACTTTGTACTGACAGGAGTCTTTACCCAAGAATACAAATATGTATGTACACTTTATAATGACAGGAGTCTTACCTAAGAATACAAATACAGCTGTATATACACTTTGTTCTGACAGGAGTCTTTACCCAAGAATACAAATGTATACATTTAATATATATATATATATATATATATATATATATATATATATATATATATATATATATATATATATATATATATGGTATGTGTGTGTGGAGAGAGAGAGAGAGAGAGAGAGAGAGAGAGAGAGAGAGAGAGAGAGAGAGAGAGAGAGAGAGACCCAATAAATGCTATGGTACATACCAGGAATCATTGTGGATCCCCCTGACAATACAATGTTTCTATACAGAGGCCTTCTGATGTCAATACCACACTTCATAATAGAGCTGTGAATGAGTTCGTGTGCTCCACAAAATTCCCTACCTGAAATAAAGAAGGTACTTATTTAATGACGTTGTGCTAGAAATGAGGTGGGTCATTCTTTTTTAGTTCATTACATTTTATATTTTTCTCCCTAATGATGAGCAATTTAATGCATAGATGTATAGATTAATGTGTAGTATGACAATCAATATGTTACTTTTCATTCTTCTTTTCTAACTTTTCTTTCAGTTTGCAAATGTTCTCGTGTAGGAACAGAAACAGAACAGAAACAATTGCTGGAATGCTATCTTATTAGGGATTCTACATTAATTCTTTATTTTTGTTCTCTTTTTTTTAAACTTATTGGCAGATATTGTTACGATTTTGTATGTTTAATTTGTATTTATTATGTATTCGATACATGATACTTTTTGTCTGCGTTTTGATGGCTATGTTGTGTATCCTTTTGAAACAAAATACAGAAATGCAAATAACATTATTGTAATACTGTGATATTCAACTTGAAATATTACAACAAATATTTTTATATTCCAGTTGTAAGTGGGATAGATACCAATAAATGACGGCTGGAACAAGACCTCTGGACACCGGAAGCGCTCGTTGCCAATAGTGACGACCCCTCCATCCGGAAGTTCGTACGATTTTTCTACCGTAGAAGAAGATGGTGTAGTCGAATTTTCCTTGTTAAAGTCAATTGCACAGTAACACAGCTTCTCTTTTATATCCCTGACGATTTCAAATTCCGCAAAAATAAAATTTATAACTCACAGAAACAGATCTTCATATTTTTTTTTAAAAACTGAAATGTATATAATATAATGAAACGTATTACCTGACCCTAAAATTGCCATTATTTAAGAGATTTTCCAAAACAGCTTAAGTTGTACAATTATGAATTTGACATCATTCCTCATTCTATCTTTCGTAACTGTTCTTATAATCATTTTATCATTAATAGGACAATTTGCACACAAATGCATGTATATTATCATATGTTTTTGTAGTCATATTATTTAAGTGCTTATAGGGGTAAAATGACAACGTAATGAAAATCGCATCGTTCAGCACATTACAGACGGATGCTAAACTCATCACTAGTATATAACAGATTCGTTCTTCATTAGGCCATAGACAATCTTATTATATTAAGTGAAAAGTAACATCCAAACCTAACCCCATGCCCACAAACAATTTTATTATTATCAAAAACCTACATCCTACCGTCAATGATACATTTTATATGAACTATGATTACTAATCTCGCCACAGATCACCATATATTTTATATATCCAAGACTCTACAACTGTGAAACAATAAAACGAAAACAATGAGTCCAACCCTGGGGTCATAACAATGACAGCATAAATCAGTTACGACATGGCGTCGCCACTTAAAAGAAGCGTAGGAACTATGTCTAAGCGCCAATACCCTATTGCTTTAGGTATTGATTAGTTAAAACTCCCACACTAAAGCAATTGATGACAAAATGTCAAAATACCCTTATTTTCGAAGGTTCGAGCTTTGCACAGTTTTTTTTTTTTAATTTCACAGGTTTTCCTCATTTATACTGATTATGTCAATAAAAATAGACCTTGTGTTCCTTAGATATTGTTAAATGAACGTTTAAACTTACCAGTGTGGATTGTGGCTGTCCATCAAATAATAACAGACATAACGTGGACTGTTGATGAAGTAAGTATCCTATTTTATAGTTGTTAACTGCGCTATTCATTATTTTATTAACGTTATTTATTAATTGATATTCGTCTTTCTATTTATGTACAGAAGAGAATAAATTAATTTAACCATGATGGCAAGTTTTTGTCTGTATTATTCATATGATGAAAATAAACGAAATATGTAATATCTGACAATTTTGTATAATGTGTTATTTGTACCAGACAGGGCCTAACCAAACAGTAACCAAAGATTTTTAGTGAATTGTTTATTACCAGACAGTGCCTAACACAACAGGAACCCAAGACCTATCACCGTGGACTGTGTATTACCAGAATGAGATTAACCATACAACTTTGTGTGTACGTCTATAGTTGAGGTTGAGTTTGCTTAAGCTTTGTGAGATGTGGGTGTTAGAGATGCAATCATCATCAATTTTAAATATAAATATTCATATTATTAGAGTGTGTTTGCTATGTCAAGATCTAGCCCCGTCACGTTTCATCATGTTCTAGCTTTACCATGAAGAGAGCGATGAAGAATCTTAACTTGAATGTGTATCAAATTAGAGGCCGACCGAAACTAAATTTCTGGTTTCGGCCGAAAACGAAACCAGACCGAAAGTTATTAATTGACTTTCGGCCAAAACCGAAGCCGAAACAGAATGTTTAACTACACCTTCGGCCGAAACTGAAAGATAAACCGAAGTTGCCGAACACAAGATTTATTAAATAGGCCTGGGTCATGATACAGTGATACACTAATTAAAAAGTAATCACCCAGAGCCTGCAGTAAAATGACTTCGCTAAATGTCAAATTGCCTAGCGCCGACTGACCGGCCGGCAAGCAGAGTAATAGACGTTAAAATAGATCTTGGCTGATGACCGAAAGTCAATATCAGTTTCGGCCGAAACCGAAAGCTAACATTTTGGCTTCGGCCGAAACAGAAACTATGTCGAAAGAAGCCATTTGCCAACTTTCGGCGCCGAAACCGAAACCAAAACCGAATTTCGGTTGACCTCTATATCAAATACAAAGTAAACTTGACGTAACAAATGGATAGAATAAGATGTCTGATCTGATTCATATTTATGTTTGGAACAACTCTCTTAATTACATTTTGGCAAAACTCCATCAATATGACGATGAAAAACCCGGGTATCCTATGTGGTACAAGCAATGTAAGCAGTTTCTGTAGTAAATCTGGATGGAACGAACATGCTGTAACGAAAGAACTTTTGCAGCCTCATACTCTTAGAAACAACACTGAATCCAAAGCAGCATTTTGTAAATTGTCAAGAATGGTCTTAACATTCGACATTAACACACAAGAATTTAGAAATAGAAATATTACTACTTAGTAGAGATAGAATAATAGTGTTGTTGTGCTCGTTTTACCGACATATACAGATAACTAGTAATGTTTCCATATCTTAAATAAAAATGGAAATAATATCGGCGATAACACTTCACCTTTTATCAACCTATTCCATACAAAAAGGCACTAAGAATACCCCAGTGTGAAATACAGGTGTAAACTACGCTAAAAGGAAGAAAAAACATATACCATTTTTGTTATTTACACCTTAACAAAAGATCTTCAAGCTACCATCGATTTCTGTAAACACTACCAAATTCTTTTTTTTAAATCAACAAACACTTCATAAAACATTTACCTTGACTTAAATACTTATTATACAAACCATGTAAAACAAAAATAGCGTCAATTACTCCCACTGCTTTCTTGAAACCGAATTGTGCATCCGATATGTTATTTTCTATAGCCCAATTCAACAGTCTTTGAAAATTATGAAAAACAATTTGAAAAGGAACATAGTAAAATATAATCTCTATAATTTCCTGTATTACAATACTCGTTCAGAAGATAACCATGGCCATGTTGTTTCAATGTTTGAGATTTGGTATCCCTTTTAGCATTTCATCTTTAGGTTTTCTTTGATTTTTGTTCTTAATATATAGTCTTTTGAGCCAGTATAATTCGGTTTGCAAAATACTAAAATAGTAGAAAAAATGTTCTAGTGATATACTTTTAGCTGAAACTACATATTATTTTGGTTTTTGTTTTTTTAATAGAAATTCAAGACTCGTTTTAGATTATATTTGTTCATATAATATAAATCACCTGATAACTATTTTTATACCGAAACTTCGCCATTCTTATCAATCTTCTTTATTTAAAACATGAACAACATATCAGTTTATCTAAACGTTTTCTAATAAATTGATAATTGGTCCACATAACGCTTTTGACTTCCACTACACTGGCTACTGAATCATATTTATTTGATCTCGCAATACAATCAGAAAAGAAACACCACGAAGTCCTAATATAAGGTTGTCCAACGTCATTTCAGATTTCACTGATCTGTCTCACAGCTACATGTATACTATATGTGTCATGGACAGAAATATTTGATATATAACTGTCAGATTGGGCCTGATCACATTCTAAGTCTTTAATGAATGCGATAGAATGCTGCTGATCCCATTTGTAATAAGTTTGGATATTTTCGCTTTCATATGAGAGGTGAAGGCGCTACATTTTAATACAAACTCTAAGAGTGCACGATTAGAATTAGCTATAATATCGTGGGACATAAAAATCGGATAGTAATGAGACAGTACTATCAAAAAAGAAAATATAATCTATAATACTACGTCCACGAGGGTCACTGTAGGTAAATTTACCGATCTCGCGATCCCTCAAAAGCCTGCCGTTACCTGTTCTCAATCAAGTTGCTTTACACAGGTCAGTATCATTCAATACCTCTGTATTAGTTAAAATCAAATTTACATATACCTTTCTTGTTGATGAGCAATACATGGTTCATGCTTGAGAATAAATTATATACATTATCATCACTAGTGGTAGATCACTATCAATAAGTTTTGTTTATAAATGTTATACATGGATGATCCCTGATGACACAGCCATATATCTATCCTATTTGTTTGAGTCCATTTGTTAAATTTGCTTACTCGCTGAATCCCGTTGCTCTGATTAGACCCTTTAGGAGCGATATAATATTATTTTAACCGTTTTTGAATTATGTGTGCATCGTAAGTCCATTGTTGAAGCTTCAAAGCCACTATTCCAACTCAGAAAGTTTATCCAGTTTCCTTTCTACAGTTTCTAAACTTCTGTCGATATACTTCTAAGTACCAGGACATATCCATCCAACATACTTTCCTTAACCATGTCATAATTAATACTTTATCTACCGACATTGATGTATGGACTTCACGAGCTTTGAAGATAGCTATACTTTATAATGACAAAATACAGTGCTATCTTGGCCATAGTAAATTTTCAGCTACTTTCTCAAAGTGCGGACAATATTGATCTACTACTCTTTCCCTACAATCGGATAATAACCTAATATTTCTGATAAAAATCAAACCCTTAACTAGGAGGATGTGCATTCCAATTTTTTTTAAATTTAAATTATTATATCTTTTCTTTTTTATATCATGAATTTGCATTTCTCTATCATATCTTTCTCTCTTTGTTTGAATTTGAATACACATTTGTCTCCTTTTCGTTTGCATATGCATTTGCTTTTTATTTTTCTCTTTGTATTTGCTCTTTTTGATTTTGGAATTTCACAATTTTCATCCGTAGTTGACGTTTTTTTAATTCTATTTTATCTGAGTTTATTAAATGCAATTATTTTCATTTCAGCTGAGATTAAGATAAAGACTTAATAATTAAATCCAAAGCACTTGTATCAAACATATTATTTTTCTTTGCCACCAAATACTGCATCAAAATATTTGTAATACCTATTTTAACAAAGTTGCTTTTACCTCCGAAAACAAAACGGCGGGTGGCAAGCTCCATCAACTCATCTTTATCGAAAGAAACCATCCCTTCCTTGGTCATGTTAGAAACAAAACTCTCCACTCTAGAACATCGTGAAAGCTTGTTGGTTTCATTGTGAAATCACATATACCAGGAAACAAGAAATTGCGAAACAAAGAGAATTTAAAACTCAAAAATAATTTTCTTTTTCCTGAAACATATTACAGAAATTCATATACCAGACAAGCCCTTAATTATTGTTCTGACTCTATGGTATTAAGTAAGTAATAGAAAGACGCACAAACCAACAAAGTTTGTGTGAAACGTAAAAATACAAATAAGTCCCATAACCTAATAAAACGGGCTTCTTATCCTGGTCAACTAATATGTTTATACACTCTAGTACCCTTAAAGTTAACACTTACAAGACGTGCTGAAATTATAACCCCTTTCTCGTAAAATACATTGTAGGTATGCTGTCAAGTCTCTTCCTCCTAGGTCAACTCTCTCGATTGCACAAGGGGTCACATATCCTGCAAAATTAAATTTGAATGAGCATTGAAATACCTCCGAATGTTTTGTTTACAATAATCTAAGCCTGTTTGTATACCTGTCATCAAATGACGTATAGTTTGAGAGTAGAAGAGATTTACAAGTACGTAAAAATTTACTAGCTATTTCGGAACATTATGAGTCAATTTTCCTTCATACAAAAGGAATTTATTTATGACGAGCAAGCTAAATAAATTACAAATATGTTTGCATGGTTACATTGTTCAAATTATATTTAATGCATTTTTTTTCATTTTATAATAATGTACAATTGTCATGCCTTGATAATGTCATGTATGAGGAAATCCCCATGTTTAATTTCACGCTTATGTTGAAAATTTGCAAATATTTAGCATCGTGAAGTAGAACAATTAACGCATGCAAAATGAGACATCGCGTAAATTACACAAGAAAATTGTACACAAATGTTCAACTTAAGAACAATAAGTACTCGGAAATGTTCCTATATGCAAACTATAACCATGAACTTAAATGAATGATGAATGGATGTTTATTACGTGCCCGGATTTTCAAGAAAAGTATGGTCTCCGGACTAAAAAATCTTTAACATGAAATGTAAGAAAAATAAAGTTTGCTCTGGTGGCCAAGTGGGTTAAGCGTCCGCTTAGGATGCGTGAGGTCGCCGGTTCGAACCCCAACTGAGTCGTACCAAAGACTTATGAAATGGTACTAGCAGCGGCCTCGTTTGGCGCTCAGCATTCAGAGGTTAGTGTTAGGATTGGTCGGCCTGGTGTCAAGATAATGCGACAAGAGCATCATGCAACATTTCTGCCGTATGGTATCCCAGTCCTTGACATCACTATAAACTACTATATTGCAGGCATCATAGCAAATTGAATTATTACAGCTACATTACAAATCCAAATCACACACACACACACACACACACACACACACACACACACAGAAGCAAGAAAAACAGACAAACAAACAAACAAAAGTATTGACAGTGCTGTTCGAGTTGAAACGCTTCAGAAAAGACAAAGATTCATACAGGAACAAGCCAAGCGTTGCATATGAGATGAAGAGAGAAAGCAGCTCGACGGAAATCTCTTTTACCTTCAAAGATGGGTACCACGTGAGTCACTCCATCGCCCGAGTCAAAAACAATTCCTGTGGTCTGGCCTGAGGCGTACAGAGACAATATAGCTTGAATCCCGACGTAAAACGCCTTTGTTTTGAAAGTCTCGAACATGATCTGTGAACGAGTTTAATGGTTGTAAAAGTAATTGTAAAGTATATATATATATATATATATATATATATATATATATATATATATATATATATATATATATATATATATATACGTCGTGCTGGTGAAATAGGTAAATATGTTGATCGATAGACGTGAAACGTGAAAACTATGTACTGATAATCCTAACTATGTCTTGCCTGTGTCATTTTCTCCCTGTTGGCTTTGGGATTGAAAGGTGCTTCTGTCAACATGGTTCGGTATTCTTCTGGAGCCACACGGAGTACGTTATAGAAAGTGTAGTACCAGATTTTCTCCATGTCGTCCCAGTTGGTGACAATTCCGTGTTCCATTGGATACCGTAGGGAAAGGATACCCCTCTTATTAAAAGCCTCGTCTCCAATATAACATTCTTTACTATCCATTCCCGCCATTACAACCTAAAGAAAGAAAACACCACATATTACTTTAAACTACAAAAAGCATATTTTAAGTGTTATGTATATTTCATTTAATTGTTTGTCTGTTAGTTTTAATCTGTTTATTTCATTATTTGCTATTGTAATTTAACATTTTTACCTTGTCCAAAACTGAGTTCATTTCTGCTTGTCCGGACAGACTTCTTTTTTTAAAGTACCATTTATGTAAACAGCTAATAATAGTGTCATTATGCTCTATGTGTATGAGCTTATTAACCAAATTAGTATTTAGATAAACAAGAAGTGATAATTATATTAAACAGGATCATAGTTTTTGGAGATTTTAATGTGAATTTTATTGACTATAGACAAGGCTCATTAGATCAGCGTAGATGATTATTTTTCATTAGGTAATGGATATTTTTAGTAAATGCTAATGTGACTTGATGTCAAGCAGAGAACTATATTATCTTGTGGCTATAAGGATGCTGCCAGTCGTGCTAACATCTGGTACTTTAAGTTGTATTATGTTGTGACCAGTTTGGGCTGAATAATTTTTTCTTCAAATTGTTGAATTCAAGTTATCTTGTTCTATGGAAATACGAAAGAGCTCTGATGAATTTCTTGGATAAAGACATTCATTGACATTTTTATTGAATTCAAACCTGGAATAATATTTATGTAATTCAGCAAAACACAGCTGACATATTGTAACGTTATATGTGTGCAACTGACAATCGGAAATGTTTCGATTTGTGACAATATACTAGATTTCGGACGCACACGCGACAAACATGATACAAATTTGAGAAATATTCTGAAACGTTCCCTCGAAAAAGGAATGAGAAAAACAAGAAGTATGTGTCACAGAAGTACAGTACTTCTGATACATTATGTCAGCAGAATGTCTTAAACCCGACATTACCAATGTAGTAGCGGTCAGAAAAATGGAACCTACTCGTAACCAGTCAGTTAAAAAAAACTGTTAGCGAAAGACGTATAGTTTTCATGGGACACTCCGCAAATAAAATCAATTCAAAAGGTGATACATAATTACTCCTCTGTCCTTAAGAAACTATTGACTTTGCGAGTTAAAGCGTCATAATATGGGATATGTGCCTCCATAATGCAAAATGGTAAGCCCGTGCATCAAAATCCTTGACTACAACTGAAATTAATTATGCTCAGATAAAGAAAACAATGTTCGCCATGCTGTTCGGATGCAAACGGTTCCATCAATTTGCATATCCGAGGAAGTTACACGTTCAAACGGCCACCTTCCACTTGTCTCTAAAATGAAAAAGCCTCTCTATGCATCCCCATCCCGACTACAACGAATGCTTTTACAACTACATTGTTATGACCTAGAGGTAAAACATTACCAAGGTAAGAACATACCTGTAGTAGACACGCTCTCCCGTATGTATCTGATACACACACACACACACACACCTCATCTGAATGTATAGATATGCATGGTGCTATCAGTATTACCTGCAACTGATAGTAAGAAAGAAGACATTCAATCTCCCACTGAACAAGACCACCAACTGGTCGTACTGAAACAGTTCATAATTGAAGGTTGGCCTGAATAGAGGTCAAGCTGTCAAACAGAGATAATTCTCTATCGGAATTATAGAGATACATTTTCTGTTGCAGATTGGTTAATCTAAAAAGTTTTTTTTAAAAATAGTCATATCTCTAGCCCTCGGCAGAAAATGCTAAAAACTGTACATTCAGGACATTTAGGCATAGAGAAGTGTCTGAAAAGAGCCAGAGAGGTCTTCGTTTGGCCATGAATTTCAGTTGACATTTCCGATTTAGTGTCAAAATGCTTTATCTGCTTGGAGCGCAGACATTCAAACCAAAATGAACCTCTCATTCCCCATGACGTCCCTTAATATACATGGAAAAACTCGCCACAGACATATTTACATGGGATAATAATGAACACATTACTGTAATATATTATTTTAGTCGCTACGTCGATGTTAAGGCACTCGCAAGCTCAAAAAGGTGCACTGTTATCAATCACATATAAAAGCATGTTCGCGCGCTTCAGAATACCGCAAATTGTTGTCAGCGCAATCAAATATGCTATTCTTTGCGAAAGAATGGGACTTTATGTTACATCGTGTCCCACATTCCCTAAGTCGAACGGCCTAGATCAGAACACATTTCAAACTGTAAAGAGAAATCTCTCGAAGCAGCGATGGCAAAGAACCGCTTATAGGCACATTAGAGTATCGAGACACTGCTCTTGATATCGGATTCTCACCTGCCCAATTTCTATGATGGGGAGACAACTCAGACCAATTCTCAAAATAACCCGTGAAATATTACTTCCCAAGACACCCATCACCGTTGAGGTCCAAAATAAAAGTACACTTCGCAAGAAGAAAACAAAGAATCATTATGATAAAAGTGCAAAACCACTACAACCACTTAAGTTAGAGAATCAGCCAGAGTTCAATCAACGGGTCGAAATTGGGAAAGCTCATACTCAGTTCGCACCAAGGATGGTACTATTTATCGTTACAATAGACCTCAACTCGTGAAAACTAATTGCCCCCCTTTCCCCCCCCCCCATGTAATATAAATGCGCCCTTCTCTCAGATTGAAAACACATTGTGTATATCTGTATCACATCCCGCAAATGCCAGTAAATCAATCTCACAATCAATGGAATCTCAATGTTTCAGCCAAAGAAAGCCTGAGCCTGACGCAACAATCCCACAAGAGTGTCAGCAAAGTGGATTCTACACACGTTCTAGAAGGCTAGTAAAACGGAAGTTAATAGATTCGGTAATATCAGTTCATAAAACCTATACATATTCTGAATTTTGAAACAACAGTTGTGAAATCCTGTACTCACAGATAAGTGAGACCCAACTAACTAAACAGATAAGTCATTAGTGTAGCACAATGTATGGTTTTGTTGATAAACACAGACGGTGATTCAAGATAAGGACCAGCATTGTACATTAAATAGCAATCAAACAAGCAACGGGATTTTTAAAACTGTACAATGCATTCTCACTCTCAGAGATTTATTCATTGATCATTATAATCAGTAATTACAAAGAGCTGAATAAACAATGTTGCTGGTCGAGTAGCAGATGATCCGGTGTTGATGCCTAAGATTGGAGGGCGCTGATTGCTTGACAGACCAGCCTGGAATACTGACTGCTTGACAGACCAGTTTGCCTGGTGGCCAATTGTGCTGGTGACGGAGTGTATAACTCCTGGTAAGGGAGTGTATAACTGGTGACGGAGTGTATAACCCCTGGTGACGGAGTGTATAACTCCATAATGTAATATTTTAGCTGTGTGGTAATTTTGGGGGTTTGTAATACCCAATGTGTTGTTTGGGACTGTAAATATATTTTGTACATTTGTCTCTTTGTTGTCATCATTTTACGATTTGAGTTAACTACCGTATTTGTTCACTACTTAAGTGGATACATTTTACTATAATTAGTATGAGTAAAATACCAGGTTGTTTACTACAATTAGTATGAGCAAAATACCAGATTATTTACTATTTAAGTAAAACACGTCATTCTATTCGTTGTGAAATCACTGTGAATCATTTACCTACTGTCCTTGTACTGTGTAAGGTCATCGATTTGTGTTTTCATTATTAAGTTCGTGCGCATTATGTTAAATGATCAAATATTTGGATCATATACAATATACAAAAACAAATTAATTTAAAAAATTCTCATTCAAGTCAATCGTGATTAAACAATGTATTTGTATTTCCCTTAAAAGTGTTCCATTGTAAATCCTAATCCCGCCCGATTATCTTGTTACACTGTATGTAAAGGGATTATCCAAGCTTTCTTTTACAGTAGTATGTATGTATTGTGATTATCAAAGCTTATTTACAGTACTCTGTATGTAATGGGATCATCAACACTTGTTTACAGTTCTCTGTATGTAATGGGATTATCAAAGCTTGTTTACAGTACTCTGTATATATTGGGATTATCAAAGCTTGTTTACAGTATTCTGTATGTAATAGGATCATCAACACTTGTTTACAGTATTCTTTATGTATTGGAATCATCAAAGCTTGTTTACAGTACTTGTTATGTATTTGGATAATCAACACTTGTTTACAGTATTCTGTATATAATGGGATCATCAACACTTGTTTACAGTACTCTGTATGTAATGGGATCATCAAAGCTTGTTTACAGTACTCTGTATGTAATGGGATCATCAACACTTGTTTACAGTACTCTGTATGTAATGGGATCATCAAAGCTTGTTTACAGTACTCTGTATGTAATGGGATCATCAACACTTGTTTACAGTACTCTGTATGTAATGGGGTCATCAAAGCTTGTTTACAGTACTCTGTATGTAATGGGATCATCAAAGCTTGTTTACAGTACTC
Source organism: Unio pictorum (assembly GCA_030141615.1). Lineage (NCBI taxonomy): Eukaryota > Metazoa > Mollusca > Bivalvia > Unionida > Unionidae > Unio > Unio pictorum. The sequence goes on from JARLTB010000442.1 coordinate 12,190,844, forward strand.
TGTATGTAATGGGATCATCAACACTTGTTTACAGCATTCTGTATATAATGGGGTCATCAAAGCTTGTTTACAGAATTCTTTATGTAATGTGATTATCAAAGCTTGTTTACAGTACTCGTTATGTATTGGGATAATCAACACTTGTTTACAGTATTCTGTAAGTAATGGGATTATCAAAGCTTGTTTACAGTATTCTGGATGTAATGGGATCATCAAAGCCTTTAAATGTCTAATATTCTTAAAATATTTTATGCCATGGAAACTAGTTCCACGCAATGAGAGTTTGAGTTGATTTATATTTCATGATGAGAATTACTGACATTATGCTACGGAATCCTAGCAAGGAGAAGACATGCAATTGTGATGTTGTGATATCTGTAGTCATAGATTGGAGAAAAATAATTTGTACTTTTGGAACGTTACGGAAACTTCCATTTGACAGTGACTGTTGTCTAAAAGTCCTTGGAAAATGAGTAAACAATGGACTACCAGCCCAAACTGACGCGAGTGTTTGATTGCCTCGGTAAAGTAACCCATTGCTTGTTGGGTATAAATGTATCCAAATCTGCAGTTTCTAGGAAAATAATTGATAAATTTGTCGAAAATGTGACTTTATGCTCTATTGTCAAATTCTAAATTCTCGAACATTACAAGCCGAAGATTGTTTTTAACACAATTAACGTCTGTTTACTTGCATCGTGTCGTGGCCGTCCAGTTATGGCGGGAAATACAGCGCGTGGTACATCGTCTCCGGCAAATCCAGCCTTGCACATGCCCGTACCGTTGTCAATCACAACAGCAGAAAACTCGTCTTGACCGAGAGACATGGCTCTCTTCCTTCTATGTGTAGCAAATTAACATCTGAAGTAGAAACATTATGATTATATTGTTCATGGAATATGCGTATACATATAAAACGTAGCTTAAATATGTATGATCAACGTTGTTGGTGATCATGTTAATCAACCCAAGAAGAAGAAGAAGAAGAAGAAGAAGAAGATACTTGAAAATGTAGACCCAAAATTGTACTGATGACGAGAGTAACGATGGAGTGTCCAACTAATCTCTTGACCCATACTCACATGATCAGACTTTAAAAGATTGTCATCTTCTAGAGGGTAAAAATCCTGATTGTCACACTGCCATGCTCAGAATGTCATTTCGAGGGGATAATGCTATCCTTAATAAGCAATTCTTTGGACAGCAGCCAGACGGACTATTAGGGGCACATAAACGTTATTTTCAGGGTAAAGCTGTCACAATTAAAAAGTCGCAGAAACGCTGTAATTATCAACCTACCAGATCAAACTGACCCCGATTTTGGCGCCACTGAGATAGGGGCCAAGAGATTTGACTGATTCGTTTAGCTAGTTAAGGGACGTGTTTCCCACACAAAATTTCCTAGGTTTCATATCGCCTCAATGGAAATTTTAATCAGTCTAAGTATTTCTGCAAGAGAAACCAGTGTAGGCTCTGAGGAATTTGTATCTCGTAAACACTGTTGTCCAAGCAATCAGACGAACTGTTTTTGGATCGACGTTTGCAGCAAAGTTAGTGTGACAATTCCGAATTTATTTGTATTTACATTATTCTTTTCTGATACATTCGTATATTAATGTGCTTTACGAAGTGTGACGGTGTTGAGTTTATGCATAGGAAGTCGTACATTAATCTTTAGATAAGTTTGACGAGTTGTTTAATTTTTTGTCGTGTTTGCATAAGAATTAGTTGTTAAGATTTGAGTGCATTACTTTACTTAATATGATTACGAGAATCCATGTGACTTCACCTGATTTAGAAGATTTCATGTATGATTAGAAGATTTCACGTATGATTAAGAGCGAGTGTGAAATGACGTAACTGATTTGTAATGTATCTCATTTATTCGCTGTGTAGCTCGAGCTTGAGGCTGGCTCAGAACCGCTAGGTCTCGTGTGGTGTGTTATTGAGTGATGTTAATGCGTGACGAATTAGCCATTTGAATAAATAGTGTAATTATAGGACACGAGGAGTCGATTGATAGTCTTCACATCTGTTTAGCACCGACAGAAATATCTGATAACAAGCAGGACATAATGCAAAATCCCCGTTATTATAAATAACAGGAAATTTATGTTGTCTCTATTTATATTTATTAAAAAGGGAGAAAATAGCTCCTGAGAGGGTAATCTGGGACGTGCAATCTGAGCCGGGAAATCCTGAGATTGGAATCCTGAGACGTACAATTCTGTGACGTAATCCTTCAACGTATAAATACTGAGTGTTCTGGGACGGATTGTTGAGGGTAGAATCCGGAGGTCCAGGCGTCTGAATAGCTACAGTGGAAGTCGAGCAAACCAAAGAACAGGTTATGAAATCATACAAGGCGTTGAGTGAACACTCGATCCTATGATGAACTAAATCTATCAGTACACAGATTAGCTATTTTATTTGAATCCATTTGTGCTTTAATTTAAAAATCGGGAAAGTTTTGTTTTCTAAAAGATGAGATATTTTTTTATGTAATGACTTCGGATAGTTGTTTTATATAATTGATGAAATTGTTTGTTCCATATATCTGCTCAGATGTCTATATATTTCATCAATAAGTTTCACCACTTATATTTACGAGAACCGGGCAATTATATCGAGGATGCTCTACCTCTAGATAACGAAACCAAATTAAGCGGGACATCAGACAGTTTTTTTTTAAAAAACTCCCCCCCCCCCGACACTGGGAATACGACTGGTTAACCTGAAAAATCAAACGTTTGACATGGAATTTAACTGATGTAGCTGGAATGATCAATGTTAGACATGGAAATTGACTGGTTTAACTGGAAAATTCACAGTTTGACATCGTAAGTATTTGGTTTAGCTTTAACATTCAACGTTTGACAACTTACTCAGCTGGAAAACTTAATGTCTGACATAAAAGGTGGCTGATTTAGTTGGAAAATTTAACATTGGACATGGCATGTAACTGGTTTAGATAAAAAAACATTCGAACCTTTGACATGAAGGTGGAGTTTTTATCTGGATAGTTAAATGTTTGACATCGACGATAACTGGTTTAGCTGAGAAATTTAACGTTTAACCTGGACAGTTACTGTTGTAGGAGGAGAATTGAAATTCAAGTTTTTTTTACAGCGCACCTATCATCCTATGATATAATCGGGATATTTGAAATATTAGTCGATATCACGAATCAGATCATTTTAAATCGAAAACGATGATTTTAAAGAGTCAACATCCAAGCAGAATCAGCAAGTATAAACTATGCATCTGTATATGCAATTCTTTTGAGAGAACAAACTCTTTATTAACTATGCCTTAGTTGTTATTTCATTAAATACAATACGGGTTATTAGTTCATTAAATAAGTCGTTTTTCATTGCATCAAATCTCGTGTGGATTTCATTTCATTAAATACCGTATGGGTTGTTACGTCATCAAATATATTTTAGGTTGTCATTTCATCAAATATCACCTGGGTTGTAATTTATTCAAATATCGTATGAGTTGTCATTTTCATCAATATCGTGTAGGTTGTCGGTAGTTGCATGAGCATAACTGGTGGAAGCAGTAAGAGAATTAGCATTAGCCCATAGGCTTAAAAATGTGAGCCTCTATGTGATATAATGGGAATTCGACACAGGATGAGACCGTATGCGGCATAAGGGAAATGTAATGTTCAAGTTTTTTATCCACAGCCCAACACACACCACATATGCCATCCACTGACAACTTTTCCATTGCTATTTAAACACGCCACAAGAGTTTCTTTTTCTTTCAAATATAATCACTATCTCTTTTTTATAATGATGGGTGTGGCCCCGAGAAGTACTGCTTGTGCTTGTTAACCAAAGTCAGTTAACGTAAGTGGCATTTTTTTCACTGGTCTTCTCAAATTTCGGATCGAGAAAGACCCGCGTCAGAAACCTGGTCTCCCCACATAAATTCTTATATTCCATACAGCTGTGTCTCTGATCCTGGTAATAATGACCCACGATGCCTTGTTACATCGGATAATGTGGGTTGAATTGCATCCTCAAAACTGTGCTAGATGGCTGTACACTAGGCCCCATGGTGATTGAGTTGTCTCGAGTAGGGTTTAAACCATCGGATAATGCACTTTTATATAGGGGCGAATTGAAACTGACTGAAAAGCCAAAAAGCGAGTTAACAATTTCAGGCAAAGTCTGGGGTCTCTTCCAATCAGAAGAGAGAGGACGAATGACGTCACTTTCAATATATAGTTGTATCAGCGTTCCTAAAGTTTATCATACAGAACAATTTTAGTGCTAAACCTTTGCCTGACAAAATATCAAGACAATGTATTGGGATACGCCTGCTGCAGATACATCGTGTGATCGGAATGATAGTACCATGACTTCGACTACTACTACTACTGCTGATACTTACAAAATAGGATGACTGCGACTTATATTTGGCTAATTTACTGTTGTATCCACGACAATTTGTGACGGAAGAACTGCATTAACCTTCGTCTCCATCGTCACCCTTGGCGAATCAATTCGGGGAAAAAACCAGAAGGAAGAATTGGAGAATTGCAGCGACAGAAATAAGACGCATAGATTCAACAACAGCAAGAAGAAGAAACGAAAAGAAATCGAGAAGCCAAAGAAGAGAAAAGGAAATCTTTCAGCAGAGAACAGAAGTGAGGGGGCCTGTGCGTGTGTGTGACTTGGATTTTTAACGTAGATTTAACAATTTATTCTACGATATCAACGATGCAGCACAGCCTTGTCGCCGTTCTACCATCGAAAGCGATGCTGTTCGTGTGCTTTACTGACATAATTCATAGTTTATTTGTGGGAATGCATTTACAAAGAGCTCGTACATATTCTAGTGATACGCAAAGAACAATTGTATCCTTTGCTACACGGACTTCAAACCATTACTATACATCTGCTCATTAATGTGAAGCTGTTTAAATTGTCAGACATTGATCAATGACTACAAGCTTGCTGTGATATTTTGAATATCACGACTTCTACCTGCGATGCAGCACCGATTCTCTGAATTCCAATAAGCGAAGTCTAGTACACGATTAAGAACTCACAGGAATACATACAAACTTTTCCAAGATGAATCGCCTCAAGGCTAAATTAATTTACGTGTGGTATATGGTGAGGTAACGAGGGAATTTATTCAATATGCTTTACTACTTTATTCCAATTGTCAAACGTGAGAATATTTCGTCCATTAGAAAGATATACATGTAAAGGATTGATATGAATGCTTACCATGCCACACTTTTTAAACTCAGTTGCAGCAAATTCTGTGGAAGTCAATGAGTGTTTAAGGCTTAGGGGATTACCAAGCCCTTTGTCAAGAACGGTTCTATTGAATTTAAGATGAGACGTGCGTGTGTATGTGTGTGTGTTTCTTTTTCCCGGACTTCGTTTACCAGCAAATTCTTTCTAGACCAGATATGAACACTGCGTGTAGCATTACCACCAATACTTTATCTCTGCATGAAAGACAAAATGTGTTAAAAGTTTTGAGAATAGTTATGGACATGTTGTTTACATCGGTGTGAAGAAGACATTTTGGCAAACTTTATCCACCCTTCATACTCACCATGAAGTGTGTACAGCTAGTTGGTTACACCAAAAAATATGACTGGGCAGATGTATACGACTGGTTTGTTTGTTTGATTAGGATTTATAACGTAGCTTTAACGATTTTTCAGTCATATTGCTACGATGTCTGCGATGAGGCAGTTTATAGTGATGTCTAGCACTGGGGCATCATACCGCAGACATGTAGCATGATGTGCCACTCAGTCCCATTATCCTGACACCAGACTGACCAGTCCTAACACTAACCTCTTAATGCTAAGCGTCAAGCGAGGCAGCTGTTAGTACCATTTTTGTAAGTCTTGTAAGTTCGGCCAGGGATCGAACCAACAACCTCTCGCTTCCGCTGCGAACGCTCTAACCACTAAACCACCGGAGCGTTTTATGCCTGGAAAGGTCATGGCATCGATTATTGGATACATGAAGTGGCTCAATATGCAAAATCATTGTGTGTCACTAATCCGAGAAAAGAAATGGACTTCAACGAATATAAAAATAGAAGAGAAAATTAAATTAGAAACAACGTAGAAACAGTGGTAGATTAACCTGAAACAGAAACATAGTAGTGTACAGATATATAACAGTGAGGACGAAATGCAGTTTCGTAAGATAACAGAGACACTGAATTCCACAGATACCACAAGAACAACGGAGCGTGTGTGCACATTTAATGTGACAGACGTAGATAAAGAATTTCGTTCACTTTCTTGCATAGCGATTTTCGTTTGTGCAATATTGATCAACGGAATCATTTATACTTTATGATTTCGTATTCTTGTTTAAATTCTTGTATATCGACTTTGAAATGTAAATATGCTTTTGTAGTTACTCTTTGTGACAAACATTGCACGTATATCAAATGTATAAAATGTATTGGGCCTTTGAAAGTAATCATAACATTCTCAATATGGCTACATTTTCCTCCGTTGTGTGTGTGTGTGTGTGTGTGTGTGTGTGTGTGTGTGTTCCATGTTAAACAAACCGCTATTGCGATTAAGAATAAAGCATGATATATAAGCATGAATATTTCTTTGCGGCATTTCTACTTCTACATCTTCGCCATGTCCATCTTGATCACCAACTTTGTCTATTCCAGATTGTGCACACCATGTGAGCTACATCTATGATATTTGCTGCATGTGATACGGTATGGTTCTTATAACTGTGTGGGATTAGGGTGAGAGAACAGGTGTCCGGATCAGTGTTGCCAGATACCTTTTTGTCAATTCCCGCACGTGTACCTTTAAAAAGAAGCCCCCAAACCGCCAAATTTATATATTAAAATCTGAAGAGTAAATAAGAACCAAATACCATAAATTAAGTATTACTACAAACATGTATTCATCTGTAACTTCAAAAGTATTCCTCAGATAGAACATTCTCGTCGTGATCAGCAGATTCAGTTGTGTCGCATAAATTTAATTACTCAGCAATCAGCATTGATGTCGATGGGACAAATCCAGTGGCGTAGCGAGAATATTTGGCGCCCAGGGCAAAACACCCAAATTTGCGGCCCCGGCTGCCCCTGTTGCGCAGTTATGTACCTTGTTTCCAAAACGAAACATAATCATTATCAGTCATAATATAATTATTAAACTATTACAATTTAATTGCTAGAAAAAAGTATAGCCTAGGCTAAATTTCCTATAAAATAATATTAGCCTATTTAGAAAAAAAAATGTCCAAAAAATGAATTATGTTAATTATGTCATCTGGAGATTGCACATAGTACGTTTCATTACAAGTAGCGTTTTACTTAAATTAAGTGTACTTTTTAAGTTTCACTGATGGGTTCAATATATAATCCAACAAATGCATTGTTGATACTTTCGGCAGATTTGGGCGCCCACTAGCCACCGGCCCACGGGGCGAATGCCCCACCTAAAATCCGTTGCAACAGATCCCGTTGCGCTTCATATAGCTTCGAATGCGTAACAACGCTTCCATCATGCCTTGCACCGTCCTGTTTCTTAGTTTCGTTTTAATCAGATTCATTTGAGAGAAAGTTCTTTCGACGGCTGCATTACTGTAAGCCAACGCCAACACACATAAGGCTAAATGTCCCAGTTGTAGAAAGTCAAAAACTCCGAAAGCGTCCGTATACTTTGCTACAGTTATCCAAACCTGCTCAACTCCGTTATCACTATAGTGCATCCAAGAGATTAAACTTATTCGCATCAACTGCTGCTCCAGGTCACTCAAATTTCCCTTGTACAGAGTTAAAAAGGACAACTTTGACAACTGCGGTTTCTGTGCTCCAAGGACGAGAACAGGTGCGAGAACAGCCACAGATTCAAGCTGCTCAACATTTGCCGGCAATCTCTGACGCAGTTCAAAACAGATAATGACGACCGCGCTCTTTTATTTGGTCTGCCAAAGAGCCCTCAATTTTGGAGTCATAAAGCAGCAAGTTGAATTCAATGCCAAACTTTTTGGTGTATCGTTTCTCGTACTGTGACCACTTACCCGTATTAAACTATAACTGAAAATAATATTTAGCAAATAAAGAATGAACTACTACGATTTCAACAGATTAAATTTAACAATATTATAACACTGATAAAGTGATAATAGAGCCTCCGCCATACAGGCTACAGTTACCAGCATATACATGCTATGGATATGCTGGCTTAATTGAAATTTGGAATTAGTTGCTCGCTTCGTTCTTCCGGTTCTGGAATTTTAAAGATAAATTTAAGTATGTGAGATAACATCTATGGAGATACATCCATTATAATGTATTCATTCAAATGTTTAGATATTACCGTCAATAGCGCCAATTTGAAATTGAATGCGGAGAATTTAATAGCAATCTGATGCAGCACAAATTACGGCGACACAAATCAGAAACCACCCCGAAAAACCGCAATCTAAATTTTTTTTCACGCAACCAAATTTAGAAAGGAGCCCAACTGGGCGAAAAAAAACGCGTATCTGGCAACTCTGGTCCTGATCGTAGGATAGTCTGAGATTTCCGGACCCCATCCACGGCTACAAAAAGGTACACAAGCAAACTTAAAGTCATTTGTGACTTGAAATTTGACCATGAATTTATTCTTGCGCACATTTATTGTGTATCATGCACACTTTGAGTAAACAGACACATACTTTTGCTCTAGTTCCCTTTTCAGGAAATGCAGGGCCCTTTTGATATTATTTTTTCACCCACCCCACCCCCGGCTAAATGCTTGGCCTGATCCGTTATGGAGTGATTTTCACCCGATGACCTCTGTTCGCGGTAGCCATTTTTTACCTCCCCGATGACTTGTTTAGTATATTGATCCCGATCTCTATTCGTAACTAGAGGTGGGCGGAGCAAAGTCGATATGCTAAATATGGGACATAGTTTGATTTTGATCATAGTCTCTTGAACGAGAGAAGTGCATTATTGAGAAGAAGAATATGAGTTAGTTTTACAAATGCTCGATAATATAAAATTTACGATTCATGCAACTTACCCACGTGTAAGGCAAATGTTTTTTATTCTCCCTGTTTCTGCTAGCTGCGTTATTCTGTCGCTTTCCTTTGGTCGTTTGCCTATGTTCTCAAGCAGGCGTATATACACCTGAATTGCATGTCAATGACAGTTTATATATTTAGCTTACACTGGTTATTCATTTTTCTTTTCTTCTTTCATCTAAATTGAAGTACGGTAATACATATAAATTTGTCACGTGAAAAGAAGAAATTGTTGATCGTTACTCGCTTTGAAATCAAACCACTGGCGTGGGGAAAGCTTAGTTAAATCTATTTTTAGCTGTAAGCGTATATACAGGTATGCTAATCAATGCATTATGTATTCAGGTATTATTTTGGAAATCGATAACGGTTGTGTATAGGTGAGATTGAAAATAACGGTTTATTTTATACACAAGTGTGAAATATGCCGGTAACAAGAAAAATGAGTAATTCAGCTAGGAACTGTAACTGCATTACCTTTCAGACACATAAATTAGTCTTTGATATAGAATTTTGACTTGATGCTGTTCGAGTTTCTCCTACTTTATTTCCCTTACTTTCTTCACATTTGATGCATAATCGGATTAGGGTATAAAGATGGTGTACAGAACGATAATCGCGTCTTCGACACTCGTAAAAATGTGGTGGTGGTGGTGGTGGGCGTACCACACGATGAAATATATCCTGTTATATATCTTGTAGTGGTGTGTGTGTGTGTGTGTATATATATATATATATATATATATATGTATATATATATATATATATATATATATATATATATATGTATGTATGTATGTATGTATATATATATATATATATATATATATATATATATATATATATGTATGTGTGTATGTGTATATATATATATGTGTGTATGTGTGTGTATATATATATATATATATATAATTAAAAGCCTAAAGTTAAATAAATGATTAAGTAATCCGAACTATCAATGCTTAATTGCAAAAGGTGACAAGAACGAGTATATTCTACCAAAATAATCTTTTTTTTTACCGTCATGGTGATGCCATTTGACCTTTCAAAACTAAAATCAATAGGTCAATTTCTCCAAAGTGTAAGCCATCCAACAACTTCGAGGATACATTGCAAATAAATGAAATTTTAGTGCAAAATCATTCATTCATTATTTAGTCAGTGACCTTGACCCCCATCCCAATGGCAGTCTATTATAGGTCAATGATGCAGAATTTATTTCACACAGAAACCATTTTTATTCATTCATTGACATTATTTAATCCCAAAATTAATTGATTTCCTTAATTCAAGTATTAGTCATTCGAAATATTTCTTAAAGATTGTTTAAAACAAAGTTATTTCACATTAAAGGTAAATGAAAGAAATAGAAAGAATGACATATTTATGAATACACATCACATCAAATTAAGGCTGTATATACACACACACATCACAACAAACAGAATGACAAATAGCTGACATATGCATATATGTCACAAAAGTATATGCTCTGCCTGATGGGAGTATAAAAATGAAAGATGATGTTTTCAAATGGCAAAGCTACTATAATTATTTTGACCTTTTGTAATTGATTGTAAGATATGAAAGTGGAAATAGTGAAAAACATTAAATAGGAAACATGAAATGAAAGTTAAAGAGATGACAAATAGTGACAAAATACATTGAAAATCAAGATATTTATTAAAGTTACACCAAATTACATTACCATACATTAGCTATGTTTACTAAATGTGTACATTCCTTTTACAACTTCAAGAAATGCTAACACAATCAATATGTTTGCATTATAGACTGCTCTTTTATGGATTTCTCACAGACAATAAAATCCTGCTATCAGATTTCATGTTTGAAAAAGCAAACTAGAAAAGATTAGTTTTGATTTTTAAGTAACATGAACCACAAAATATTGCTATCTGAGACATTTACTTCTGAGCAAAGATACATATGTTCTGTCTACTTCATCCAAGATTTTCAATGTTGTTATTCAGATTTATTCTAAATTTACAAATGCAGACTTTCATTGGTCATAATGATTTCCAGATCAGTAATCAAGTAAAATTGTGAGACAAAGTTTCAAAATACAAGTATATTACAAGAGATCCTTCTGGTCCACACACTACTAATAGCAACACATCCCTCTGGCCCATGGAGTCCCAATAGCAACGTATCCTTCTGGCCCCCACAGTCCCAACAGCAACACACCCCTCTGGCAAACAGTCCCAATAGCAACATATCCTTCTGGCAAACAGTCCCAATAGCAATACATCCCACTAACCCCCAGCCCCAACACATCCCTCTGTACCCCACAGTACCAATAGCAACACATTTCTCTGTGGCCCACAAAGTACCAATAGCAACACATATCTCTGGCATGCATGATCTTAATAACAAATGATCCCCCATTTTACTAGCAAGAGACCCATCTGACTTCCCACACAATACCAATAGCAACAGACCCTACAGCTGCAGACACATCTGCTCCACACATAACTAATGGCATCATATTCCTCAGACTGACATATTTTAGTATCCATGGATCTCTCTGCTCCACCAAACAGAAGTCCACACACTACCAATAGAAAGAGACTCCTTTGCCCTACACACTATCAATAGAAAGAGACCCCTTTGCCCTACACACTACCAATAGAAAGAGACTCCTTTGCCCTACACACTGCTAATAGGACTCTTCACAGCAAGTTATATCCCATGTAGATGATATGAAATGGATTGACAAAGGTCATGAAATCCAAAACGGAGCAGATGACTCAAAACCTTTAAAAGACACACCTACATCTTTAAAAGAATGTTCACATCAGACTATAATGAATGGTTCAAGAACAATGCTGATATGCTGATTACGAGCAAAGCCCCATCTAAAGATATTAAGCTGACTGACAAGGACCATAATTCTATCCAAAAATTGCTAAAATGAGACAAAACCCCATGTAAACATATTAAGCTGACTGACAAGGGCCATAACTCTATAAAAAATTGCTTAGATGAGACAAAATCCCATGTCAAGATATCGAGTTGTCTGACAAGGGCCATAACTCTATCCAGAATTATTTAGATGAGATAAAATTCACAATATATATATACATATATATATATATATATATATATATATATATATATATATATATATATATACACACATATATACACACACAATATGTTTTTACCAAATTACATCACAAACGTGATCAACAGTTCTTTAATTATACTTTCTGCAAGTAATAGTCCAAGTTTTGATGTGACAACAAGAATGTCCTTCACAAAGCGCATAACTGTCAAACTATTGAGACACCAGACTAAAGCCATGTCCATTATCTTACATATTTGCATCATAACAGTTTCAATGGTTCTTGAGTTATGTCAGTGACAAGGAAAATCCCACGTGAATGCAAGAATTGTGAAAACCCATACATTTATCCAAAATTGGGCTAAAAAGACAAATCTCAAAATAGATACCTCTGTATCAACAAGGCAATGAGCACACCAATCTGCATCAGAATATGTTAAATGGTTCCTGAGCTATTCCTGTTACAATGATTTGCTGTAATTTAGATTTAAAAAGCATGGGAAAAAAGTAAGAACTGTCAAAACTGGATTGGGAAAGAAGAAATCTTTAAAGACACATCTGGGTTCAATAGACAATTCACCGACCATATGGCACTCATTCAATGGTTGCATCGTTTTAGTCAAGTGTGAATGGACAGAACATCGGACCAATGGATACATAAACTGTTGGAATTGGTGATAACAGGGGCCAAGCACTTTGGAGTGGGGTCTTAATTAGTTGGAAATGTTTGATTACTTACTTTTTACATTTTGAAACAGAGCCTTAACAATTTGGAAAGTAGGTCAGTAGATTATTTGCATCGACTTCATGAACCATATAACACAGAGCTGACATTATTTTAGAAAAGGATTCTGTCATAATTTTGTGATTATTTAAGCAATTATGGACAAGGGACTCAATTATATATATATATAATATAATATATACATGTACATACACTATGTGAAAGAGTAATGGTGACAAAAATTAAATTATACACATCAACTAATAACTAAACACAAAACACTTGAAAAAATTCACAGGTTACTTTTTTCACACAGTATTTGTTTCATCTGGACCATATAAATATGTAATATACAACACATTCATGACACTAAGAATTAAAATGACTTTTTTGTTACATCGAGCAAATGTATAATGAATGTGAAGGGGAGGCAACTCTTAAATATTTAATCCTCTACTATTGCATGTGATACATTGTAGTGCAATATATTACATCAATCTCTCACTATGGCATAGACCATAGGAAGTTCAGAGTATACCGACTTTTAGGTGAAGTCATTACAATCATAGTCCCTCATTATAACAATGCCCGTGGGATTCGTAGATATACTGACTTGTGTGAGGTCATGCTAAAATGAGGTACATTATATAGTATTCCCTCATTATAACAATGCCATGGGAGTCATACATTGCACTGATTTAAAGGTAAGGACACATTACACTACTCCCTTGATAACTCGCACCCTGATAACTTGCTAATCCACTTATAATGCACAGTCACGACTGTATCTCATTTTTTAAACCAGAAAATGTCAAAAGTCTCACTATTTGTTAAACTTGAAGAAAATCGTGATCAAAATTGGCAACAGAAAATTTGATATATTGTTCGTTTTTTTCATCAAATGGTAGATAGGACCTGGAAATTTTAATCAACATTATGAAATATATTTTAATAAGTCATATAAATTGTTACATTTTCTTTTCAAATGGCATTTTTAGTACACCATAACTAATGACAGTTATGGATATTTCAGTCATGACTCGTGGAGACATTACTTTAATAAATAAATACCAATTAAATTTTTAAATATTATCAATTGAAATTGGGGTTCAAGTTCTTTCTTTTACATCCTTACACTTAAATCATCATAAATGCAATGTGTCCTCTTGTAATTAAATGTAAAATGTATCAATGAACTGTAAAAGCTATGTCCGTGAGCATTTCTTTGAGAACCTAATTAAGTTCCCAAGTGGAATAAAAAGTGGACCTCCATTTATATTATTACGGTAATTGCATCTTTTGTATCAAATAAAGGAGGTGAAATTTAAAAAAAATAACACTTAAAAAATGAGTACTTAAGCCAATAAAGCTTTCTTTCACAAATGTGGACCATTGTGGGAAAAACGAGTTCCAGAGAATTCCGGAAATTGCTCGTAGAGATAATGAGGATCACTATTATTTGTAATGAAATAAGAGCATCAATATTTTGCTAATTGTTTCATGAAATAAATGTTGTGCGTTTATGAAAAAGGAATCTTGTTTAGTAGAGTATCAACAGTTAGTCTGGTTCCATTCTCTGTAGACTCCTACTTTCAAAAAAAAATACTACTGTGTATCATTCCGAGAACCAGACTATTCAACAAAACAAAAAGCTGTGACATAATTCACAAATGTTATGTTTTCGTGAACTGTGGTTGTTGAAACCAGTTGCAAATATGTTATCGATCTTTCATATGTTGGACATTTTGAAAATAAATGTAATTTATAGAGAATAACAAAAAAAAATCATCAGAAAAAGAGCTTTACTGAAAAATGTTCTCCACTCAATAATAAAATGAGGATTCAGCCATTAAAGAGCCTAGTCCTCCCTCCATACAATGCAACAGTTTTATAAATGTCTAATTTTTTTTTTAAAGGTCTCTCTTTAACTGCCACCATTACTTATAGTGCCTTCTGTGTTTTTGGACCCCGATGTGCAGAATTATCGAGGGAGATTTGAACACTGAAGTACATCATACATTATTCCCTCTTTATTACACCTTCCATGGCAGTTGTATATGATATTAACTCAATGGTGAGGCCACAATAAAATGAAGTATATTATAAAGTAGTCCCTTATTATTACAAAGTCCACACAACTTGTATCTTATACTTATACTGAATAAGAGATGCGGCCATGTTACAGTGAAGTACATTCTTACCACTAGATAATGAAATCCATGAATACATATGCCATATAAATGTAACTATGTTTTTAATGATATCAATAATCACATCTACCTTCTAAATGAAACTATGTTATAATAAACACAATGATCTCACCTACCTTATAAACGTAACTATGTTGTAATGATATCAATGATCACACCTACCTTCTGAATGGAACTATGTTATAATAAAAACAATGATCTCTCATCTACCTTATAAACGTAACTATATTATTATAATAAGATCAATGATCAAACCTACCTTATAAAATGAACCAAATAATGAACTGTTTTATAACGATGGAGAGTTGCAACACTTGTATGCACATATATAAATCCATTTTGCACACAAACTCATATGTGTAAAACATTTTGAAAAAATTCCAGTCCTCATTTACTGAAAATCCTCGAGCCCACTGCATTTATTTCCAAAAGAAAAATACAGATTCAAGCATCTAAAATAAAACTCTTGGTTGACGGTTATTCATGCACAAGAAATTACATTCTTAATATGGAGTATGAAGTTGAGATGCTTGACGATAAAATGTGAGTGTATATTACTGCATGAACTAGAAACATAAAAAGACCAGGGCCTTTTTCACTTATTTGTGCATTCTATAATGAACATAACTGACAAACCAAACTTGTTTATATACAATATATACAATTATTTACAAAGACTCTGAGCAACCATTTGATTGTAAGCAGTGAGATGTAGGGTACAGGTATCATGGCATTCATGGCTGTATCTGTACTTGTTCTATTAAAGAGCATTCCATTACAACTTTGAAATAAATCAATTCATATTTTACCTCATATAATTTTGTACTTTTAAAAAGACCTTCAACATGTCTGGAATAGTTTCAAAAATTCCTTTTTTATCTAAAACACTTTTCTGCATGGTTTCCTTAAAATAAATAACCAAATTTGAACTATGATTTGCAATGATAAAAGTGTATTTAAAAAAAAGTGTCAGACCAACGCTTTATACCAAAAACTTGTCTTACAGATATTCATTACACAAATGATGAATGATAAAATGCATGTATTACATTTTTTATAGTTTGCATAAATTATGACTTGGAAAGTCCAATATTGTTTGGGATTTTTTTTCTTCAATACCAGTATTCATTATTCTATATAAAAAAAGGTACCTAGTAAGTTTTTTTCCCCGCATAAAGATAACATACATGTATACATACATATACAACTCATGTATTTATCATTGCTTAAATATGTCTAATAAGTAAATTAACTAAATTGATACCATGCTTGTTGATCAGTGTAAATACATTCAGCATAAACTGGAATGTTAAAAAAAAGACATGCAAACATTAGTTAATTTAGAATATGACGAAAGAAGTAAGGACAATATACACTTTAATAAACAAGTCTTTTGCATGGATAAAATATCAGGTTTGCAGTCATCCATCCAGAACAATTTAACCTGTGTCACAGTTATCACAGATCTGAAAAGAGAAAACACACAGAATAATAAATGTAATGCCATACTCAAAACAAAATAATTTTTAAAAAAATTGCAAGATTTCTATAAATGTTATGGGATATTTATGTTCAGACAAAAAAATTAAAATACAGAAAGGTTAGAAACAATAACTGAAGCAACTCCTAATTTTAAAAAAAGAAAGATGAATTTAAAGAAGAAAAAGGTGACAACATTTTTTTAAATACATAATGAAATACTGGTAAATAAAAAGTCCACACACACCCGTCCCATTTTTTTTAGGCTCCTCTCCATTCCCAAAAGAGGCCACTCCTTATAAAAGACAATCTTGGTAAATAAAAAAAAAACATTGTTTCTTACTTTTGTCCCCCTTAAGTGATGGTACATGTTTTTACAAGGTTGGTTTCCAATCTGGGGCCACAGTAGAGATCAGTATACATGTTTATGGGTACAAGGAGACTTCTTTAATTTTTAAGTTTCTTTCTGGGTCCCATGTATTATTGTGTTTACCAGGAAAAGCTTGAAATAAAACATATGTGATCTAACCAGATTAACAGCCATATAATCAAAATAAGGTGGAAACTGAGGACTTTCCTAATATATATGTAATATAATATTTGATTGAGGACTTTCCTAATATATATGTAATATAATATTTGATTGAGGACTTTCCTAATATATAATATATTTGATTGAGGACTTTCCTAATATATATGTAATATAATATTTGATTGAGGACTTTCCTAATATATATGTAATATAATATTTGATTGAGGACTTTCCTAATATATATGTAATATAATATTTGATTGAGGACTTTCCTAATATATATGTAATATAATATTTGATTTTTTGGATTAACAATACTTGGACTTTTAAGTTTTAGATTCAAAGTCCCAAATCAAAGGAACTGGTCTATACATACTACTCCATTTAAAATCATGGCTGTTTTGATTTTTCTAATTTTTTTTTAAAAACATGGGGGAGGGAGATATTAAAGCCTCTCCTACCACCCCCCATGTCTGTTTCTGGTTAGCCGACCTTTCTATCCCTGTTTTTGCTCCAGAGACAAATACTTTTTTCCCCTATACAGTAGAACCTGTCTTGAACGACTACCTCTTCTGCCAAAAGCTAATGGTCTTACAAGACAGGTGGTATCTCAAGACAGGTTATAACACTATATAACCAATAAATCTGAACAAAGAGAATCTGGTCGCTCAAAGACGTGGTAATTCATAGCAGTGGTCTCAAAAGACAGGTTTTACAGTAGTAAAAAAAAATATATCCCAAAACTGATCCATGCATCTAATTGAGCTGGTTTTGCTGACTACTAAGTATTAATACATGTATATATTATCTTTTTTTAATTAAAAAAACAATCAAAACACCTACCTACCCACCATAAATTTAAAACCAGTCCAATAGGAAACATATTTTTAAGGGGGGAGGCTAATATTTTTTTTAAACATTTAAACATTTCTTAGATCTGATTTTTATTTTTTATATTGATTGACATCATTTATAATGAACTTTGCAAGTGACATGACCCTGAAATACAACCTGACAGAGACGTGACTGAAATACATCCTGATAATGACATGACACTGAAATACATCCTGCTTGTGACATGATACTGAAATACATCCTGATAGTAACAGGACACTGAAATATACCTTAAAAGAGACAGGACTCTGGAAAACATCAGGATAGTCACAAGACATTGAAATACATCCTGATAGTGACATCTAATTAACACAGTGCCACAGTGACATCTAATTAACACAGTGCCACAGTGACATCTAATTAACACAGTGCCATCTAACTGACACAGTGCCACAACTGCTGTATGTGACAAATTCTTATTTAACAGGTGACCTTGAATCTCAAGTCTAATTTTGTTGTTACCTTCATGAACCTTGTTAATTTATCAAACTACTAAATGTATGATACCCTGCATAATTTTTCCACCAGATCAGGAATTCAATGATTGAACATCTGCAATTTTAACAAAAATTTGGCCTTTAATAATTTAAATAAACTATTTTTCAGATAATAAAGAACATAATCGAGTGACTATGCTTGTTGTTGTTCTTGTGAGGTTTAATGCCATTTTCAGCACATGATAGGCCATGGTGGCCAGTATTAATGTTGGAGGAAGAACCCAGGAAAAACCCCGGAAAGAACCACAGACCCATGAGAAGCTACTGGCAAGCTTTCTCACATACCCACATTGGCAGAATCAGGGACTCGAACACACGCAGACAGAGGTGAGATGGCAGTGATAGGTAACGGAGATCGCTTTAGACCACACGGCCACTTGGGACCCTGAGTGACTATGAAAATGTGAAAAACACCACATGTATGAAGTTTTATTAATCTGAAATTCAATTTTTTCTTGACAAATAACTTATCTGACATCACTTAAAAATGCCAAGAAACTGGAACACAAAAAAATCCACACTGATTAGTGTTATCAAAAGACATTACAGATATAAATATAAGTCATGCTTTAAAACTGAAATTCTGCCCAATCAATGTTTATTAAGGGTCCGATACAAAATTAATTTTGTATAAGTAGAAGTCATAATGAAGTAGAAAATTTCATGCAGTGACCTTTGACATAATCCCAATGTCAAGTATATCCAATTTTCAAACTCATTCAGTGTAATCTGGACATATTGGTGGTAATACCTGCACCCTTTTCACTCAAGACTAATACTGTAATAAACACTTCAGAGAAAACCTCATGTCAATGCCATCATTCATACAAGTTGGACATTTCATTGCATTACCTTCATTCAAGTTGGATGTGTTAGTGACACAATTCAATCAAGTTGGACATGTCATTGCATTACCTTCATTCAAGTTGGATGTGTTAGTGACACCATTCAATCAAGTTGGACATGTCATTAAAGTTGGGTATGTCCATATATTGCCATCTTTCATTCAAGCTGGATATGTCAATGCATTGCCACTATTCATTTAAGTTGGATGTGTCAATGTATTGCCACTATTCCTTCCAGCTGGATGTGTCAATGCATTGCCATTATTCATTCAAGCTGGACTTTGGATTAACACAATTCAGGACCAGATGCATTATTATGTTAGGCTTTACTGGGTCCAAGGTCCAATGCTGAATAAGCATGACATTTTCACAAGACACACCGTTTGTTCTTATTTGTGCAACCTCATGACCTGTCTCAATTTTGCCCATGATGAAGTGCCCCTTGTGATAATCTGTATTTGCAAATGAAATGTAGTACAACGATGGGATTTTAATGCAACCCTTCCTAAATCCACTGGCTTTTGTCTCATTTGAATTGCCATTTCAAATGGGCAACATGATGTAACAAGAGACCTCATGAGATTACATGGAAGACTGAACATCAATGTTAGGTATAAACTGTGTCACAAACTTTCTAGCTGTACCAAGTACACATATACTTTGCCTTATGGTAATATTTTACTGGTATCAATTTTGTCAAAAAATCATCTACCTGTACCAAGTACATATGTATATACTTGCCGTGTGATAATCATTTACAGGTATCAATTTTGTCACAAAATCATCTACCTGTACCAAGTACATATTTATATACTTTGCCTTGTGATAATCATTTACAGGTATCAATTTTGTCACAAAATCATCTACCTGTACCAAGTACATTTACATTTTTATATACTTTGCCTTGTGATAATCATTTACAGGTGTCCTCAAAGAACAACTTGAAATTTATTTGTCACATTATTTTACAGACTGAAACAATCAAAAGATTTTGGTAACACTACAAAAAAAAAAACCATTTCCAAATGCATTATCTATCAAAGGATTTTGGTAACACTACAAAGAAAAACCCATTTCCAAATGCATTATCTATCAAAAGATTTTGGTAACACAATAAAGAGAAACCCATTTCCAAATGTACGATCTAAAAAACAAAAGATTTTGGTAACACTACATTTCCAATGGTAACACAACAAAGAGAAACCCATTTCCAATGGTAACACTACAAAGAGAAACCCATTTCCAATGGTAACACTACAAAGAGAAACCCATTTTCAAATGCATGATCTACAAAACAAGGAATAATTTTTTGATTTTTGTTTGTTTTAATGAAGTCTTGTTTAGCAGGTGCATTTCCAGTTAAACAGTTGCTGCCTTTCAACTTCTGATTTATTTTGACTCACAATTTACTTTATCACAGATAAGATGTATAAACAATTTATCATAAGTATAAAACAATTTATCACCGATTAAGTATGAAAACTATTTATCACAGGAATCTAAACTATTTATCACAGGTAAAATATATACACTATATATTACAGGTAAGGAATATAAAAACTATTAACATGTAAACTAAAAAAAAAGCCATTTTAACTATTTATCACAGGTAATGTATAAAAACAATTTCGAGCTTAGTTTCATTTTTTGGGATTAATGCCAATTTCAGATATCATTTTGGTTCTTTAGAAGAAGAAAAAAAACTTAATTTGTAATGGAATTTGGAGGTTCTGCCCCAGCAGCATATCAAGGCTGGCACCCTCGAGTATTTAGATGAGTGCACACAAGGCTGGCACCCTCGAGTATTTAGATGAGTGCACACGAGGCAGGCACCCTTCAGTATTTAGATGAGTGCACACAAGGCTGACACCCTTGAGTATTTAGATGAGTGCACACGAGGCAGGCACCCTTCAGTATTTAGATGAGTGCGCACAAGGCTGGCACCCTTGCGTATGTAGATGAACGCACACGAGGCAGGCACCCTTCAGTATTTAGATGAGTGAACACAAGGCTGACACCCTTGAGTATTTAGATGAGTGCATACGAGGCAGGCACCCTTCAGTATTTAGATGAGTGCGCACAAGGCTGGCACCCTTGCGTATGTAGATGAACGCACACGAGGCAGGCACCCTTCAGTATTTAGATGAGTGAACACAAGGCTGACACCCTTGCGTATGTAGATGAACGCACACGAGGCAGGCACCCTTCAGTATTTAGATGAGTGCACACAAGGCTGACACCCTCGAGTATTTTGACTGAGTGCAAACAAGGCTGGCACCTAGAGCTGTACCGATTAATCAACCGTACGCGTAATCGGGCCGATTATTAGCACAATCGGTATAATCGGATATCGGCAAAAATAATCGGTGCCGATGCAAATAATTTTTTTAAATAACCAATTTTTCCTGATAAAAGTTGTATATACAGTCACGTTTTGACTGACCGTAACTTAATCCTTTGTAACACTAGAGCTCGGGATAAATGCAGTATGCAAACAAGTTGCTCATTAACTAACACTACTGTATAGTCGAATAACCATATATCGAGATAAACACATCGAACCATCAATTAATCTTTTGTAACAAAGAGATTGCTCTAATAAAGTATTTAAAAAGAATTTATCTTGCTGCCAGTTGTGCGAAATTTTCAACTCTAGCGTCCGGTAACATTTGTAAACTGCAGTAAACCAGACTAAAGTACATGTCGCTAACCGCCATTGTAGTGCCAAAGTCATGTGAATAGCCAGTAAGATTAACATCAAAGGGAGTAATGATGGATATATACACAGTCAATTTTGAGGTTTGTGTTTTTTCTTTATCTTTATGAAAACTCACAAAACACCGATAGTCCTTATGTTCCAGTGAGAAATTGTTTGAAAGGGCTTCAGTGTAGGTTTGAGTACGTCGTCTGTCTTTCAGTTAATCCGTAATGCCTGGAGGGTGAACGAACTCATTGTCTTTAATACTAGTAAGTGAGAATCATTTCCGGATTTTTTAAAATTATTTTTTATTTCTTTTCTTAGTGTTTCACCAAGCCACTATCTGGCAGAAGGGGCGGTCTCTCATAAGTCATAACTGGTTTTACTGTACTTTTGAAGCACCGACATATACTAAACAAATAAAACAATTCTATATCAATGTTTTACAATTATCTGATGTTGCCGCAGCAATAACGAGTATTTGTTGTCGTCAAAGCAAGCCGACGACCTTTACTCATAGAAAGTCGGCAATAAACTCAAAAGCATTGCCTCAATTTACATAGTGATTAGAACATATTTATTGTGCCGCAAAACTTTCCTGTTTGCAAAAAAAAAAAATCAAATAATCAGTCTCATAATCGGTATCGGCAATTTTGATAATCGGCTATACGTGGTATCGGCATAATCGGCAAAAAGTGACATCGGTACAGCTCTACTGGCACCCTTGAGTATTTTGACTGAGTGCAAACAAGTCCGGCACCCTTGGGTATTTAGACTACAAGTGCAAACAAGACTGGCACCTTTGATTATTTAGACTGAGTGCAAACAAGGCTGGCACATTTTGAGTATTTAGACTACAAGTGCAATCAAGGCTGGCACCTTTGAGTATTTAGACTACAAGTGCAATCAAGGCCGGCACCTTTGAGTATTTAGACTGAGTGCAAACAAGGCTGGCACCTTTTGAGTATTTAGACTACAAGTGCAATCAAGGCCGGCACCTTTGAGTATTTAGACTGAGTGCAAACAAGGCTGGCACCTTTTGAGTATTTAGACTACAAGTACAATCAAGGCTGGCACCTTTTGAGTATTTAGACTACAAGTGCAATCAAGGCTGGCAACCTTGAGTATTTAGAATATGAATGCACACAAGACAATTACTGGTGGTGGCCCTTATTATGACATTATTTGCAATATTGTTTCTGCATTCTCACAAGAAAACAAATTCATTGGAAAAAATATCAAACTTACCAAACTTCAAACAATACTTGAAGAATCTCAAAACAGGCATTGTCACATCAACTTGTACTGAAGTCTTTCAAAGTGCATGTCAGTATTCACACAAAAATTCAGCCACAATAATGTTTTATTTTATTTTCACAGCACATATTACATTATATCACAATTTTCTCTTCTCATAACAAATCTGAACTTTTCTTTCATGGTAACTGTTTTACGTACATGTCTCAACTACATAAATATTCATCAGATTTACAATGGGGTTTTCAGGATGGGAACACAACCTGGTGATGCTGATGTACTAGTCTTGCTATTTTTCATCCTTGGCAAAGATTTCTTTTATGTTGTTTTGTGTAGCCATTAAT
The DNA here is from genome assembly GCA_030141615.1 of Unio pictorum. Taxonomy (NCBI): domain Eukaryota; kingdom Metazoa; phylum Mollusca; class Bivalvia; order Unionida; family Unionidae; genus Unio; species Unio pictorum. Next base: position 12,214,453 of record JARLTB010000442.1, read on the forward strand.
TTATGCACTCCACCTGCATTTTTTTTTCTTCTCAATTTCTTCTCAGGAAGAGTTTTATTCCATTTAGGCTCCTCCTCCATGCAGCTCACATATTCTATCAAAAGGTTGCAAATGCACTCTTTGCGAAATATTTCTGATAATACTGTATTGCACCTGCCTCCGATAACTCAAAACCTAATTTGATGTTCAGTACCAAACTGAAGGTTTCTTTATTTACTCCTCCCTGACTTGGAATCAATATCATTCATGACACTGAACAATGAGTCGTCTTGTGGGTAAAAGAAAAGAAAATCTGTAAAAGCAAGACCATCGTTAACAGACATGAGTATCTGGCAACAATCTCATCACATCCCCACCAGTGCTTTATATGCTGTCTCACCTTAAATTCTGAAAAGAAACCAGTTTGGAATCTTCTAACTTCCAAATCATCCTTCTCATTTCATGTTCAACATTCTGCACAGTTGGTAATAGTAATTAAAGTCCTTCTGGCAAAGACAGCAAAATGCTAGTCCTCTAAAATTCAGTTCTCTTACAAACTGACCTGGCATTCATGCTAATCCCATTTCCAATCATTCTTTACACCATTATCCAAACATTTTGCACAAATGTTTCTATCAATAATTAAAGATGTCACATTTTGTAAGCATGCTAGTTTCCAGTAGTTTCTGTCATGCAAATTTTCGTTGGACGATTATAAACTTTTGACCAATCAGAATTTTTTTTTTAATATACAATGATCATCTGTTAAATAACATATGGAACAATTCTGTATGCAGTTAAAATATTTTGGTATATAGTTGGACTATTATTTAACAACCAAATTGGAGCTGCTAGAAAAATGGACCATGATGAGGAAAATCTGATTCAGACCAGGAAAAAAGCAGAATTTTGCTTTTTAAAAACTAATCACTGCACATTTCAGCACATGAGAGGCTGTATATTATGGCAAGTAAAATTGGTATATGAAGAAAGGGGGGGGGGAAAAACCTCAGCAACAACCACAGGAAGCTACTGGCAAACTTTTTCACCTACCCCCAATGTCTGAGCCCGAGACTCAAACCCATGCTGACAGGTGAGAAGGCTGTAACAGTCAAGGCAATCACCACTTTTCCCCCTGAGCAACCTCATAGGTAAAGAATACAATCTTTGTATTAAAGGTAAGCTTAGTTGTTGTTAATGTTTAACGACAATTTTCCATGTATTATTAACATTTACTGAACGATGATTACACTCTTAAAATGTTGTTGTAATAGGGCTTAACACCATTTTTCAGCACAAGATAGGCTATACATGGTGGCCAGTATAAATAGTGGAGGAAGAACCTGGGGAAAACCCTAGAAAGAACCACCGACCTACAAGATGTCACTGGCAAGCTTTCTTACATACCCACAATGGCCAAATCTGAGTCAAACCCACGCAAACAATGGTGAGATGGCAGTGATCCGTAATGGTGAGCGCTTTAGACCACTCGGGGTCCCAACCATTAAAATCTACTGTTCACTTGTGTATGTTGTGTTAGCTTTCATTTTTTTTTATTCTATGTATTTCTGTATACAGCCTACATCTCCCTTTCTAACACTGCTTGGATACAATTTTCATTTGCTTAATGTTTCAAATGCATTTTTTTTACTGAGAACAAACATGTCTGCCATTAATTCTGTACCAAAATATTAAACCAATAAAATATTTGAGATAATCTGCAAAATGATTCTACAAGAATCTAAGATGTAGACAATCTGCAAATAATTTAAACATACAGACTGTTTAATTGCTAAGAAATAAATTACTTCAATCTTTAAAAACCAAAGCTCTGACCTTAATCTCCTTCTTCCTTTGGATTTCTCAGCTTCATATGTGTTCATTGAAACACTTTGTTCATTACCACATGTAATTTGGCCATATGACCTTAAATTGTACAAATCAGAAGGCACTGCAAAAACTTAAATGTGTAACAGTTTTTGGTTATCTGGAGATTTAATAGGGTAACATTTCAGTTAAAGATGACAATGTCAAAAATAACCTTCATTCAAAATTATAAAAAGCCAAAAAAAATGGTTAAATTTAATGTAATGAAATGAAGCAGCAATATACATAATGGAAGGTTGACAGAAGCTGGTGTGATTCAAATGTAATTCAATCTCCCCAATTCTTGTCTAACAATTCAAGAATAATAATAACTGGTTCTTTCTGGAGATAAAAATTAACAGCCATGCTCTGTGTTACTGTGGTTACTGAGCCCTTAAATTTGTTGCAATAAACTGCACTTGCCATGGCAATGGCAACAAGATGATGATAACTGCCATCTGTGTGTAGGTAGACTGTACAGTGCTTCTTGGTATTGACATCTGTGTGTAGGTAGACTGTACAGTGCTTCTTGGTATTGACATCTGTGTGTAGGTAGACTGTACAGTGCTTCTTGGTAATGATGCTATTGCTGCACACCAAGCAACGGCAGGGTACGAGTTTCCAGTCTGCAATAATCACCTAGACTGTGCCATAAACTTCATCTGTCACACATTAGGCTATTAAAGTTAGTTATGGGTGTCATATTCTCATTTGCTTTCACTGGAAATACATCTAAGTAACAGTTTCCTTTTGATTGTGTATTTAATTCTATCAACTCCAATGCCTCCCTGACAGGAACAATCTCTCCATCTGCCATAACTCGATTCTGAATATGATAGAAATTAAGAACTTAGCTTGTTACGAGGGAAATAAATATATATTTATGTATTGTGTTTTGACAAAGGAATAAAAAAAAAAATTCTCAACTACAATCTAATGTCAGCTAACAATTTATTCCCAATATCCGACTTCATTTGTATCAATCACTAATGGCATGTTTTAATACCTGATCCCAACATTGTCAAAGTTGTATGTATGTATGTATGTATGTATGTATGTATGTGTGTGTGTATATATATATATATATATATATATATATATATATATATATATATATATATATATATATATATATATATATATATATATATGGAAGTTTGACTGCATTTAATCAAAATACTGACTAATGCAAATAAATGAAACTGCAAAAACATAAAAGTTAAAAAGGTAATGATCTTAAAATGTAGAAAAGTACATGTACTAATTAATAATAAAGGAAAAAAATGTATTATCATTAAAACATAGATTTCTATATAAAATACATTTTATCTAATGGACCTTTATCATAAATATTGTTCCTTAAGTTCACATCAACACCTCTCTCTGAAAGGATGGGAGTTGATACTCTCTACAAGACTGCATTTCAATGGCAGTGTATGCCTTAGTCTTAAAGGATGGGAGTTGATACTCTCTACAAGACTGCATTTCAATGGCAGTGTATGCCTTAGTCTTAAGGGATGGGAGTTGATACTCTCTACAAGACTGCATTTCAATGGCAGTGTATGCCTTAGTCTTAAAGGATGAGAGTTGATACTCTCTACAAGACTGCATTTCAATGGCAGTGTATGCCTTAGTCTTAAAGGATGGAAGTTGATACTCTCTACAAGACTGCATTTCAATGGCAGTGTATGCCTTAGTCTTAAAGGATGGGAGTTGATACTCTCTACAAGTGTGACATACATAACAACAGTCTACCTTTTCTAGCTAATCCTTTGATAATTGATGGTATCCAACAATAAGATTAGTCAGACAACAATAGTCAATCTTTTCAAGGCTACCCTTTTATTGTCCTTAATACCACTATGACATAGACAACAGTCAACCGTTAATAGGCTCATTTTCATCGTCCCTAATACCATTTTGAGTCTTGGCAGACTACTGTTTCTAGGCCATATAAGCAGATCATGTTTCTGTAAAATTTGGGATATTTAGAAGTTTTCAAATTTTGCTTTCTGTGTGGAAAGGGAATCTAAATACATTTTGAAATTTGACATTTAAAAAGTTTCAGTGTTGTTCAATGATCTAAGTACAGCTGTAATTTCTGCATTAAATATGCAGGCTGTTTTGAGGTAACCAGCTTAAGATGGTGTCACGGGATGTCAAAGCCACAACATTCTCGCGCTGTAAAACAATCTATATAAGAGGATCTAATTCAATGAATTTACTCACTAACAATGAGAATATGTGAAACCTAAAAAAATGAGGTTGCACTGAGTCTAAAAATGATGAGGATGTGTTGCGTCTAAAATAAAAAGGATGTGTTAAATGCAAAAACAATGAGGCTGAATAGTCTAAAAAAAAATGGTGATGTGCAAGTCTAAAAATAATGAGGTTGTGTAGCATCTTAAGACAATGAGGTTGTGTTGAGTCTAAAAACATTGAGGATATGTTAAGGCTAAAATCAATGAGGCTGTGTTAATTTTAAAAACAATGAGGTTGTGCCAAGTCTAACGATGACGAAACTGTGTTGAGTCTAAAAACAATGAGGATGTGTTGAGTCTAAAATCAATAAGGATATGTTGAGTCTAAAATCAATGAGGCTGTGTCAACTCTTAAGACAATGAGACTGTGTTGAGTCTAATACCAATGAGGTTATGCTGAGTCTAAAAAGAATCAGGTTGTGATCAATGATTATATGCTAAATTTAAAAAGGATATGTTTGATTCTAAAAGCAATGAGGCTGTGTTGAGTCTAAAAATGATGATATATTGAGTCTAAAATTGATAATATGCCGAGTCTAAAACTGAGGTTTTGTTGAGCCTAAAAGCAATGAGGCTGTGTCGTGTCTAAAAAAGGATGATACGCTGAGTCTAAAACAATAAGGCTGTGTCGAGTCTAAAAATAACAAGGCTATGTTTAGTATAAAAACAATGAGGCGGTGTTGAGTCTAAAAATGATTATGATATGTTGAGTGTAAAAATAATGAGTTGTATTGAGTCTAAAAGCAATGAGGCAGTGTTTACTCTAAAAATGATATGTTGAGTCTAAAAGTGATGATGAAATGTTGTCTAAAAGTGATAATGTGTTGTGTAAAAACTGAGGTTGTGTTGTCTAAAAACAACGAGACTGTGTAAAATCTAAAAACAATGAGGCTGTGTAGAGCCTAAACACAATGAGGCTGTGTAGAGTCTAAAAACAATGAGGCTGTGTTGAGTCTAAAATCAATGAGGCTGTGTTGAGTCTAAAAACAATGTGGCTGTGTTGAGTCTAAAAACAATGTGGCTGTGTTGAGTCTAAAAACAATGAGGCTGTGTTGAGTCTAAAAACAATGTGGCTGTGTTGAGTCTAAAAACAATAAGGCTGTGTTGAGTCTAAAAACAATGTGGCTGTGTTGAGTCTAAAAACAAATAGGCTGTGTTGAGTCTAAAAACAATGTGGCTGTGTTGAGTCTAAAAACAATGTGGCTGTGTTGAGTCTAAAAACAAATAGGCTGTGTTGAGTCTAAAAACAATGTGGCTATGTTGGGTCTAAAAACAATAAGGCTGTGTTGAGTCTAAAAACAATTTGGCTATGTTGGGTCTAAAAACAATAAGGCTGTGTCAAGACTAAACACAATTAGCGCTGTAGAGGGCTTTGTGAATTCATAAAGATTATATATCATTTTGGGAGGTTTTGACAATCACAATGAGGATTTGGGATAATTACTTTCTACTGATCTTAATGGCTAAATTACTTTGCAATAAAGAATTTTTAATATTCTTTAAAAACTAAGAGTAATTAACCTGAGAGATTTCATTCACAATCACATCATTAGAGTAATGTGACCATCCATGACCTTCCTTGAGATCTAAATCTACTGTTTCATTGTCAATATCTACATCATTCAATCATGCAATTCTAATTATCAAATCCGTATTTTCGCATGAGTTAATATTATAACAAATTTCTCACATAACACTTCCAGGATGTCATTCTCACCAAGCAAACTCTAGAAATTGCTGAATGAGATCCAAAGCCTAACATTTGGATTAGGGAAAATCCAACTTTATTACTATTTTTAAATAGCATATTACAACTTTTATCTTTAACAGCAACCATGAGATGTGATTTCATGGTAATTTTCTTCAACACATGTAGTTTCTAATGGGGCATTCCCCAAAGGTAGTGCCAAAATTAACTAACCTCAAAATGGCTGATGTTTATTGCTGATGTCAAAATGTACTTGTATGCTGATGGGACACAGGTAAACTGGTCAAGGTGTCAAAATCTACATATGCACGGTGAAGGTTACAAAAACCTGCTAAATGTAAAAAGGCCTACAGTGCTAATGACAACAATATATTCATTCTAATTCTGAAAGACCATCTACAGATTCAATAATTTTAACATTTACTTGCAAGTAGAACTTTATGTACATTAAACACTAGAAGTTGTTATACCCATTGAAAAACAGGCACAATTCCAAATTTATCATTGATTGTTAATAATTAGCTTGAGGAGACCGAATATGTCCATCAATTTAAAGTTTATAGCCATTTACTATCCAAATTATGGACTTTCCTATTGGAATGAATTTCATGTTTATAAGCATTTACTATCCAAATTATGGACTTTCCCATTGGAATGAATTTCATGTTTATAGGCATCTGATATACAAATTATCCATTTTGCAATTGATATCAATTTCATATTTAGCATTACAATTTCAGCATTTACTATCCAATTTTTAACTTTCCAATTAGCATCAATTTCATATTAATAGGCCAACACAATGTACATAACGAGATTTAATAAGCATCAATATATCTAACAAATCTAAAACTATTTCTTACCTCTTGTTCCTCTGCTCTTATAAATGGCCGTAAAAAGCAAAAAAGCGTACAGTTTACCGGCTATACGAGAATTCATACACATTCCGAGACTGTTTATATAATTTCTTTTTCATCAGGTAACTAGTTTTATAAGGTTCATCCGAACTATAATATCAAGAACTAAATGAATTATTGGTCAATATTTATATACTACTTCAACACTACTGTATAATGAATACACTAGATTTACATGTACATGACCTAAATTTTACTACATAGCAACCAGTTAGTTTTTTTATTTGTTTGATTAGGATTTTTGATGTAGCTTTAAAAAAAAATTTCAGTCACATCGCTATGATGTCTGCAGTGAGGCAGTTTATAATGATGTCTAGCACTGGGGCATCATGATGCAGACATGTAGCATGATTTCCCGCCCAGTCACATTATCCTTACACCAGGCTTACCAGTCCTAACACTAACCTCTTAATGCTGAGCGTCAATCGAGGCAGCTGTTAGTACCATTTTTGTAAGTCTTTGGTATGACTCGGCCGGGGATTAAACCCACGACCTCCCGCTCCCAATGCTCTAACCACTAGGCCACCAGAGCGGTACAGCAACCAGTTAGTGTTATTTGTTAAATCATGCATTAAATATACATTAGGCAGAAAGCAGAAGTTTGGCATATGTGTGGACTGTTCTCAAGACATTTATTCCAGTAAAGATACATAACTAAACAATCCCAACCATCATCTTACTGCATAAAGTTAGCTTCATATGAATATTTTGTCTTTAATTAAAGTTTCAAGTTCTTGTTTCCACAGAACAATCAAAACAATCCTTTTTATTACTTAGACATCAACTGCAAAAGTACAGAGACTTAACTGAAACATGTGACATTGTGATCAACTTCACCTAGTGTTGGTTCATATGACTTTGGAGGAGAATTGTATCAATTGCAGGGATTAAACGGTAAGCTATTATGATTAAACAAGCTGTACTCCTTTCCCTGGCAGTGCATAAGTAAGCAAGTCATACCAACAGACACCCTAACTTGGCAGAGGCAGAAAACAATCTTCATTGTACTGTTTAGTGTAGCTAAAAGATAATTCCACGCTTGCTGAAATGTACACCATAGGGACCAACCATTTGATTTTCATGGTGGGGCAGCCTATTAGTATATTTCAGTACCCATCACACCCTAGTTGAAAATAATATTTGTGCTCTTGATGGTATAATAAAGAACTAATTATGTGGTTGTGAAGGACAAGAAGAGAATGAAATCACCAGCCCCTTGAGGTCATATACGAGTTTTAATAATGGCAAAGTCTGATCATGTTGTTAGCGGAAGGTCTCATTTTTACTCAGTCAAAAGATGTCTTTCCATACATTTCCTGACAGAGTTATCTTTCCTACTGAGAGAAAAACTTGGTTTAAACAACATTTTTTTAAACCCAATAAACAAATTTTGAAGATGTCCAAAATGGTTGCAATTTTTTGAATTATGTATTTTGTTAAACATATTTTAAACAAACTACATATAGTCAGAAATCCCATGACCAGGCAAACAATGAGATTGTCAAGATGGCATTCATGGTGAACATGCTGGTGTTTAGACTGGATCAGCACTAGATTAAATTAGGACCATCTTTATATCATAGGATGTTTTTCCAGTAAACTCCACCCCATTTCTAATAATTAATGTGGCCATTCCATTAAGATTCTAAAAATGACCACCATGGTAATGCTGCAACTAATTGTAGCACGCTTTTCATTTAGAAACAGATATCGTAAGTCTTCAAGTGAAAATTCCATGTTGACCAACAAGACAAGTCGCAATGTTGGACATTGGATTATCAACATCTTCATTTACAACCAACTACATATCATAGAAGTATTCAAGCATAACCACAAGGTGATATGATTATCTGTCAAGATCATGTAGTAACAATATTTTCAAAATGAACCCACTGGTACTCATATTGGTCATGTGCCATTTTCATCTAGGACCAACTAGACCCAGGGAAGAATGTTGTGTGCAATGCTTCATGGCAATCCTAACCACCTCCACCCCCTGTAGTGATAGAAGAAGAAGTGTTAATACCATTTTTCTACCATACTGGTAGACACACACACAGATAAGCCTTTCTGGTCTTTGACCAGATGAGTTAAAAATATCCCAATTATTAGGCGATTCTGAAAACATACCTGAATTGTGTTCCAAAAGCCTGGGAACATTTTTCAGGTTATTCTCGCTCCCTATAGTCCTTTTGCTTCTCACTGGAAGGAAGTGCCCGGCGCTCCTGTCCTCTATGTAACTCTGGCTGCCTTGATCTCTCTCCTCTTCTGCCATAATCTAAATTTCTATTTAGGGCCTGTGTTTTTTCCTGCCACTCACGATCAAATTCTGGGGCCTCAGCTGTAATTAATAGTTTGTATCATTCAATGATATTTATCAATACCAGAAAAAAACCTGTTACAATTTTAATAACATTTTGCATTGGTCTGAAAATCTGATTGAGCCATCTAGATATGAATATAAATATGCTTACAAAATTGGATGTTTTGTCAAGCACTTACATATGAACAGAAATATGCTTAATAAATTTCATTTTGTTGTCAAGCATCTACCCACAAATAGAAATATGCTTACCAAATTTTGTGTTTTGTCAAGCAGCTTTATCTTAAATGTCTCAACTACACTAACAAATACCCAAAAATATAAAAAAAATTAAAATGTGAAAAATGCTGCTGTCATGGTGTAAAAATCCAATCACTGTCAGGTCATCTGAATATTGTAGTCATGGTGAAAATATCTAATCACTGTCATGTCATCTGCATACAAATATATTAATACCAAATAACATTTATATTGCATGGGAAGAAATTTCCAAATTCCTTATCAAAATTTCTAGACAACGGTATTTTCAGTGCTGAAGGAAATTCAAGTTAAAAATGGCATGATAATTTTGTAGTGTTCTATTAGATTCATTGGTTTTATTAAAGGCACTTTTAACATTTGTTTTGGCAACGTAAGGATTATGATTGACACAACCAATGGTACTCGGGTACCCGACCGTAGTGAAATACCCGGGTACTGAAAATTAAACAACAGTACCCGTTCACAAAAATAAATTGTTGCCAGACTCGCCAACACTATCAAAATATCATATATCGTCAGCAGTACACTTGTCTAAGTTACAACTCCTGTCTATATTTAGGAGTAGTACCACCCGTTATGCATTAGCGGCCCACTACTAAATCGTTACGCACGAAACCACTTCAAACAGGTGTGACAGTTATGGCTTTAATTAGAAACCTGATCCCTGCTTAATATAAATAAACAATACATCAGAGAGTCTGTTTGAATTAGTAAACTTCATTGGCATTGTGCAACAGGACAAACCCCTTATCCCTGAGGCATTATATGCCAAGGTTAAAACATAGTCATTGTTCTACAGGTAATAAACATCTTTGTAGATGAGAACTATTGATTGTGGGTGCTAAATGATTGGTACATTGTGTGTGCTCTTTTAATGAAATCCAGATGGCTACCTTTTATTTCCAAACACACGTCAAACCCTTATAAAAATGCAATCCTAAATCAAGCTTGCGCGAGCTTGTGACAGCTCGTAGCACGCTTCTTACGATCTTAACCATAGCTCGCAGACTACATGGGAGCTCTCACGGAGCTCGTAGAAGTAATTTGACTACATTCAAGTAAAGTTGCTTGTACGATCTTGCTAGCAAACCCTGCAGATAAATTAATTATCTATAAAATGGATATCGTGAAAAATTAAATTACTAGAAAATGTAACATTTTGTGTATAAAATCATTAATTTGCATATCAAAACAATTATCTTGACTTGTTTTGAAAAAAGTATTGAAATTCCACTTCTAATAGTTAGTTGCTAGGTTGTCTTGTTGGCCACCCCTGGTAAAATAATAATAATAATGACTTCATTAAAAGAAGCTCATTTGGTCAGGCCTTTACATTTGTACATGTATAGATATATATATGATGCACAGATTTTTACAAGATGAGGTGTCTTCAGACAACAAATGCTATTAAAACTAGATAATTGATCTATTACAACAATAAAATATGTACAAAGTTTTAAGGTACCATAACAGTGTATCCACACTTATTCAGTTTATTTCTTGGTTAATGAGAATATATATTCAAAATACGAATGTAAAAAATCTGATTGAAAAATTTTAAGTAATAACTGCATGGATGCTGATCTAATATCGCATTTGTACCTGTTTACGATAATAACTGAATGCAACTGCCGACCACTTCCAGTATTTAGTGAAAACAAAGCGTGACGTCACATTATGAACACTTGTTGTAAACAATGGCTGAGTCGGTATCGTCACATTATGAAAAAGTCTTCAGAAACTCAACATGAAAGTTGCGATTTTGAAGGAAGTGAATTGTCACTGTCCTGCGGGTCTTAGCCATTTGAAGATGGCGATTTAATAAGCTCAGAATATTATGATAATGGTGTACAAGCGGCTGCCGGCACCCAAATTAACCAGTTTGAACCCTATGTTTCCAATACTGACAAATAAAAAGCTGAAAATGAAGATTACGAAGAAGAAAGAAGACATAGATAGATGGACAATTCATGGAAATTGTTTTCTGACTATGTCTGCGGCCAAAGTTACGATAAATATATGTATCCGACGATATTTGCAGTAGTGTTCCACAGTATCATATTCGTTTACAAATGAACGTTTCTCACCTGTAATAAAGGATGTAAAAGTATATTGAATTTCATGGGTAGAGACATATTTATACATTGATAAGTAAAAGGTACATTGGATAACAGTTGTAAGCTTTGAAAACCTGTGAAAAATTTCATACGATTTAGAAGTACTTATATATGGTTTATGTCTTCTATTTTGATGTATATGTCTGCATGGTCCAGACTTACTACATGAATGTATGTTTATCAATCATATTCAACAGAATTGGGGGGCACACAAGCAAAGGCAGTGTTCTTGCCATCATTTAATTGGATATACACACACAAGTCTTTGACATTTGTAATTGGAACTATTTTGTACTGCACATACTTAGATTTCAAAGGGACTATATTAACAGGATTTTCATCAATCACGCCATTTTCAATTGAAACTTCAGTATTTCTCAGTTCCTTTATGACTGCATAATATTGTGCTTGACACAAACAATCAATGGTACAATTTCTGTGATACTGTGTAATACAGTGTGTATAAACTTCAATATATTTCTCAACATGGCCAAAGTTTTCTGATTCATCATTTTCGTAGAAAATAACAGTATACGAGTTTCGTTCTGAAACTGCAGAATACTGTAATGACTGAAACAGAATTCCATCTTTATACATCCTGTAGAAACAAAGCACTTTTTTAGGTTCATTAATGCCAAGGATTGAAGTTAAAAGGTTGAGATGTTCATCTGAAAGTCTGTGTATTACTCGAATGCCTATAACACCAATACCGTTTTTTTCCTCCATATTTTGAACCAGATTACAGGTGTACGTTTTTTGTGCAAAAAATGTTTTTATAATTTAAAAATAATTTTAAAAAATTCATTGCAATATTCAGTTGAGAATGGGCACTTTGTTCCATTATGATAGCAATGTATCGCATGTATATAGGAATAGTTCTTCAATATGATTGGTTCATTTGAAATCGAGGCTACCATGCCTGTATTTACCCACCATATTGGACTTTGCTAACAGTTACCGCTGTCACTGTATCTCATCTTCGTAATATGCAACTTCTAATCATGTTGAAAAGGAAAGAAGAATAGATCAGAATTTTCTCCATGAAAGACAAGAAAACAGAGCTGGAATGACAATTATGCCGCCCTGTTTAGATTTGCGAAACAACAGGTAAAGGAGAAAACTCTACGTTTTGCAAATTGTGTAATGTGATTTCGCTACTGGGTATGCAATACAAGAGCACAAAAAACCTAATAAACATCAGCTTGCTACTTCATCTGGTGTTTTTCAACAGATTACATCAAGGAGCACTGTGAAGAGAGTGAGGCATCAGAAACTTTGAAGTAGTTCAACAGTATAATCAATAGCAAGTGTGTCACAGCTAGACGTTACCTAAATGAAATGTGCTGATTTTAAAGACATTTTACTTCAAAACAGCTTACGAGTTGGATTTATTAAGATATTTAAAAAGTCATGTGATCTTAAGTTTGTAGTCCATTTGTTTATTTTAACTGTTATAGATTCAAAAACTAATTTTGTTGTTTTTAACACAAACATAAAGCATGGAAGTTTCATTTTCCATTTATGAAAATTACTTTTAGAGAGGTTGGTTCATTGAGCACTGTGGATAGAGATAGGCATCACCAGCTATGAATGAATATCATCAACAGCAAGTGGGGACTGCCAGATGTTCCCAAAATAAATTGACCATCCATTTAGTACATATGCACAAATCTGGCAAAGAATGGCCCCCTTCCCCCCTCCCCCCATGCATACTTATTAAGACATGCCCCACATGTGTAAATACTCTTGATGCCAAACCAAAGTTTGTCTAGTGTCCACTAAAATTCAAACGTAGACTGAAGCCAGTCTATCAGGTTACATATTAGTCAAATTATTATAGAGGTTTCACACCCATCCACACTGTTTCTTATGCACACGTACATTATCAGTAGAAACGCACACTATACGCAAGCGTATGCATTTTGGTTACCCCCCTCGATGTGTACGTACTAAATGGATGGCCCCTAATGTGATTTTTTTTAAATGTCCTTTAAACTTTGATTTTTTTCAGTCAGTTGTATTCATTAAATTGTAATATATCATCTGATATTGATTTTTCTAGTCAGTTTGATGGTTTTAATTATTGTATTTGATTCTAAAACTTATGTTTTTGTGTTTTACAATTATTGAAATAAATAGAAATCTCACTTTCTATTTATGATAGTTCTTGTTATAATTACTTTTTTATTGGTTGTTGGTTCATCAAAAAAAGGCATTGCTTTATCCATTCCGAGAATTGGAACAATACAAAGAGATATCAAAACTAAGGCACCACTGAGGAAAACAAATATATTTCGGTGCATTGAAGAAAAAACCATTAGCTGTAAGATTTTTGTTTTGTTTCATAATTTGTATTGTGTTGCATTTGGTGAGAGTTCATTGTATTCATTTATATGAAGCTTGATCTTCCCCATTGATCGACCAGGGACTGCAAAGTTTGCTGTATAAAGGTCTCAATGTAAGTGTGACTAGCTAATTACAAGCTCGTATTGAACTCGTTACAATTCACTGCGAGCTTCCTACTTTGCACCTACGAGCTCGTGCTAAACTTGCAATGAGAATACGAGCTTGTTACGTGCTATCAACCAGCTAGTACAAGGTGGTTCACAGCCCGTGACTACCTTGTATGCTCATTTCGAGCTCGCGCGTGCTAGGTGCTTGACAGTGCCGCACGAGCTTGCGTGCTTATTGCTAGCTGGCGCGAGCATAATTTCAGCGAGCTTGCTATATGCATGCGTTGAGCGCGTTTAATGCTTGTACAAGCCTGCCACGACTTCTTAATAGTTTCAAATCTGAACTCTATGTGCATAACCGCGAAGTCATGGGCTCGCACGTGCAAAGTTGCAGCAAGCTCGTATACTGTCTTGAAATAAGCTCGCGATTTTTATAAGGGAAGAAATCCCACACATTATATTATTAACAATTATCACCTAGACACCTTGAAATCTTTGCCATGCCTCAAAGCAATCTTTGAGCAGCTCATTGTTTCGAATAGACTAATTTGAAAATTAGCCATCATACATGTATTGACATTTCTACTCTCGATACTAAAACGTTTTTGTCATAACTATCTTAAGAATTATAATTCCAAAATCATATCACTTCTGCGACTGCATGGTCACTTGGTATCACTGGGACACAATAGCCCTGTCACCAATGAACTTCAAACCCGCTATTATCCTACCGGATACAGCGTGCTCAATGCAGCTGCATCGATCCGCGTTTTAAACTTCTAAAAAAATTTAAAGAAGCACTATGACAGGAGACGTACACTGCTGTCAGACTGGAGTTGATGGCAGTAGTTATCATGGATCCACTACCTGTGCCACTAACCACTGATGCCATAATCACTGACAAAATGGATGAACCAGAACCGAAGAGACAGAGAATGGAAAATGTCACAGAAAATAACATTTTTGATGATCTAGCTTCTCTGTGTGCCGCAGATGACAATGCTTCATCAGTAGACAAATTGTCACCATGTGTGTCGGAGACGCCACTTCATGTTAATGGTGACATTTTTCAGTACTGGTGAGATAATACACCACGTTATCCCAGGCTGGCTGCCATTGCACGAAAATATCTCTGTATTCCTGCGACATCGGTTCCATCAGAAAGTGCTTTTTGACGACAGGACACGTTGTAAACAGGAATCATGCATCGCTGTCACCAGATACGGTCGATATGTTGTTTTTTTAAAGCAGAAACTGGAAAATGTGCTGGGAACAATGATCATGTACTTGTGCACTAGGACAGACTGGTATTATTGAAATTTGCTAAATTCTTCCAGAGTTCTTTTTTAAAAAAATAAAAACATTTTACAAAATTATTTTATCTAGTTTGAATTATTACTATTGTGTAGCATATTTTCACATCTGAATACAGTTTGTGGTCTTATTACAATTTCTCTCTTTCTCTCTCTCTCTCTCTCACACACACAGACACAAGACGGTTTTAACGCGTTACTCTTACCATGTGGTAAAGCTGCTTTACACGCATGCGTGGGTATTTCAAATCTGAGGTCAACAGCCGATGAATACACGTGTTCTGTTCTGACAAGGATTTATACTAAAAAAAAGTGAGTGTTCTAAAGGATTTAACACAGCTGATCATTAGAAGTTGGATTATACTTACCGTCTGGGTACAAAGATTACTCTAAATAAATGTATTAATTAATAGCGTGCGGTCTGATCATTCACAGCTACCAGGTTGCGGATGCTTCAGACAGAGTAGTGCATTACACGGTTAGTCTCTATCACCAGACAAAATATTAAAGAAAGGCGGATAACAATTAGTTGGTCTAGGGTTGTACATGTCTTTTATATTCTAACAGGTACGTTAAATGGCACAACGGCTACCCTTTAAATGGCACAACGGGTACCTGGTTAAGTTTTTCATGATTTTTTACAGCCCTTATTGCAATATATTTAATTAAATTCAACCAAACTAAAGTAGTTGTTGTTGGAATTAAAGCCATTTTTCCGCACAAGATAGGCTATACATGGCAGTCAGTATTAATGGTGGAGGAAGAACCCAGAAAACTCTGGAAAGAACCACCGAACCACGAGACACTACCAGTAAGCTTTCTCACATACCCACATTGGCCGAATCCAAGACTTGAACCCACACAGGTGAGATGGCAGTGATCCGTAACGGAGAGAGCATTAGACCACTATGGGCCCCTCCAAATCAAAGTAATTTTCAACTACACGAATGAATAAATAAAAATCAAATATGTTCAAAAATATGTGGACAAATCAGGGTATACAATGTTATTCACATGTATGAGTAAGTAAACATGATTTTCAAAGTCAACTGGAATCAAATTACAGCCAACTGAAATGTAGGCCAATGAAACTTGAAGACATGTCCATCTGCATGTGATTGGAAAAAAGACACCAGAGTAAGTAAAGTCTGATCAAAACATTATGACTTTAATTTGTAGAAAAGCACCAAGATATTCCTGAAACTTTGACTTATCATTCTGGTGTTAATCATCACAGGAATATGCTAGATAGCTATATTATTTGGGCAGTAAAAACTTCAACCCCCAAAACATAAATAGCAGAGTCAATGTCTTACATTGTAGGACTAGACAGAGGTGTGTGAATATACAGTAATGACTCTGAACAGTACCCATTAAGGCAATTAGGCAGGAGAGTGGGATGTAAATATGTGTAATGACTGAACAGTGCCCCATCAAGGGATCTAGAAGATGGAGGGGTTTGAATATAGAGTAATGACTCTGAACAATGCCCATTAAGGCAGCTTTTCAGGAAAGAACAGTGCCTTCCATTAGATTTAATGTTGAAGAATGAGTAGCCAAACTAGGCAGGAGGTTTGGGGGACCTCCCAAAATGGAGATACAGGGTTTATTAATAGAAGCCATTTAAATCACCTGGCTCCCCAGTGATAAGGAAAGCCTTGACAGGTGTGTGAGTATACAGTAATGATAGTAACCCATCAAGGCAATTAGGCAGGACAGAAAGATATGAATATACAGTAAAGACTCAGAGTGACCCATCTCAGCAAATAGGCTGGAAAGAGTGATCGGAATATACAGTAATGACTCTGAGGGTGAGCTGAAAAAGTAGACAGAGGGGTTGGGGGACCTTTCCCCCCAGGGATTCAGTGTTTTGTAAAAGTAGCTAGATGCAAAGCAAAAATGACCAGGTAATTCACCAGGAAAGCCTTGACAGAGGTGTATGAATATACAGTATTGACTCTGAAACAGTGTCACATCAGGGCAACTAGACAGAAATATACAGTAATGACTCTGAAACAGTGCCCCTTCAAGACAGCTGGAGAGCAAAGGGATGCAACTCTATAGTAACAGCTCTGAAACAGTGCCCCATCTAGGAAGGAGAGATGGACATAAATAATAAAATAATGATCGAGTCATGATGTAGGGGGGTTATGGAGGACAAGTTGCCATAGTAGGCAGATGGTTTTGGGGGACCTTCCCCATTTGGATTACAGGTTTTTGTAAAAGGAGCAAGGTGTAAAATAAAAGTAGCCAGGTTTTTCACCTGGCTGTAAGCTGATAAGAAAAGCATTGACAGAGGGATGTGAAAATACAGTATTGACTTTGAAACAGTGTCCCATTAGAGTGATGTGAATATGCAGAAATTAATCTGATAGTGCCCCAGCTAAGCAGGTCAGAGAAGTGTGAATCCAAAATTGAATCATATTTTCATATCTAGTCAGATACAAAAGGATGCAAATAATATAATGAATCTGATTTGATAATTATTTTTGACAGCTAAATTTAAAATTCAATAAAAAGCAGACATTAGTTTGTAAATATTTATAGCTGGATATATGCAGCCTTCCATACACCAAGACATTTGCACTTTAACAATAATTTTACAAGCCCTGTTGCCTGTCAGATATAGTGGCACTTGCCCTTTACAATAACTTAACATGCCCTATTTGAGAGATTGACACCTGGCTTCAGATTCTGGCTCAAACACTTTGAAATTACCTTCATCTAAGTTGACTAATTCCTGATTTTCCTGAAAATCTCCTGTGCTTGTGTCCTTTTTCTTTTCGATGATACGTGCTCGATCATTGATATGATTTCCAATGGCCAATTTCTCCAAATGTTTCTCCGAGTCTCGAACAGCTTTGCGAGTTTCTTTGATCTTTGTGGAAGAAATGATAATATAAGCAAGACATACATAACTTACCTCATATTTCTCTATGCTATCAAATCAGAGGTACTACAAGAGGCCCAAGGGAGTCTCATCAACTTGCCTTGTATAATCAGTGGCACTTATACTATGTAGCCTCAAATACGAACAAAACCTATGTAAAAGTATATGTACCTTCCCATGATACCATGCTTTCCTTTACTGTGATAATTATTTTTTATCCAAAGCGATATAAAGTTGATTTTACATAGTCTTATAAAAAGTTGTTTCCCAATTTTACTTCCTTGTAGTTAGATAAAATATTGTTAGAATTTTTTGCAAAGCATATAATGGTAATTGAAATACTGACCTACACAAACACTGTATTTAGTAATGCCTATAATTAGACAATAATCAGTGTTGCAAGTGGCCTTTATCACTATAATATGACAGCTCACATGCAAGGGGGCGCTCTACAGACATTATCATAGCTGCCAACCCTCCAGGCTCGCAATTCATGAAAATGGGGATAAAAATTAGTGAATTTTGACATTAATTCGTGAAGTGATCCTAGAGTCTGCAAATATTTGTTGGAACAAATGAATGCACAGCAAATGTTTGATATATTCCAAACTAAACTTCACTTTTTGTGCAATATATTTCTTTTTACTATTCCGAGTTTACTCTGACCCTTGCAACAAATTTTTTTTTTAGACATTTATGTTGGTGTAGGGTCTGAGTCAATTCCCTATCAAAAAGTTGGAATTAGACAAATTTGGTGTCGGCTCTTACTAGCTGACCCAGCAAACGTGAACAACATTTCATCAAGATATTAATTGCATGAAATTGATAGGAATATGATTTATTTTCTCAAAAATCATGAGCATAGCATTCATCATGTCTTTAATCCACTGACAGGAGAGACGAAAGTCAATTGTTGCTGAAATATGACCTGGATCTGGCTACTGTCAGTCCAAGTCACATGACTTCTGTATACAAATGATCGCAACCTACATGTCAATGAGGTCATATAGTCATGTGATATGGACAATAAACAAATTTCCTAAGTAAAAATGGGGTAACAAGGGTCAGAGTAAACTTGGACTATATTTATTTTTCCTTGGTGGTTTGTTTGGTTTTTTTTAGGGTTTAATGCCATTTTTCAGCACAAGATAGGATATGCATGGCAGCCAGCATTATTGGTGGAGGAAGAACCCGGGAAAACCACCGACCCATGTGAAGCTACTGGCAAGCTTTCTCACATAACTACATTAGCCGAATCTGAGACTCAAACCCACACAGAGGTGAGACAGCAGTGATCCGCAACGAAGATCACTTTAGACCACTCTGCCACTTGAGGCCCCTTTCCTTGGTGGTGAAGACATTTTCAAGATAAGTCGTCGAATGGTAATTGATCAGCACTGGTGGTGCATGCACGGAACAAAATTCCGGTTAGACCCCAGTTTCTGTTAAAAGCATTTGTAAAACTATTCATATATATATATAGAGATTAAAATACGCAAAAATGCTTGTTACAGGGACACCAATTGGCTATAGTTCACTAATACCGCAACCAATTGTTCCGGACTGTTTCTGCAACTGCCAATATCATGACTAGTGCATAACGAAAAATCAGTTATTTTATTATATATTTTAAATAATTCACATTTGGGGAATTCATTAATTTTTGGCATGCGTCATGAATTCGTGAATCGTGCCAAAATTGTGAGGGTTAGCAGCTATGTATTATCAACTCAGAAAATGGTAGGTGAAAGGTGCATATCTGGAGTAGGGCCAAGCTGTATACCCAAATAACCCATATTACACCCATCAATCACACACCAAAATAAAGAGAATTAAAAGATCTTTGAACTAAAACTAAAATATACAAGGTCTCTTTAAATAGGAAGTATATCCAGCGAGGAAAGCCAGGGAAAGTCTTTTTATAAAAATTATAACCCTTAGCAAAATATTCAACTGTAGCAATGATCTGTGTTTTGCAAGTGGCCATTATCCCAATGACATCTCACATGTAAACAAAATCAATCAGGTAATGATCAGTGTTGCAAGTGGCCATTATCCCAATGACATCTCACATGTAAACAAAATCAATCAGGTAATGATCAGTGTTGCAAGTGGCCATTATCCCAATGACATCTAACATGTAAACAAAATCAATCAGGCAATGATCAGTGTTGCAAGTGGCCATTATCCTAATGACATCTCGCATGTAAACGAAGTCAATCAGGCAATGATCAGTGCAAGTGACCATTATCCCAATGACATCTCACATGTAAACAAAATCAATCAGGCAATGATCAGTGTTGCAAGTGGCCATTATCCCAATGACATCTAACATGTAAACAAAATCAATCAGGCAATGATCAGTGTTGCAAGTGGCCATTATCCTAATGACATCTCGCATGTAAACAAAGTCAATCAGGCAATGATCAGTGCAAGTGACCATTATCCCAATGACATCTCACATGTAAACAAAATCAATTAGTCAATGATCACTGTTGCAAGTGGCCTTTATCCCAATGTCAGCTCACATGTAAAAATAAACACAATCAGGCAATGATCAGTGTTTTGCAAGTGGACTTATCCAAAAGACATCTCACATGTAAACAAAACCAATCAGGCAATGATAAATGTCGTAACTGGCATTTGTCCCTATGACATCTCACGTGTGAACAAACCCTTAACAAGGCATTAAGGGACTCAACAGGGGTGGGGGTAAAATTGGATTCAATGCCCCATATAAGACTCAGAATAACAGTGAAACAAATTGCATGAAAAATTCTCCCCAAAAGTAGGATCAAGTTACATGATTTATAGTACAATCAGTGGTGTCATAACAACTGACCCAAGTTCAGAATATACACTTATTGATGCAAATTGTAAAATCCATCTTGGACTATTTTATGCAGTTTTTTCTAATTCTGGAGTTTTTTCCCAATTTTTAAAACCGGACTAAAGTCTACTACAAATGATTTGGTTTGGTGTTTAATGCCACTGCAATACAAGTAGGTAATTTAGTACCAAATCAGCTGCAACATACCTTGTACAAGGATGTATCATCAATCACTGCATACTCACCATACAATCTCCAGCCAGTACAAATTTGTTTTTCTCTCATTTTTTAAAATAGAACCAAAAGTCCTTTACTATTGGTTTGGTATTTTCATACAGTGAAAGTCACTGACTGCCAAGGCAACTGGAGTGAAGTTCAAGGACAAACCATGGTATATGATTCAAACCCAGGCCATATCACGAGACCAGAAAGACAACAATTCAGCCAGAGTGACTCATCCCTTACAATTGGACAATCCTGAACAAACCATGCTTTTTTAAAACAAAAACTATGTAAGCAACTTTACAAAACTGGGATAGTTGTCAAATCATGCCACTTCAACGTGATAAAGGGACCTTCATTTACACTTAAAACATCCCCAGAAAAATAACTGTAATGGTATAAACAAGTGGCAATGCACACAAAACTGAACAGCAATAATCAAGAACACTGTACTGCACATGTAAGACTTACCCCTCCAGGCGCTGTTCTTGTTGATGCCATGGCCTGGTATACTTTTGGTGGCTTGCCTTGTTCTGCGTTGGAATATGACATGAATGAAGACTGTGTGTAACAGTGAGCATTAGGATCAGCCCTCATACTCTCCTACAAAAGGAAACAAACACAAACATAAAACACACAATACAAACAAGTTTTAATGGACATACAGTAAAGTATGGTCCCTGGAGGATCTCATGGTAAAATATTGACAATTATTTTATATTTTTTAAATACATGTACTAATTTCATTTGAAATGAGCACAAATCTAACATTCTATTTAGCACATGCATGTCAAAAGCTGCTATTATGCAAAACAAATGACTGAAATGTAATTCTGAGTAATTCTGAGTAACAAATAGTGTTGGGTTTATCAATATTTATTCAAAGTTAATGTAACTTTCAAACTCTGCAAAACCTTCATGTGAAACACAAAATATGTGGTTGCACACATGACAACCCCTGACGATGAAAAAGCATAATCCAAGTGGTCAAAAAGCGGAATCCAGGCAGAAAAAGCGTAATCCACATATAACATGCTAAAATTTCAATAAACAATGATGTTTTTGCCGCTATCCTTTACTGTTTCAAGTTTCATATGTAGCACGTCTAGCTTTGCACACACATCGACTAGAATCCATCTTATGACTTTTAGCACCAAATATTAAAATTCCTTCCCACATGGCCTGAAAAAGATGTAATGTGATGCTAGAAGTGAAGACTCGTGTCTTCATATTTAAAGGATTGTTATTTTTTGTTCTTTGTTTATTTTGCCTTTTAATTCATCTGTAAAAAATTTTTAAAGGAGATAATTTTACTCTCATATATGCATTGACTAAAATAAAATATAATTTTTGGCGCCAAATACCTATTCTGCAGTAAATATGAATTAGAACAAAAAATCTGTGCATAAAAATTAAAATTAGAAAACCAGTGTGTTCTCTCCTCACTAAGCCATATAGATATCATAAATAGAATTTGAAGTCGCAAGTTTGAAAGCAAACCAGGTTTGCTATAAATAGAATATGATACTGTTAGGAAAGTGCTTGCAAGTGCACGGACAAGCGTACTCTTATGTTTTAGCTACATAAAAGCAGTCTTTTCTAAATTACGGTCTGTGGGATTAATGGAATGTTAATGAAAGCGAGAAAACAAATAACTGATTTTTCTGAAAGGTAGATATACAGAAAAAGCATAATCCATATATGTTTACGCATAGTTTTGTGAAAAAAAGCTTAATGGTTGGCATCTATATGGTTGTGATCTTAATTTACACTGAGTGCAAACAAATACCAAAGAAAGCCAAAATATTTGCAGAAGGACAAAATAGAGATCCATCAACCATTCAATATCCTCCTACCCATGTGTGCTGAAGGATAAAATAGGGATCCATCAACATTACAATATCATATGCATGTGTACTGAAAGACAAGTTAGGAATTCATCAACCATACAATGTTCTATACAAGTGTACTGATGGACAAAAAGGAATCCATCAACCATACAATATCCTAGCCACTTACAACATCTGACTGTCATCCGTTTCATATGTGCACAGTAGCAACTAAACAATACAAGGGTTTTCTGGTGAAAACCCAATGGTAATATTAAATACAGCTAAAGGAAGTTTTGATTAGCCATGCTTTGTGGAATGGGTGGAAAGTTTACAGAATAATCTATCCAAATGTCCTGACAGTTGCCGCTGAATTGTATGGAGAATAGCTTTGTACAAAATGCTTTCTTGCAAAACAGCAAATGATGAACACTGTGGAGTGTGAGATATTGATACAATGGACATAGTTTACTGTATATGATCCCCTTCAAGGCTGCTCTGAAGAGTTTCCGAGATAGATCTTCACTATAAGCCAAGTTTATTTTAATTTACATGGCTACTGTTTTTGTTAACATTACTGGCAGTATATTAAACAAAGCCATTTACATGCGTAACCACTGCTGCACAACTGGTTAGCAAGAATATTCTAGCAACATAAATTAAATGGCCAGTCCCTCACAGTGCATAAGCAATATGAATTGAGCCAGTTCACAGTAGAGAACATTCAGCTTTTATTTTCTAAAATGCAGTTCAAATTTCAATATAAATTCAACATTTTCTGGTTTTCTCTTTCTTTTAAAAAATAAAATGGTTCTCATTTGGAATTTAATTGTCCAAATCCAAGAGGACTGCCTTTTCTTTTGGAACAATTGGGATAACTATATGCCGTTCAAGAAGAGCTCAAAAAAGGTGTGCTGCCTTTCCATCAGGTGTATACAAGTTTTACTTTGAATAAAAGGCTTAAAATTATTACAAAAGAAATCAACTTTCTGCTAAATTGCTACAAGCATTCAACATACTTTTGAAATTATTGTTGCTGTTTATGAAAATGACGGAAACAAAGATGTACAATTCTTCAAATAGTGTTAATCACATTCTGATGTCTCAAATCTTTCCATGGATAGCTGTCATTCATTGGCTGTTCAAATGCCAGTATGTAATGTTAACTAGCCCCTCAATAGTAATTTCTAATGGCATACTTGTATTTATACTTCTGCTGTGGAGCATTACAACAGAGGTAACTTGGAGGTAATAAAATCCTACACCAAAAATGCATGGAAAATCGGAAATCACCTGAGCCTCCATTAGGCTTGATATTTGTCATCAAATGCAAAAGTATTTTGAAAGTGGAACTATATTTTACTGACTGGTGAAAGTTGCTGATGACAGATGTTTAAATTTTCATTGATAAAAGCAAATGAATATGGCTAAAGTGCTAAGTGGCACCATTTTTCATTTATGAAAAAAAATAGACCACAGGATGAACACGTGCAAAGTTTTAAGGCAATCCTGCAAGTAGTCTGTGTCTGGGTCTGTGCAGTTTATAAGAAGTGAATAGAACAAACAACGCAGTTCTTGATCAGCAGTTGCATTATGTTAAGCAGATCAAGGTCTATTTTGTTTGCTTTTAGATGCAACTTGTACATGATTATGGACCTATTATCAAGTGTAAAGGGATATGAATTATATTTTTACTATGCAAATAAACAACTTACAAAGTTACTTTCAATATTCTGCATCCTCTGCCCCATATTTCCAAACATGTCAAACATTCCAAATGGCGCTAACTGACTACTTCTCGCATCTCTATACTGTTGGTCACTGTCTCTGCCATCTGTGATTCTTGCGGGTGCAGGTCCAAATGCAAAATTTGCAGGTACAGCTCCATATCCATAACCTGCAGGAACAGCTCCATATCCAAAGGTTGCAGGTACAGCTCCATATCCATAACCTGCAGGTACAGCTCCATATCCATAATTGGCAGGTGCAGCTACATATCCAAAACCTGCATAAGGATTCTGGAACATTTCATCCATCTGCCTCATTTGATCTCTCTGGACTCTGCAGAATATATAAGTGATCCAGTTTGATTTGATGAGTAACTTTACACGGAGTGCAAGCACATTAAACAATTTATTCCAAAAAAATCCCTCTCTGAGAAAGAAAATCTCCATTTTTTTTTAAGCTATGATCATGATGCCATACAAATTTTTTTTGGTAAATTCTGTCTACATTAAATAATTAAACATTTAATTTCCCATCATTCCTGCACAAGAGAATAAATCTATTGATAGGCAAAAATATTTCCCTCAGTGTCAATTATGTTAATACAGAATGACAACACAAATAGGATCTATTCTAGCATGTTTACAACCAATATTAAGGGTGGAAATTCCACATAATTTAGAAAAAGAATAATTTTCTGAATATTGGAGAGGATTAATAATGAAATAAAGGCAGGGATTGAAAATATAATGTGCAAATATGCTTTTCATTTAGTTTTCAGTGCAATTTTGTACAAATCCACACTAATCCCATGAAGCAAACAGAATTTCTACCAATATAAATTTTGTGCCTACTAGGCTACTACCCAATAATAATCAGTTGCATGAAATAGATTCAAAAACCAGAGTAATTTGACCCTTGACCCCCATAATCCTGAGAGCCAAAATGAAAATCTGAAGTCAATTTGAAATCAACATGGGGGGGGGGGGTTTACAGTGAAGAGATCTTTGCTGAGAGTGTTTATGGGTTGGGTCGGGAATTCGGGCACTTTCTCACATCCGGGCATTTTCAGTGCATGGTTACAACCGCCATTGTTCTAGTTACTTGAGTAATGTGTGCCGTGTGGGGAACATTTACACATTTTAAGATATGCCTAAGATTTGAAGTGTTGGTGTTTGCACAAACCATCATATGCAAAAGAAAAATTTAAATAATTAAAAACTCTTCTTAAATTACCAAATACATCTTTTCTCTCTCGCCAATAACTACATAAATATACAAGGGTCTATTATAGGTCTAAAATAAACAAATAAGCAACAAATTCTACCTTTAACCGCTCAGCTTTTCTGTTGTTTATATATTCCGCAGATTACAAATCGTACAGAACCACGCTTATTTCATTGACACTCTACCGTTCATATTTGCCATTATAATGCAAACTCCAAACTAAATATGTCATACGAGCCAACTATATGTGCCCACCCTGAATTGTTCTTTTAAATGATTGACTACTCTGATTGTGTGCCATTTCTTCAATCTCTTTAATCACGAGAATGACCAGGATACTGCAGTATTTTGCAGGTTTAATTAAATTCACATACACATAAAAACGGAAATTTAAAAACAGTCATATGTTGACTACTTTTATATGTGGATGGGGTATTGGAAGGATAAATTAAGCAATGATAGCGTATTAAATGACAATCAGTTCATTTCACAAACCTACTGTATATTCAAAAATAATCTACATTAATTTATTCTCACTGAAGGTCGAAACACTGGCAAGATATAGTAGTATCAGCATTTATTAATGATTAGAATTAAAGATTTCTTTCCACACACATGATCAAGTGAGCTCTTATCTATCTATCTATCTGTATGTCTGTTTACCCCCCTCCCTATTCTAGTGGAGGAGTAGGGGTTGGATAAGCAAAATGAGAGGTTGATGGTAAAGTTTAGTGAATTCTGGATACAGATAATATGCTTCTCTTTTTTGTTCTTCTAAGTCGATTGTCATTAAAATTCCCAAACAAGCAAAAGGAGAAATAACAAAACAAATCCCGCAAAAGAACATAGTTTTTCTCTTGGTAAGACAAAGCTGACGTAAAATATCATTTTCGTAACTATGTACAGAGTGTTTGGAATATAATATCTACCGAAAGAACTGACAGCTTTTCTTTAAAGATATGACCTGCTAACTCGTAGTGTTCTACGAATTTATAATCAGGACCTTGACGGTTAACATCTTATCACAGTAATAGAATCTGGTCAACGATGTTGACCATGTATTGTACTCTACCATATAAAATATAAATCAGATTGTGTAGTTTTGTCGCACTTGTTGGGGTGAAGGAGTATTGATAAGTGGACAGATGATGAATGTAGTCTGCACTATATGGTGGTATCATTTCCCGAGTTAGATTTCCTTCCTACCTTATCAAACTAATATATATTATGTCTAAAAAATATTCGACAAACACACACACATGTATATAGTTTTAAATCCAGAAGACCATGTAACATTTCTGAACAGAAAACAGAAATAAGAAACAAAATATAGGTAAACAAAAACGGTTTATAATATCGAACATAACTAATGCTACCATACTGTTACTAAACAATTGTTTTCACCTCCGCAATATGGCGGAAAGTAGGTCGCTAAGCTCGTGACGTCATGCCGACACAAACCACCATTTATAAATCAAACTGATGTTTATTTAGGACTATCTGCCTCATATTAAATTATGAGAAACCAGAGTAACACATTTTGTAAGAAACATCCAATCTGACTGTATTCTTCTCTTCATTCTGTTCAATGTCTTTAGAAAGTACTGTTTGCCATGTAAAGCCTATCTTGAACTGAAAAATGGCATTAAACCATACAACAAAAAACTTGCCCAATATGAAAACCATTTATTCATATGTAAATGCACTGCATGGTCAGGAAGAAGAGCTGTAAACAATTTTAAAAGACCATACGCATACCAGGAACAATTTTATTGGTCGATTTATAAAGTCTTGATAGAAAAGTTGCAGAAAGTCTCAATTCCGGTCAATTTATTTCTGTTATTTTCTGATGGAAACATGAATACTACGCTTATGGAAGTATAGACTCTACTGTATTATAATTTTTTTCTTTCAATTTAAATATTGATCAGTTGTGCCTATATTGCAACCATGCTCGTTTTATTGTTGTTTTTTTTATTATATAGCTTTACTTGCTTTGTTTGAAATTTATCTATTAAGTTTGAATTTCATAATTCTGACGACGATGACCACTAGTAGTAGTAGCATTTATAAATAAATTATAAACAACAATACGTGCTTCTGTGTCTGTGCCGAGATGGTACTAGCTGGATACAGGTTTACAAACATAATTAAGAATTTAGTAAATTAACAAAGTTTACTACTTTTAGCTATTCAAGCAATAGTTAAACTCTTACTTGTCTGGTTTTATTTTATTCCAAACAAATATAAATCTAAAAAATGGCGAGTTCGTTTCGTGGTCCTTCAAAGCCAAATGCCACCATTTTGATTGTACATACGAGTCTAACGCAATATGAAGAGATGACTTAGTACTTACGCGAAGAAGGGATCTTCTCCCAATTCTGTGAATACAGAGCGTCCATACATCTTGAATTGCTGGGCTAAATTAATAGTTAATGTCTACTTTAAAAAGATAAATACTGAATGCGTAATATAAATGTATCTTTTTTCTCACTCAAGACGTTTTCTTTCTTATGCTGTCGGGCGTGTCGATGTATGCCAAATTGGCGTATGGGAGATAACTCTAAAGCAGTACTGTCCGTATCAATTGGTTGGTGTTGTCCTCAAAGCGCATGAAGCCGAGCTACATCCGAGTTATCTCAAACTTCGGGCGACTTGTCTGTTGCTGGTACAACGTCATCCTACAATTTCCTTTACTTTGATGACATCTTCATGGAATCTTTCAATGCCTTACTATGTCTCTTGTTCAATTTTTGTCACACTTTTGCATGTTTAGTTATCAAACCAAGCGAAATTATCATTTTCATGAACAAGTTGATATTATAAAAAACGCCATTTAGCCTACACTATAGTGAATCTGGTCCATTTGAAATATGGAATTATTAAATATTTATTCTAATCCGATATCCTGCTAAAATTATTTTCTAATTTTCAGAAACAGTAATATTTTATCTTTAAACTAGACTATGCTATTTAAAATTAACCTAATTCCAGTTGTCTTGTAATGTAATATAACAGTCGTAAAGCCGTTTTAGTACTGTCATCGTTCATTCATTCATTCATTCATTCATTCATTCATTCATTCATTCATTCATTCATTCATTCATTGCGCGTACCATAAAAGCCTAGTTCAAGCAACGTAAAACCATGCAAGCAAGTATATAATAGTCTCGTTTAAATGACACGTGCAAGCTTTACCTGCACCATAGTCAATTTTGCTTGTCCCTTCCTTCTCACTGTGCCATGAAACTTGTCACATTATGTCACCGTGTTTACATTTTTTAAAATATTAATTCATGAATGAACAAAGGCATTTTCATTAATGATATTCTTGCTAACTTTGTAGTTTGGTATTTGTTTCGTACAATCTGGAATGTGACTTAAAGCAGGACATTTGTGTTATACGTTTCAAATGACATTTGTGTTATACGTTTCAAATGACATTTTTACGAGTCTGTGATCTTAAAATAAGTAACAGAAAGGAGTGAAAAGCAACAAGCTTTTTTAAAAAAAAAATCAACATATAATTTATTTGTCTGCAATACCCAGTGAATATGTAAAAGGAAACCTACGGTATTGCTAATTAAATCACAATTAATCATAGACCTAAAGACAAGTCCTAATAATGAAAGTTCTGAATAAATATTAGCAGAAATCAAAATTAAATCCAGCGCTGAAGATGTTGATGAGGCGGTGGCGGTCTGTATCACGTGTCATGTTTGAATTCACTAAAAATCACAGAGATTGCTTCTGTCCAGGAATACTATTTTTTATGAGCACTCTAAAGAAATTATTTGAACAACTGAATTATATAATTTGAATAAATAAATTCCAGCCCAAATAAACTGTTGGACACGATATTAATACAACTGATTTTGCCTCATGATCTTAAAGAACAAATGAATATTTTTTCGAATAACAAGATTATTTTCTTCTGCCTGAACTCATGTTACAAGTAACATTTTTTAAAATATATTTTTTAAAAAAAAGCATTATCTAAAGGGAAATAACATTTTAGAATGTTCATAATGTTTGCAGGACACAAGCTTAGTTATAATACGAAGTTTGTTGCTAAGATTGTGTAACATTTTCTTGATCCACATAAAGTTAACGTATTCATAGAAAAAAGGTATATATTTATATATATATATATATATATATATATATATATATATATATATATATATATATATATATATATATATATATAGGGTTTTGGCATGCACCCAATACTGGAGAAGGATACAAGTTTACAAATATCTTTACATTACTTCATAATTTATACAATACAAAACATCTCATGTATGTGACTTGTTTGTATGTTAATACTTACCTTACTTTAATCTTTACACATACATATATTTGCTTTGGGCCTGTTACCCTGGATTGGAGAGAGTTTTAGAAGTATATGTTTATAGATGGAAAAATATGGTAATTTGGAATGTATTTCCAAACTGGATAAATTTATAGTTCATCTAATATTGTTAGAGAGGAGGGGAATCTAAATTCAATGACACCTGAATCATTGTCATAACCATGATCTAGGGTAGACTTATTACTTTTTTTATTTTTATGTAGACTTATTACAACAGCTTAAGTTGGTGTTGTAATGCGTGAAAGCAGATTTCATCTGTCGAGGTAGGCGTAATAAATATAAATACGGTAGCCAATGGAAAAGTCGGTCAACCAATAAAAACGCGTAACGCATCCAGCCTCGTGACGTAATTTCAATACCTGCACACTGGAGAGTGTGGTACAGAATGACATTGCGAGTCGGAATGCAGCTTAGATTACAAGAATTAAGCATGTTAGCCAAAGAATCATGACATACATTGATATCTAACAAAGTCAGCTTAGATTACAAGAATTAAGCATGTTAGCCAAAGAATCATGACATACATTGATATCTAACAAAGTATGCATCAAGGATAACTAAATATAATATTATCAAGAAATAGCATGTTTAATGTTTTTCAAAACGTACCTCAAGCGTAGCAAGCTTCCATAGCGTGACATCCTTCGGTTACGTGAGGAAATCTTCGTTCTTCTCTCCATCACATCACCTCGCGAGTGAAGGATACATTTTATATTTGCGTGACTTTTAAAAAAAAGGAAATAAGGACATACGACTAAATATTCTTTACAATTATAATTTAGAATCTAAAGTAAAGAACAGGTAGACTCGGCAATTCATGGGGAATTTCAAATAGTCAATACTCAGATTGATATAATAATAATAATAATAATAATAATAATAATAATAATAATAATAATAATAATAATAATAATAATGAGGACTAAGTATAGCGCCTAATCTTTCGAAGCTCTAAGCGCTTTACACCATCAATAATGATATGACTACACTACAGAACAAAAAATGACAAAAACAATGAAATTGGAAAACATAAAAACATGCTGAAAACATATAAGGTACAAAACATGATTAGGTCGCTAAGTTTGTCCCTGTAGTCGAAACAGGTAAACATATATAAACATGTTTATTACAAAAGCAAAAGCAATAATGTAGGTTGGGTAGAAAATGAACTTGATTGCGGACCAGGTCAAGTCTAACATATAATGCAACATCATCAACAGAATACAATGAATTTTTTTTTAAAAATCGAACTAACACTGTAAATGAAATATACATAACAACTGTACGACTATTAAAACGCTTTAAAAGTAATGGATTTGTTTTGAATGTATTCCAAATGTTTTATGATCAAGAATACATGATGTGTGCAAAGTATTTGTTTGTTGGAATACTCTCTTCCGTCGTATTAATTTTCTACAGAAACGAGTCCGAAGTGAACTCTATTCATTGGCTTAACTACATTTTCTGGAAGTGGATGAACTTACTTGCGAATGTAACTTAACCATTCATTGAATATCAATTGTTTAATCTGTCAGGCAATCAATTTCATAAGTGATCCTATTGTCGTAATAAAGCACCAAATACAGTTCAGTCATTTTGTCAACCAGTGACAACGAAAAGGACATGACTGATTTGTGTAAAGCATGAAAAGGGCCATACAGAGTTAGAACTCCTAAAGTCTGACATAGACAATGTGAAACTTGAAAATGCACAGATGAAACTGGAGAGAGAGAGAGAGAGAGAGAGAGAGAGAGAGAGAGAGAGAGAGAGAGAGAGAGAGAGAGAGGGGTGGGGTGGTGGGGGTAAGGTGGTAAAATATTTACAAGCCTCGAAGTCCAAACATTAAGATTTAGAAGAATAAAAACCTCAAATATACGATCACGCAACCAAAACAATCTTTTTAAAAAAAATCAGTTGGCACAAATAAATATTTTAAAGATAAGTAATTTGTCAGACAGGTGGAGTATGGAAAAGTCACTTGAGTTGGCTTACGAAAAAAGTTGTCAGAGGCGTAGCTAGAGTGTTTGGAGCCCAGGGACAAGATTCATTTTTACCCCCCCCCCCCCTGAAAATAATGATGCCCCCCCCCCCCCCTTTACAAATTAGACATATAACCTTTTTCAAAGCCCATTTTGGCACCCCACTAGTCTGGCTCCCGGGGACATCTGTCACTCCCCTCCCAGCTACGCCTCTGATAGTTGTCCAAGAAAACGTGTAAGAAAAGAATGGTGGTTACTAGGTTTAGTTTCCATTTCATTTCCAGATTATTCGTTTCTAGATTATTTCAGTGCTATTAAACCTGATTTTATATGACCCGCCAGAGCTCGATCAATTTTTTGTGCATTTATGTATATAAAAAAATTCATACTAACAAAATCATCAGATGCTGCAAGTTTATTACGACGTTCCACGTTATTGACGATCTCAATATTGACTCGCTTTCCGATACTTTTCATGGTCTTGCCAAAGACAATATTGTTCATAAGCTCGTCGTGCTGTCCTTTGAGTCGATATAATCTTTTATCCATCTTGATTGATTAAATAAGTCTATACACTTTTCTTAGTATCAGACCATGAGTAAGTGCTTGTTTCAGATTTTTTTAAATACAAAACTTATCTTTGTCAAGCAGATTGGGAACTAGTTTGTAAACAACAGCTGTTTGAGACAAATTTACCCTGTGAATAATTAGTCTCTTCATCAGATAATAAACTGGAGTTGATTCGGTACAAAATGGATAGTCTTTATGCTTATCATGAAGCTCAACGGGCTAGTCAAAGTCAATTTCAACGAAATGATCAATGCCAGGATGTTCGCATCCCGCTGTTACAATTTTATAACTTTCATCCAAAAACTGCATTTACTGGTCTATCTGAAGCCGCCAACCCGCATAAAATCGGACATGGCTGTCTTATCGTGGTCGGGTAGATATTTATTATTATTAGCGCTGGCATACGTTTTGTTATGGCGCTTATTTCAACTCTGATCTCTCACTCGACGAAACGGAACATGCCCGGGTCTGTTAACAGTTTTAGTTTTAATTTGCTATGTTTCAGCAATACATTCCAACTTAGTCCGGGTGCCAAACAATACCAATCTTGGTAGAGTCAGTACGTATCAGCGCTGACATCTCTGAAATTTTCAAATATATGTGCGAGCAACAGTACATCTGTAATAAGATACACATCGTGATAATCACCGAAGGTTTTGCAGCCGAACCAGTTTTATATCGATTTAGAAAAACCGTAATCATCATCACTAACACCCTCAAGATTTAACGAGAATAAAACTTATCTTTGTCAGGTAAACTTAGTTATCCCATTACCAAGATACTAATAAGGAAAATTTCCTTTTCGTGTCAATAAACTGCTAGCAATTTCATCGAAATGTTCAATCGAATTATCAAACTTATCACAGCCTTTTACAAGCTCATCTAGCGATTCAGCCATAAACTGCAGACTATCGATAAATCTTCTCTTGCCGAGGGTCACAGACCAGTCCCGGATTACCCATTAGGCAGAGTAGGCAACTGCCTATGGGCCCCGCGACTTTTATGGGTCCCATCAGGGGCCCCCATGAAACCGTGACCGTGGGTCTGGGGCCCCAAAAGTTTGACTGCCTATGGGCCTCCACGGTGCTTAATCCGACGCTGTCACAGACATATATGTTTCAGTGTTGTCAGGAATACATTTCATGTCGTTGTTATTAATTTTATGACGTTTTATTATATCTTTATTGCCGAACGTTTCGACGATACTATTCTTTGAAATTGTGAAATAGGGTACGGTATATTTTAAATTACATTTTTCATGTGATGGACCGTGATACTTACCAGTAGGATGACAGTAATCTTTTGCACGGTAGATCCAAACTTGCGCTCACAAATATGACACAATTCTGTCGCGGCAAAATCGGATTCTTGTATTATTATGAGCAGTTTGGTTGCTACAGGATCACGATAAAGTCATTTTCGTTGATTAGGTTTTTCAGAAGCCAGACAGCAGGATGTGCGCTACGATCAATGTTTGTTGAATGTGATCAACTTTAATTACATGCCACTCCACAAGGAATATGTTCTTGTACTTTTCTTGTCGAAGATTATCAGGGTTATTTTCTTTTTGTAGCACTGGAAGTATAACAAGACTAAAAATCAGAATATATTATAAAAAGAGCTTTCATCTTGTGCCTGTAATTTGTAGACTGTAATATTATTTCATCTTCTTTAGGCAAAGATTGTATATCAGAGCAATATTCGAGATGTCGATGTTGATTTACAACTGTGTAAACATCTCAAAAATACATATTTCTTTTCCTTATAATTGTTATATTGCCTTCCAACTAACCCGTTAGAGCAAATTGCCCGCGTTGTTCTTGGCACGTAGGTGTCTCTGGCTGCTGATATCCCACACATATAATTTTATCTTAGAACACTGAACAGAAAACTGCACAATTACTGTTAGACCATTGTGTTTGACAAGCTCGGATTTAATTGTTAGAAGAAGCAGTAGGTATACATTTTTGTCGGAGAATTTACTAGTAAACGTTTAGTATCAAACAAATCTCCAGCTATTATCGAACCCAGCAAATGCGGTTGCAATTTTGATAGGCTGATAGCTTTTAGTCGAGAATAAACTTCTTTGCGATATCGACCAGTTTCAACATCTACTGTCTTATATTTACCTAATAATACAATATGAAAATGTTAATTATAAAATCAAAATCGCTATTATATGAAATGAGCAAAAGTATGCTAAGTGGACGTAAATCAAACCAAAGGTTAAGGAACAGAAGATGTCCTACGTACAACAGAAGCACAACAGCTATGTACGAAATATGCTGTGAGTGGTGATTAATCTTTAAACTAAAGCTTCGTTTTGAGTTAGAACTCCGGCTGGTTATAAGATACGTGTGTTTTGTGTGAATGGACGTGTCACTGACAATTAGATTGCAAATTTGTCATTGCAAGATTAGTTTCAACGTCATTCTATGATCAATATGAAGCAAATGATAGATGAATTATCCGAAATATTAAAACAAAGTTGCTAGTCCTATCAGGAAAATGGGATATCTGCAATTTGTTATTTGAGGAATTGGCACCAATGATATTGGTCAAATTGTTCCAAACGGTTATCAGTTTTAATTCAATTATAAGCGGTAATACCAATCTTACCGAGTACATACAAGTGCGTATACAAGTATAACGTATGTAGAAATTGACTTGTGAATGGATTAGAAGCATGTTGATTAGATATATGACATGACTGTTTACCAATAAGAGTCGATTAGATAGTTCATATGACTCATTACCAGTATAGTCGATTAGATAGATCACATGATTGATTACCAATAAGAGTTGATTAGATAGACCACATGATTGTTTGCCAATAGAGTAAAATAGATCGCATGATGATTACCAATATAATCGATTCGATAGATAACAGTATTGATCACCAGTAGATCAGTATCTATACTAATTGTTTGATCATGTTTTAATGATAATTTATTTATTACATATAAATATCAATGATCAAAACATGTATGTCGTAGAGGATGCAATCGTTCTTGGTGTCTTTGTTTACATCTTGGCAAAAGCACTGCAGATATCCTCTCACAGCTCTAAAAGTAGATTCAAAATATTCTAATAGCCCCATGCTTCTAATATTCTAAAGGTAAATTCAAAATGTTTTATAGCCCCATACGTCTAATATTCTAAATGTAGATTCAAAATGTTCTGATAGCCCCATGCGGTCTAATATTCTAAAGGTAGATTCAAAATGTTCTAATAGCCCCATGCTTCTAATATTCTAAAGGTAAATTCAAAATGTTTTTATAGCCCCATACGTCTAATATTCTAAATGTAGATTCAAATGTTCTGATAGCCCCATGCGGTCTAATATTCTAAAGGTAGATTCAAAATGTTCTAATAGCCCCATGCAGTCAAATATTCTAAAGGTAGATTGAAAATGTTCTAATAGCCCATTGCGTCTAATATTCTAAACGTAGATTCAAAATGTTCTAATAGCCAAATGTAAAATTTCTAATACTAAAACACGTTTTCGAATTTGGAGTTGTTTGATTCGTTAGTTAAAGCTAAGTGGTTGAATACTGTAACATTAAGTGAGTAGGTATTGTGAAATATTGGATTGGGTAGTAATGTCTGTCACGTGAGGTATATTGCGACATTAGGTCTTAATAGACTCTTCGAGGGCTATTTAAGGAGAGAACTAAAACAATAATTTATTTCTACTTTGGATTCATTCCTATTTCGGATTCTTATTTTTTATGTTTTATGTTGTCAGTTTGCATGTGTAATGTTTTATTTAAATATAATTTGAGAGGAGACATTTGTATTGATTATTTGTTTGGATAACAATGTGCTCATTAAACTAAAATTTTATTCTTGGACTCAGTATAGTGAATTTATACGAAGGAATTTTGGACAACACAGTAGTGATACATTAGAATATTTCCTTTGGGCTTGTGATTCAAGTGTATAGGATTATTTTGAATCTAATTCATAATACTATATGTTAAATAATTTTACGTTTTGAAAAACTTGTTGGTTTTGTTTCTTTATGTTACTTAGTTTATGACCATATCGTAGCAACATAAATTCGTGGCTCATCCGGGATACGAATTTGTGAAATATTTCAGAGATATTAAAAACTCTTTTGAAATTTAAACCCATTTTAATTTGGAAATATTTTGTTCACCGTCTTTTGATTTTACACAGTTAAACCAACAAGCTTTCACCCAGGGTATGGAGTTTTCTTTCCAATTCGGGTTGGAGTGTTTAGGGAAAGATGAGTTGCTGGAGCTTGCCTAATGTTATTCTCTTTCGGACGTAAAACCTTTTTTTAAATATTTTAATCCAGTGTTTGGTGGAGAAGGAACGTTTTGAAGTAACTGCTGTGTGATTAGTTTTAGGATTCATTTTTAAGTCTCTATCTAATTCTTAAATGCAATTAAAAGAAGTAAGATAAGATACCCCAGATGGAAAGTGCTCAGAATATAAAAAAAAGAAGAAATTATTAAAATCCAAAATGAGCGAGAGAGAGAGAGAGAGAGAGAGAGAGAGAGAGAGAGAGAGAGAGTAACGATAAATTAAGATATAAATTAGGAATGGAGAAAGAGAAGAAATGAAAATGCAACTTAAAATTCATAAAGAAAAAAGAAAAATTTCAAACCAGAAGGAAGAAAGAATGCGAAGAGTGGCAAATGCAAATAAAGAAAGAGAAATGTAAATTTAATTGAAATTAAAATAATTACAACTGACAAGCGGAAAACACACTCACGAAAATTCAGATTTTGATATTACCAAATATATTATGTTAGTGCCTTTTTGATAGAAAAAGATCAATATATTACGTTATTTTTGAAACACAAATAGCTGAAAGTTACAAATAGTAATAGAGTACTGGCCTTTGTTATTACGTTCTGCGCTTTTTTGCAAAGTTCGTGAGGTCTATACTTCACCTTAAGTAGAAGTAAATGCTGATTATTTGAATACATCTTGAAGGGGTATGAACTGCTGTCCAAGGCAACAAGGTAGAGGTTGAGTAATTGTAAAAAGGTAATTAGTCAAACCCATATCGAGTTTACTATGGACAGTTGGCGTGCATCTAAATATATTGCTAAGGAGGGTGTTCATTTACTGTTTGAGCTAAGGTTGTGGTCAATACACCTGAACGAGCCTTGTTTGGATCAAAACTTTATTCAATTGAAAATGGAATCCATGATTTAGACGCTGCTTGTGCAGTTATTAGAGCAATGTCAAAAGAGCTCTGGGGAATTAAGTTTATCAGGAAACTATTCCTTTGGCTGGCACGTGTATTAGCCAGGCTTTTAACAGGGTCACTTGTGCTCCTGTCGCTGATAATTCAAAATGTATTGCTCAATGTG
The DNA here is from genome assembly GCA_030141615.1 of Unio pictorum. Lineage (NCBI taxonomy): Eukaryota > Metazoa > Mollusca > Bivalvia > Unionida > Unionidae > Unio > Unio pictorum. The sequence goes on from JARLTB010000442.1 coordinate 12,252,649, forward strand.
ATCATCTTCTAACCGCTTCTTCTCTTATTTCTAACCCCGAGACCAGTTTGAATCTGGGAGGCCATTAGAAAGCTCATTCTACAGAGTTCCCAACTTGCTACAATTATTTAAATGAGGTCCTTATGATAAAAAGGAGACCAACTGAGGTACCCACTGATGGGCATTCCAATTGTTGTTTCTAAGTTGTATTGACAGGAAATCCTTAGTATAGTCCATAAAACTAATTTCATTGGTCATCTGGGAGTCAATAAGACTTATTGCAAGATGTTACATAAAATTTGTTGGCTGGAAATTAAAAGTTATGTCCCCATATATTGTAGATCTGATTTTATTTGTCAAATGGCCAGTTTTAGTTCTTTTGGACATGTTGTCCATGGACCATTTAAATTATTTTAAATAAAACTTATTTAAACAATTAGATTAGGTTTCTTATTGTAAAATAGCAAGACAAAATCTTCTGTCAACTCACTTTAAAAAAGTTAAGACAGGTTAAAACTATGAAGGTAACAACTCTTCAACCTAGTGACAAAGATCTGTCTCTTTTGCCAATACTTCAAAATCATATTCATGTTAAATATCATGGTCCTTATAAAGTTAAAAAGAAAATGATTTAAATTCTATCAACAATACTGGAAGGCAGACACAAAAATAACTACACCACCAGTCATATAAAGAAGCATGTTAATCAAGATAGCCTTATAATTCATTCAGTAAATTTAGTTGTTCCTGTCCTACAGGGTGGCAATTTAAATGATGACGTACAAGAGGAATTTAGTGATTTTGGTTCATCTTAAAAATTCAGAAATATTAAAAAATCTGAATAAGAAACTGTCACAAGATCAGTCATAGGAAGAGAATGAATTAAAGCAACTAATATGTGAATATAAGCACTTTTTTTCAGGTGTTCCAACTAAACAAAAATATCTACCATGATCGTGAAATTGTGAATTTTTTGCTTGTAAAACTACACCCATAAAAGATGAATCCTCTAATGCAGGAACATTTGAAATAGTTAGTTGAATATTTGTTGGAGACGAATTTATTAAATCAAAGCTACTCGAGGTGGACATATATTCTAGAGCTGAAACAGGATAATTCTTTCCGTATGTGCACTGACTACAGTAAAGTGAATAGTGCCATCAACTCCAGAGGTTATTGACCAATAGGTCTTATATGTAGGCACCAGTAACCATAGTAGGATATTAACCAATGGTCCCCTGTGCAGGGCATGGTTGACTATTTTAAACTAATGAATATATATGACCTAGACGATTGATCAAGGCACATGGTCTTAACTAAAACTTCCTGTGTTTTACTGGACTTTCACAAAAGTGACAGATCGTATGACTTCAGGACACATTTCCTCTAACTTGCAATACACATACTTATAATAGAAGGCGGCAGGTCTGGATCCCCTTTTATTTTTGCAGAGGACCCAAAATAGGTTCCTATTTCCTTAACATGAAAAATTTTGCTCCTTTTAATGTTAAAGAAAAAGACACTTAATGTATAGAAATGTAGACCTGTCTTCATGAAATTTGCAAATTTTAATAAGGAATCATATTAAGATATTTTCTCAACAAGTAAAATGTTATGCAATCGAATATTAGTGAAAAAAATGCTGGTAAAATATCCACTTGTGGCAATATTGTAAATATACCAATTATTGTAGTCTTGTCAAGTGATAATGTCTTTTAAATCTATTTCACTGAAATCATCATAAATATTATTATTATATAATATGCCTTCATCTATTCAATTGGGAAAAGTCAGTTGTCTCTGAAGGAGATGATAGAGTATTTCCAGAAAATGGTAATTGTGACCTTGGTTAAGTATAAGCTACATTAACTTGTTTACCTTAGGATTCATTTTTGCCGTAACACCCCAAGGAGAATTAGTTTTATTGCTGTGTTCAGCTTTTGAGTAAATTTATATATTCAAATTATTACTCACTGGAATAACAAAGTGCTCAATAATAATCTTGGACAAAAAGAATTTTGGAAATTTAGTAAATTCAGACAAAAGCATTTTGGATGAAATTACCGGGATAATATCAAAAGACTTAATACATCATCACATTCCAGGACAGAACTTCATAGATCTATTTGGGACTAATTCACAATACTGTACATTGTTTCACTTTGTATTATAGGGAAATAAATTACTTGTTCAAGATTAAAAATTTGTTGCTTTTCAAGCTTTTTTCATATATAGCTGTAGACAATAGTCATAAAAGATGTTGAACTTTTATTACTGTGTGTAAACTACTGGTCTTCTCTGTCACAGGAACTTTGACCTTTGACACAAAAAAATCATTTATTTTTATAAGTAGTACTTACCTGTAATGCTTGCTGAAGACAGCTGCTTAAGTTTTGATGCAAAGATTTTTAACAGACTGGGTCAAAGTACAATGTGCTTCACCAGATGGTGGGCATACAAAAACTACATTGCTTTCAAGGGAGTAAAATATAATTTTTCCATTGTCGAAATTCTTAACACAAGCAACAAATGCCCATATGCCACTTGATACAATCATTCCATTTGACAAGATTTCATGTTAATATCTCCTTTCATCAGCATTATCCTTCAGCATTTTCAGGATGTTATATTTTTTGTCTCCATCATATCTATAAAGAATTAATTTTTTGTATCATCATATTTCAGAAATGAAAACAAAATGCTTATGCAAATTTTAGTAATACATGAAAATAATGCAGGTCACCAGGATAAGCTACATTGGATTCACAAGAAAAAACATTACATAGATTTTATTTTTTATTGCATATACATCTGTTACATCACACTAAAATAATTCAAAAAAAGAATCATTTGTAACTGATGTTCTGGTTGATGATCAACTGTTTTCATTGTGTATTGTGTATATGTTTGGCTCTTGGTGCTAACTATCTCTGATACAAACATGAAAAAAGAAAAGTATTTCGTTTTCTCTGCTGTAATGTACACTCACAAAATGCAATTATACTAAAGACCTAAAAGTCAATCACATGTACAACATATCTGACCAAGTGGCACCAAGCGAAAGTATTGTAAATGTAAGAGTTACCTCCCATGAAGATACCTTGATGTTATTTAAGTAAACGTACAGTGCACCATGTAAAGCATTGCTACATGAGATCCACTCCATTCACAAGATGCACCTTGCGAAATGTTTCCATTTTAGAATCTAAATGTTCAGGTATGAAGATTTTAAATGCTTTTCAAAGTGAATGCCTTAGGGAGATTTTATGATAAATTCATTCATTGTGCATTTTCATGCTTTACATTCACTTTGAGGGAATGGACACAGTGAAAAAATGGAAACAACTACATATGATCTGTGTATAAAAGTCTGCGCTACACTGTACTGTAACATCAGTGCCTGTATTCCATTTTACTGTAACACCTGTGTCTGTTCTACAATATACATTAAGATAACAAAACTCAAAAGAACATGTTAGTGTCATTTGTCCACAAAATCATCACAAAATATGGAGCAAATATAAGGTACGAGACAATTCCCTCTCTTACAAATCTAAACATACATACAAATGTTTGCAAAGAATCGTTAGCAAATAAGAAATAATGTATTTAACTGTAAAGCAACAAGTTGTAAGTTACAGATAACATGATATATATCAATCTGTAGAAGTTTCACTTTAAACACTTTTGAGAGACCCCCCCACCCCCAACATAGTTCACTACATTCCTTGTCATAACTTTCCAATAATTAAACTTTTTATTCCAACAGATGTATCTAATATGTATCATACGCTTTTGAAAAAAACTTTTTGTATCAAAGAAAGAAAGTATTTCATATGGCTTTATTACCATTTATAAAATTAAATAACACAGCCAAATCTCATTTATAGGTTATGAAATACAAAATACCAATTCATTTTTTAAAAAAAAAATTCACATTAAGCTAATTGATTTGATTTACTCAAGAGCACAATTACAAATCTTGAAATTTGCTGTTATTCTATATTCAATATTCATTACATAAAACAAATAATTACACAATTTAAAAAATGTCACAATAACAGCATACATGTACAGACAATTATTGATCATCATTTAATTATGAAAAAATTATGCAAAAGTAATACAAATAGTTTTACACCAAGTAAGATAACCAATGTGAATAAATTCACCATAAACTGGAATGTTAAATCAAAGGCATGGACAAAATTCCTTAATTAAGAATATGATGGCCAGGATAATGAAGGTCGATATACACTTTGTTAAACAGACATCTTTTGCATGGATTACACATCCTTGCCCAGTCCTTTCCCAAATCATTTAACTTGTGTCACACTGGTAATTAATTATCACAGAACTGAAAAGCAAAAATAAAAAAATGAACATTTAATATAATGTTACACATATAGATACTTAAAATTGCAGTTTTATAGACAGAAAAAAATTCAAGTTTCAAAGACAGAAAAAATGCTATCTTTTATATACAGACCAAAACACCAAGAGGCTGTATGGTGAGAATAAACAGAAACATCAATTGTATCACAAATCTGACCCAGAGGAATTAAGGCAGAAAATGTTAAGATAAAAAACTTGTTTTGCCTTCTTTTTAAAATATGGTAGTAAAAATGTCAGCACAATGGTTCAAAAAGAGAGGCAACCACCCAATCAGACCCCACCACACCTGAGACCATGTGTTTGTTACCATTATGTCCTGTTAAATAGTAGCTGACCCATTGATAAGGGAGATTTACATAGCAAAAAGGAGGCTGTATTTGAAGAACCTTTGTATTCATTGTAACTAGTAATAATAAAGTTTAGGGTTATTTTGATCATTCTAACTTTAAAAAGATGTCTTTAATTAAATAGCTGCCAACATTTTGTACAAGTTGGTAACTGGCTCATTATTTACACAGAGAAAGGTAATCTGATGTGCATGGCATTGCACTGAGACAGGCAGTCTGATGTGTATGACATTATACATTGGCAGTCTGATGTGCATAACACTACACAGAAATAGGGAGTCTGATGTACATGACATTGCACTGAGACAGGCAGTCTGATGTGCATGATATTGCTTGGTGAGAGGCAGTCTGATGTGCATGACATTACACATAAACAAGTAGTCAGATGAGCATGTCATTGCTCTGAGACAGGTAGTCTAATGTACATGACACTGCTCTGAGACAGGCAGTCTGATGTGCATGACATTACACAGAAATAGGGAGTCTGATGTGCATGACATTGCTTGGAGAGAGGCAGTCTGATGTGCATGACATTAATTGGAGAGAGGCAGTCTGATGTGCATGACATTACACAGAAATAGGGAGTCTGATGTGTATGACATTACACAGAAATAGGGAGTCTGATGTACACAACATTGCTTGGAGAGAGGCAGTCTGATGTGCATGACATTACACAGAAACAAGTACATGTAGTCTGATGTGCATGACATTACACTAAGACAGGCAGTCTGATGTAAATAGCATTGCACAGCTCAGGCAGTTTGATGTGCATGACATTACACAGGACAGGCAGTTTGACAAGTTTTTAATTACAGGCAGCAAGTCGTGTCTTTACACAGAGACTGGCAGTCTGATGGCTTATCATTACATACAGAAAAGCAGCTCGATTCAGGGGATGGGCTCACCACTACACAGACAGGCAGTCTGATATGTTTACCATTACAAATAAGACCAGCATTCTGATGGGCTAATCATTACATGGAGACGGGGCAGTCCAATTCACCATTACAAAGACTAGCAGTCTGATGGGTTTATCATTACAAATAGACCAGCAGTGTGATTGTTACTTATTGACCAGCAATCTGATGGGCTCATCATAACATAGCTCAACATATATTATGAATTTTTGAGGGAGTGACAGGTGTATAGTGAAGCTATTTGCATTTGCAAGTTGCACAAGGGAGAGAATGTTGGCATACCTCTATCTTACTTTCAAGCTTTCACGTACTGTGGCTGAAATTTCACTGGATATTTTACTTAGGGAAATTGCACATGATCTAAGCACACAGCTAACCAAACTGATTCCCATATCCTCAATAGACCAGCCTGAATTTGTGTAAAGTAGACTATCTTTAGCAGTTATTGAAGTAGGGAAAATGAATTTTGCCACATTAGACAATACCAGTTTCTTTAAGGGCACATATTATCATAACAAAGACAGGTTGCCTGATTTAAGGGATTGGCTACATAATACACAGTCTGATGAGCTTAATATTACATGGAGACAATCAGTCTTATAGGCTTATCATTACACAGAGAGAGACAGACAGATGGGCTTATCATTACATGAAGACAGGTAGATAGAGGCATATATCATTATGAAGAGAAGTCAGTATGACATGATTATCATTACACAGAGGCAGGCAGACAGATGGGTTTGTCATAGACAATCTAATGGGCTAATCATTACATGGAGAGAGGCAGTCTGATGGGCTTACCATTACATGGAGAGAGACAGACAGTAGGGCTTACCATCACACAGAGAGGCAGACAGATGGGCTTCTCAATACACTGAGAGTTACAGACAGATGATAGACCTATGCAGTTAACATTATGAAGAGATAGGCAATTTGATGAAGTTTACATTACACAGATGGAAATCTGATGCCCTTATCATTGAGTTTGTGCTATTGTTAGATCAGCACAGTGTAAAGCATGATAGATAAAAAAAAGGCATGAAGCCTGTCAGATAAATACAGTGTAAAATATATTAGATACAGTATGAAGCCTGTCAGATAAACACAGTGTAATGTATATAAAATACAGTATGAAGACTGTCAGATAAATATAGTGTAAAGTATATTAAATACAGTATGAAGCCTGTCAGATAAATACAGTGTAACATATTAAATACAGTATGATGCCTGTCAGATAAATATAGTGTAAAGTATATTAAATACAGTATGAAGCATGTTAGATAAACACAGTGTAATGTATATTAAATACAGTATGAAGACTGTCAGATAAATAAATACAATGTAAAGTATATTAATACAGTTTGAAGACTGTCAAATAATTACATTGTAAGTGTATTAAATACAGTATGAAGACTCGGGTAATTACTGTTTAAAGCATATTAAATACAGCTTGAAGAATGTCAAGTAATTACAGTGTAAAATATCTTAAAGAAATAGAGAGGGGCTCCCCAGAGTGGTCTAAAGTGCTCTCCATTATGGATCACTGCCATCTCACCTTTGTCTGCGTGGGTTGAAGTCTCAGATTCGGCCAATGTGGGTATGTGAGAAAGCTTGCCAGAAGCTTCTCATGTGTCGGGTTTTTTTTTTTCCTGGGTTCTTCCTCCACCATTTATACTGGCCACCATGTATAGCCTATTGTGTGCTAAAAAAAGGCGTTTACAAAAATAACCCAAAACAAAATAAAATAGAACATAAAGCCTGTTGAATAGTGTAAACCCTGTCTGATAAAAACAGTATGAATGCTAGTAGATGTAGTTTGAAACCTGTTATATTAATGACAGGATCTTTTAGGAATGTTCATTACAAATAACATTTATGAAAACAATTTGACTTTTTTAACCTTGGGGAGCAAAATATTGAAATTATGCAATAAATTTTGTGTATTTCAATTGAAATGAGCACATGTGTAAGAGTTTTTTCTGCACATAACCTTTAGAAATGTTCTTTGTCCAGCTAGGAAGCATATCTGTCCTTGTGTATTTATTTATACCCAGAGTACTACATTTATGCCTATTTCATTTGTTTTTTTTTTATGCTTCTTCTCTCTCTCTCTCTCTCTCTCTCAGTCAGACTTTAGAACTCTTAAATTGTGTCAACTCAAGACCCCCTTGTGTACATTTATATAATCAATGAGGCACCATTAAGAAATTCCAAGTTACAAAATCCAAACAGCAAAATCTAGACTTCAAGGAAACTATCAGTAAATGAATTTACATGCCCCATACAGTACTGTATACCTCTCATACTCTGACAGTACATATTTTATTGAAGAAAAAAAAAAAAACCATGGGACCAAGTATAGTAACAGTTTTTAATTAGCAACTGAAAACTGAACACAGTATCTACAACTGAATTGGACTACAAGCTTCCCAACACTGCACAAAAATTTATGTTTGAATGTAACACCAGAGAAGAATATTTGCAAATTAATCTGCTTGCAATGAGTCAAGTGAACAGAAATGATGCATAACTTGTCTCTCTCATTTCTGCAAATGTTAGAATTTTTGTTACATAGATAAAAAAGATGCATTTTTAAAGAAAAAAAGAAAGCAAGACCTGCCATCCCTAAAAGGACCTCAGTAAGGAAATCCACATTTTCCCCCCAGAAATTAGACCAAATATTAGTAAGGCAATCCACATTTTCCCCCCAGAAATTAGACCAAATATCAGTAAGGCAATCCACATTTTTTCCAGAAATTAGACAAAATATCAGTAAGGCAATCCACATCTTTCCAGAAATTAGACCAAATATCAGTAAGGCAATCCACATTTTTTCCAGAAATTAGACCAAATATCTGTAAGGCAATCCACATTTTTTCCAGAAATTAGACCAAATATCAGTAAGGCAATCCACATTTTTTCCAGAAATTAGACCAAATATCTGTAAGGCAATCCACATTTTTTCCAGAAATTAGACCAAATATCAGTAAGGCAATCCACATTTTTTCCAGAAATTAGAGCAAATAATAAATTAAACCAAATATCAATAAGGCAATCTACATTTTTTCCAGAAATTAGACCAAAAATCAGTAAGGTGCAACAAAATATCACGCAGTGCTATTGTCAAATTCAGAAGTGTTATTGGAGACTGATGCAGTGATGGTAAACACAATGTTAGACTAAAACGTTTCATAAGTTCATTCGCACCTTAATTAATTTCTGCAGTTTCACAAATTACAGTGCCATACCCTGTAAAGTTAGTCTTGTTTCCTGAAAAACTCATCTGAATCTCGATAAAGGGGGCACTTTTTATTTTTATATTTTGTAAAAGGTTAGTTTTTGAAGAAAAAGAATTTCCCAGGTTTTACTCACTGGTTTTTATTGGCTACTAATAAAAAGACCTTGTATATCTTAGGTATTCTTAAAAAATTCCCTTTATTTTGGTGTATGATTGATGGGTGTAATATAGGTTTTAGAGCATACAAACTATACTTACTTCAGATGTGTACCTATAAAAAAAAACTTCTAGCTCTGCTTGGTCATTTTCACTGCCTGGGCTTCAAAGATAAAATGCAAGAAAAACAAAATAGTCAATAACCATTGTTTTTTTAGGTGACATTTTTTATACTTGTTAACTCATTCATTCCATTTCCTGAAGCTGATATTGTCTACATTGTGTACATTAGACCAATTCAGTCTGAGTCTTTTAGCACATGAGGGGTGGGGTGAGGGTTCATTTGAGTTAGTTGTGTGCTTAGACCATGTACAAGTTTCACAAGTCCAAAGAAATTTCAGCCACAGTACATGAAAGTAACATAGAGCTATGCCAACACTTTCTTCCCTGTGCATGTTGCTATCTTTACCTTACACCTGTCACACTCTTAGAAGTTTAAACTATCTGTAAAATGCAGCCATAATCATATGTTCAATGCTGATCACAACTGAAATCAGAAATACAGCCTCCAAAGTTTTAGCAACCTCACACAGATCCTTACTACCTCATTAAAATGATCACAACTGAAATCAGAAATACAGCCTCCAAAGTTTAAGCAACCTCACACAGATCCTTGACTACCTCATTAAAATGCATGCATCTTGCTCAATAAGATCTTATTAGAAAAGGCATGAATTTCATGATGAAATCAGAAATGCAGTGTTGAAAACTTTAGAGAACTAGATGCCAATAGTATGCATGACTTTCAATCATTATCAAACTTGTGACGGATGACAAGACATTACATAAACTCTTTTAAAAACCCAGCTTTTTAAAAGGACATTACAAGGACGAACTTTTTTCAAAGAGTATTCTTTTTATGGAAAATGGCTCATGCTCAAATTTAAATTGCAAACACTTCTCATTTACCATTCAAGTTAGATTGCTTAGTAAATCAGTCCCATTTGCAGTTATTAGTTTGTCAGTAAAGTAAAAGTACACCATATGACCAATGTTTATCCAACCAATTTTATACAATATAATATTTATTATTTTTGGAAAATCCGTACGTAAATAAAATCTTTTTTTAATCAGTATCAACATTTGGTATTAACTCCAACACCAAGATTGAGGTAAGATGCAACTCATTTTAAATTAAATGAGTTTCAAGTTCACCTATAAAAAATTCAATGAATTTTCAACATTGTATAAACGATTTTGCTTAGGGCTGTTCAAGATAAAACATATCTGTGACCTATAGATGACACTTTTGATGTTAGAAACTTTGAAATTTAGAATTTTCTTATCATTTTAAGATGTACTCTGCCAAATCAAAGCACCTTTGCATATGTTTCTAAAATATCTGCCTAACCTGGGTACCATATATGTATATATGGAACAGCCCTCAGTCTAAAACCGCATAGAACTAAAAAAATGTTCTCGCTCATTAAATAATCATGAAATCAAACCTGAAATGTGTTAGAAGCACTTGGAACAATTTGCTGTATTTATTCTCGATCTCTATAGTTCCTTTGCTTCTCGCTGGAAGGCAGGGCCCGGCGTTCCTGTCCTCTTCGTAACTCTGGCTGTCTAGATCTCTCTCCTCTTTTGCCATAATCTAAATGTTTGCTATTTACGGCCTGTGTTTTCTCCTGCCACTCTCGATTAAAGTTCTGAGCATCATCTGTAATGGTGCAATGTGATTATAAGATACTTATATCCATAAGACAGAATACCTTTCTCCAAATTCCTTTGCGCCTTATAAATTTGTTTCATTGTTTAATACATGTATAGATCTTTTTCTGGAAGTCGAATTTGGATTTATCCATTACAGTATTTAACGCATGTGCAATCAACATAGGGCATTTTTTTAAAGTGACTGTCCTTACCCGAGTGCATGTTCATGAAAAAATTTCTGACAAAGACATAAAAAGGTCTGACCATTTTACACCACTTACAGAAATAGTGACTTGGCAAATCAAGAGTACATTTTATTTTTAATTTTGAAATTTATTACAGATTTACTAATCATTTAGTGGAAAACTTGCACAACATGTAAAAGTGAAAAAGGAATTTGTCAAGAATTATTGTGCAAATGACATTCTTTGTAGAATTGTGGAAGTATACAGATATGAAAGTTGACAAAAACTATTTTGTCATAATGAAATTCTAAAGTGTCAATTGCTGTTTACTTAATTATGATTTCAAATCTATGTATATATGTACAAGAACATTGTAATGAATATGCAATATTTGTTTACTTAATTATGATTTCAAATCAATGTACATATGTACAAGAACATTGTAATGAATATGCATTATTTGTTTTAAGAGCAAGATATAATTTCAACTTGTGGGTGACTCATGGTATTTCATGCAAAAATGTTTGGGTGGGTGGGGGTGCTTAAAAAGAGACACAAATGGGACTTCAGAAGTACCTGAAACGACTAAACTGTGAATGCAGAAAGTTCACAAAACTTTTCTATGTAAACATCAGTAAGAAAATTGCAAATTTCAGCTTGCAATATTTACAAAAAGTGATTATAGACCAATATTAACAAATGGTGGACAATGTATTTGAATCCTGTAAATTTATTAAAAACATATCATGAAGATTAGTTCATTGTTTAATTCTACACACTCAAATTATGCCTAAAACATTCAACTGTGATTTCAGCTTGTGTGTGGCTCAAGAATAAAATAGAGGGGCCCCGAGTGACTGAGTGGTCTAAAGTGCTCTCCGTTATGGATCACTGCCATCTCACCTCTGTCTGCATGGGTTCGAGTCTAAGATTCGGCTAATGTAGTTATGTGAGAAAGCTTGCTTGCCAGTAGCTTCTCGTGGATCGATGGTTCATTCTGTGGGTTTTCCCGGCTTACTTCCTCCACCAATAATACTGATCGCCATGTATAGCGTATCGTGTGCTGAAAAATGGCGTTAAACACTACAACAAGAATCAAATATTGTATCCAAATTGTTTTTGAATTCTGCACTCTCAAATTATGCAGAAAATATTCAATAATTCTGAGAAGAAAAAAATCATCCTATGTTGCTACTTAATTAAATGTTTACTAAAAATCATGGTGTGATCAGTGGATGCTCTGTTTCCTCTGAGGATGGAAGCAATCCAATAATTACTCAACAATTCCTCTTTTCAAATACTGACAATTTTTTCCACATCCTGTTTATTGTCCACTATTACAACCAACACACAACAATGGACTGGCATAATGCTGTTTACTACTATCTGGGGTGACTGCATTATATCCGAATTCGCATTATCGCGGGGTGCGTTATAGCGGGGTTCCAAAGTATTTGGGGTTATCTATAATGGCAAATTCTTTACTCATATAAAAATAGTAGGTCACCTGAGTTTCCCTGTGTCAAATGTGCATGACCATACCCGATGTGGCTATAAAATAGATTTGATCAGCTAATAATAGCATAATAAAATCATCTATATCCCCACTGCAGATTCCACAAAGTTGAAGTCCAAAATTTCAGACTCTTGGAAAAACTGGTGCAAAATCTGATGAGGTTATGTACATACACATGCCAAAATTTCAGGTCTACAATAGGTGGTGTTTTGCAACAATGTTTTTAGAAAAAAAATAGCGTAAGAAAAAAAAAATGTCAACTACCACTGCACTGATCTCAAAATCTGATAATCTACTTAAAAATATACAAATATGCATTTGTCTACCCTGAGTAGTTTTTGCTGAATAGCACCAATAAGGTTTTATCATGTAATGTTGCAGTAGAAAATGGTCTCTAATTCTTAAGTGATAATGGTCTAAAGCACCAGACAGATATGGGTGGGTGTGTGTGTGTGTAATGGATAGACATATAGACAGGTAAAGAGGATTGTGAAATGGTGATGGATCTAACATTTTCTCCCAATGCTTAAGTGATAATGGTCTAAAGCCCCAGACCGATACAGAGGGGTGTGTGTGTGGATAGACATACCGACAGGTAAAGAGGATTGTGAAATGGTAATGGATCTAACATTTTCTCACAGTAAGACAGGTCAGAGGTGTGTGAAATGGAAATGCATACAATATAAGAGTTTATCCCAGCTAGACTGGTAAAAAACTGGATGTGAAATGGTAATGGATCTAAAATTTTATCCCAGACAGACAGGTACAGAAAAGTGTGAAATGGGAATGGATCAAAAAGTTTATCCCAGCTAGACAGGTACAGAGAGGTGTGAAATGGTAATGGATCTAAAATTTTATCCCAGACAGACAGGTACAGAAAAGTGTGAAATGTGAATGGATCAAAAAGTTTATCCCAGCTAGACAGGTACAGAGAGGTGTGAAATGGTAATGGATCTAAAATTTTAACCCAGACAGACAGGTACAGAAAGTGTGAAATGGGAATGGATCAAAAAGTTTATCCCAGATAGACAAGTACAGAGAGGTGTGAAATGGTAATGGATATAAAATTTTATCCCAGCTAGACAGGTACAGAAAAGTGTGAAATGGGAATGGATCAAAACGTTTATCCCAGATAGACAGGTACAGAGAGGTGTGACATGGTAATGGATCTAAACTTGATCCCAGCTCAGATACTGTGGGGTGTGAAACGAGTCCAAGTTATGTAGTAGCAGGTACAAATCAAAGTGACTGAACATTCCAGAAAAATCCAATGGATTGCAGAGGAATACTGGTATAATGCTATTTGTACTGATCAAGCTTTATCTGAAGAATATACAGTACATGTTGGCACCTACATGTATTACAGTTAAGGGAAGGAAATTATACAAGTAACCAGAAGAGTTACTTCCCCAATATTAATAGTTTTTAGCAACTATATTGTATATGTACGGAAGAAATTATGTTAGTCTTTCTGGGAAAGCTAGATTTGGGAGGTATCACAAAGTTAATTCCTAATGTGGATTTATTTAGACGTATGCAAAGGAGAAAAATAGCCTATTCATCGGACGTGGAATAAAAATAAATTATATTAGGTTAGATTAAGTCATCACACAATGTATAGACAGATCAAGGTTTTTTGTTGGTAACACTCATTACGCCTAACAAACTGCATAGACTCAGACATGATGGTGCATTATGCCAGGACATTTCTGGGTGTATGGAGTCAGTATATGGATCTGTCTTGAACAAGAATAAATACAGTACAGTTTTTTTTTTAAAGCCTGTTATTTCAAATATTGTGATGCTAAAAAATTCCATTAATATATTTAGAAGTTCATAAATCTTTTAATCAGATATGTATTGTCTTCTGTACATCAATGCAAATGAAGTGTCATTTTACAAGAATTTTACATGTTTGGGGAACTAGCTCTTCATTTTTCTAAGGATTAGAATGTGAACACTGCAAATTTACCTTCCTCCAAGTTTATGAATTCCTGGTTCTCATGCAAATCACCTGTGCGCGTGTCCTTGTTCTTTTCAATGATGTGTGCGCGATCATTGATGTGATGTCCGATGGCCATTTTCTCAATATTTCTCTCAGAGTCACGGAGAGCTTTGCGAGTTTCTTTGATCTTTTTGAAAGAAACAAATTAAGCAATAGTCATTTCAAATACATAAATACTATTCATATAGAATGCACATAAATACTATAGAATACTAACACATATACTATTAATGACACATTTTACACCTGCCCCATGTTTAACAGTCCTTTACTTAGTCACTAATCAGGCATGACCAACCCTAGAGATTAATTACCAACAGGTCTCAATGACATGCTTCTTAAGTCAATGTCTGCAGTCTTATCTAAATTTACTCTGCAAAAACCAACCATAACTCTGATCTCTGATCTTTAGACTCCATTAAAAAAGCAATACATTTCTTTATTATATCCTTCCTAAATGCAAACCATCCATTATGTGAATTCTTAAAATTCATTGTTTTTATCCATAATGATACTTGACCCTAATTCAATAGGATTTTTCATATCCTTTGTATCAATTATCAACATACATGGATGAAGGTAAACTGACAAATTTGCAAAGAAACCATTTTTCTTGACATGCACCTGCAACCATTTGATGCCCCATATTATATCAGCTCAGATCTACGCACCAAAAGTCATCTACAAAGTTTGGTACAGGTCTGTGATGTAGAAGTAGGTTATTGTGCACAGATCAATTCATAGTTTTGCCCTACTCACCTCCAAATGCAAGGGCTTCCACAATGTCTGGTCCAGCCAGTGATCAATCTGGACACTGCCAATATCACAAATTGTGATATTTTCTCCGTTATTAATATTGGCAAAATTATATACCATCTGGCAATCTTTTTGGCAACAACATTTTCATTACTAAAAACTTTATATACAGTCTTGGCTTTGCAGTTGAAAAATTCAAAGGCAAAATGACAGAAAGCCACTGACTTGGATATAAATTGTTCTGGAATCTACTGTTACACAGACAAATCATTTGTTCATATTGACAAACCATCCTAACACCGCACTGTTATATCATAATCCGCTTATGCTGATGTCTTGCCTTAGTACTTGGTGCTAAAAATATAACCCACATAGTCATGCTACCTGACAAGTAGCATTTGACCATCTCTGAAGGTCGGGACGAGAATGACTACAATCAATAAGACGATGGCAGTTTTTTTTCCGTCTATGAAAAATGTACCTGAAACAAAAGTTTTGCTGAAACTTCAAAGAAAACTGATTACTATTAAATGATAAATTGTTTGTATATATATATCCTAAGCAAATGAGAAAACAATTCTGACTCCGTCTATATTTTACAATTATTTGATGTTGCAGCAGGCATTTGTTTGGTCCTTCAAAGACCTTCATCAAAGCAAGCTTAAGACCCTTGATCAAAGAAAGTCAGCAACAAACTTAAAGCATTGTTTCATTTTCATAGTGATTAGAACATACGCTGTGAAAAGTTCCTTTTTGAAAAACAAAACAGTTCTTGATTACGATCACTACCAATGTCAATTTAAAACCCAAATTAAAGTTTTAAATTCCAATCTTTTAAAATAGGTATCTGGCCGTCAAGTTAAATGATGGTGGAACATCTCACAAAAATGTTAGAACTTTTCACTTTGTTCAGGTTTTCATTTCTCTGTGAACAAGCTCATGCCTTTGTAGCCTCGGTATGATGGTAGTTGTTCTGGCTGACCAAAATCAAGGCCATTTTAAATACATGTACATGTAGGATATAAACAACCACACAGCCACATGCTACTAGGATAATAAATATCAGGGTGAATTGCATCATGAATGTGTATTGACCATGGGATGAAAATATAACAAGTACTTCTATTTTTTTGTGTATATGTTTTAGTTGTGTTTTCTAATTCATGGATTGTTCATTACAGAGGATGATGATATAAATGGATAGTACTGTATTATGACAATGGAAACATTTGTTTTAGAAAATTGTCAACACAATATTGAGGTTGGCGATTTGTTTGGTGACAATGTTTTTAATCCCAGAGCCATCTCTGTCCAGCATATTTTGTAAGGAAAGTCCAAACCACTGTAACAGGCATATTTTGTCAGTAATGTCAAAAACACTGTAACATACATATTTTGTCAGGAATGTCCAAAAGCACTGTAACATGTATATCTTGTCAAAACAGTAAAAGCACTGTGCATACTTTCTGACAGGTAAAGTACAGGTACTATGACATTTATAATTGCTGTGGCCATGTGTTTGATGTCTAAAAATTGCAGCAGTAGAGTTAATCACTTATGCATGGTTAATATGACCTGCAAAATGACCAGGAATTGGAATTGGCATAGGCCATTGCTCATGTCATTTGATAAAAGGCGTGTAGTCATCACACCTGGGTGTTAAAGATATGCTCTAAGATCAGAAGGAAACCCCGGGGGAATGGGGCATATTCTCTTCTGTCCCCATGTGGACAGACAACAAGAAGGACACTGTCTGCTAAGTTTGATTTTGTATTGGGTCATGGTGACATCCAATCAGAATCGAGATAGTAGACGGTGTAATTACAATTTAGATCCAAATTATAACTTTCAGAACACTGAGGAAATTTTAGTCTTGCCTTGACAGATTGCTGAGAAATAGGGTTACTCTGGGAAAGCCACTTGTAATTTGGCGATAAAATAGAGAAACAAATTACAAGGAAACACAAAGGTCTGAAAAAGGTCAAAGGGGTGCATAACAGTGTAACTTTTTTCACATTTTACATATTATTTAATTCATTTATTGCACTCAGAAGAATGTATTGTCAGGTCGCAAATTTCATTTTCCGGTAATAATAATAGCTCATGCTACTGGTAGTGTATTTTAGACTATCAGGCCAATTTTTTAGTACATGGTTAGAGTCATTTTGGTTAGCTGCGTGTTTAAATCATGTAGAATTTTTACAAGCATAATATGCAAAGATATTTCAGTCCATGTGACAGTACATACATGTGTATGTCAACATTATCTCCATCATGTATATTGCAGATGCGGACAACATGATTGTAACCATCATGAAGAAGAGTGCCCCAAAAGGCATGTTTATAACCTTGATGAAGAGTACCCGAATAGGCATGTTTATAACCGTGATAAAGAGTGCCCGAAAAGGCATGTTTATAACCATGATGAAGAGTGCTCCAAAATGCATGTTTATAACCATGATGAAGAGTGCCCGAAAAGGCATGTTTATAATCGTGATAAAGAGTGCCACAAAAGGCATGTTTATAACCATGATGAAGAGTGCTCCAAAAGGCATGTTTATAACCATGATGAAGAGTGCTCCAAAAGGCATGTTTATAACCATGATGAAGAGTGCCCCAAAAGGCTTGTTTATAACCATGATGAAGAGTGCTCCAAAAGGCTTGTTTATAACCATGATGATGAAGAGTGCCCCAAAAGGCATGATTATAACCATGATGAAGAGTGCCCCAAAAGGCATGATTATAACCATGATGATGAAAAGTGCCCCAAATAGTTTGCTTTTTTAACAAAGGAGTTTATCTCCCATATTTTAAAAGTAAAACTAAGGGTAAATATTATGGAAAGAACATCAGCCAAATTAACGAATTGAAAATTGATAAGCCTGCATAATTTTTAAGGAATCAGGTGAGATTCCTGCATTACATAGAAGGAATTTGTCACAAATGAAAAGGCCGCATGACTTTGAAGATATTTGTCACAAATGAAAAGGCCGCATGACTTTGAAGATATTGGTAACAATTGAGAAACCCCAATGACTTTGAATGAATTGGTCACACTTGAGAAACCCCAATGAGTTTGAATGAATTGGTCACACTTGAGAAACCCCAGAGAGTTTAAATGAATTGGTAACAATTGAGAAACCCCAATGAGTTTGAATGAATTGGTCACACTTGAGAAACCCCAGAGAGTTTAAATGAATTGGTAACAATTGAGAAACCCCAATGAGTTTGAATGAATTGGTAACAATTGAGAAACACCAGAGTTTAAATGAATTGGTAACAATTGAGAAACCCCAATGAGTTTGAATGAATTGGTAACAATTGAGAAACCCCAATGAGTTTGAATGAATAGGTCACAATTGAGAAGCCATATGAGGCCGCAATTAAAAATATCTTTGTTTCCCCTTACCCTACCCAACAATTTGAAGTTGGGTAGGTAGGTAGGTAGGCTAATAATTTTTTTTTCTCATGAAATTCATGACACTATAAACTGACACATAGGAAACAGAAAAACGATAAATTCAACTTTAATAATAATACTGAAATACAGTAACTCATGAACTGAAATACAGTAACTTGTGAACAAGTTTAAAATGTTTTATAGACTAGATTAGTTTTTGATAAGGGCTATTCCAATAAAAATACTCCCTGCAGGCATTGGCCAGGGTACCAATTTAACAGATTTACTCAAATTTTGAAACATATATTAAATGAGAGTAATTTCAATGAAATATAAAGATACACATGTAAAGGTGCAAGAAGTGTTTTTTTCCGAGTTTTTGAGGAGTGTTGGGTTAAGGTAGATATTTGCTGGAATAACCCTTAGTATTTTTTCTGACTAGGTCAAATGTATAAAAATGTTTTAAAATAATTAATAAAAGTATTTTAAAAGTCTTGAGTATTCTTTCTGACTAGTATCATTGGGTTCACTATATAATGAGACTTAACATATTTGCAAGACCTGTCAAAATGCACAAATATAAAGTTAGACATTGAATAGTGTCTCAAATATGCAGAAACATGTCAATAAAGTAATGTCAGAACACTAAATACATGTAGAAATCTAACTAACAAAAAAGAAACAAACAATGCAAAACATCATTTTAAATGTCACTAAGAGCTGCCAGGTGGTTAGTTTTTAACTGGGTTTCGTTTTGGAATGTCCTTTTCAGATACTAAACATTGCTGGCACACTGGTAGAAAAGTATGGAATCTTCCAGTCATTTCCTGG
Organism: Unio pictorum; assembly: GCA_030141615.1. Lineage (NCBI taxonomy): Eukaryota > Metazoa > Mollusca > Bivalvia > Unionida > Unionidae > Unio > Unio pictorum. The sequence continues at coordinate 12,272,090 of JARLTB010000442.1, forward strand.
GATTTTTCTGCTCCTATGGCTCCACAATGAGCACAAATATCTGGTCTGCCAATGTTGCTGGCATAGTATGGGAATTCAATGTGTACAGCACAAGACAATTGTAGTCTTACAAACACTTTTCCCTGTAGGATGTCTCCTAAAATATATTAAATAGAACACCAATTATCCAAAATTGAACTTTAATGTCCGAAGGTGACTAGACATGATACACAATAGCATATAGAACCTGAAACTAAATCTGTAAATAATTATCTTTATAAACACAGAGAAACTAGTATAAAAAGATAAATGAGCAACTTGGACTTCACTAAAAATTGGGAGCATGGACCAGGAAACAGGAATACTTGTAAAATAATATTCACATTAAAATTTTAGTGCAATGGCTAGTACTAAGAGAAAATCACAGTTAAAAAAAGCAATATCTGACATGAAAGAGTATTAAAAACTATCTGGGCTCTCTGACAGTGTCAGACATGATTCTAAATCAAGGTAAGAGTCAAACCGCATTCAGTATGTAAAGAGTGTATAGGTATATTTTTGAATAAAGTATTAAGGACTTGGATAAAAGTATAAAATATTAAATCATTAGAACTTACCATCAGGTGTGATAACAGAACCACAAGTATAGTCGTATTTCTCCAAAGTATGTGTCAAAGCTCTCTGGTCTCTTGCTGTTAGTTTCGTCTTAGCGTGGTGGTGCTTGTTGATTTTCTGTACTAGTAGTAGTTGAGGAAACATCATCCAACCCAACACTTTCATCACGGGTCACCGGAAATGTAACATATTTCAGTCGCTGATTAAACTCTTTCACCACATGCAGACCTTCGTGAAGGTCTGGATGAAAAGTCATCGTTCCATCCAGTTTGTCTGATAAACTGACGTTCAGTACATCTGCTTTATTTGGGCGAAAGTCTGTATCATTGGTAATGTCGCGATATACATCATCCCATGTACACTCCGTTGAGTATTCTAGTATTCTGTTGTTACAAATTTTTTTGTTTGATTTCCCGCATTTCGCGATTACGCTTACACATATAATGAAATCTTCTTCGTATTTTCTTTTGCCGGCCATGCCGGTCATGATGCTTTTCCTATCTAATTTAAACACCTTGCAACAAACGTTTTTCGCGCGCTAGTGACATCGATTTTGTTGACTGCATGAAAATACGGATCGCACAACAAAACGAAACGAAAAAACGAACTTTTGAACAAAACGAAAAGAAAAAAAAAAAATACTATCGCAAATTTTTCAAAAAAATTTTTTCAGTCGGCGGATTTTAAGAGGGTCGGTCAGGTAAGGAGAAACAAACTTAATTTTAATTTTGGCCTGACTTTTGAAGGAATCAGACACAACAAAAAAGACTGCATAATTTTAGTCACAATTAAAAAGCCTCAATGACTTCAAAAGAATCAGTCACAATTAAAAAGCCTCCATGACTTTAAAGTAATCAGTCATCATCAATAACCCTGCATGACTTTAAAGTAATCAGTCACAATAAAAAAAAAAGCAGGACTTCAAGGAATCAGTCACCACCAAAAAAAACTCCATGACTTTTATGAGTGAAAAGTTTGAGTATTAAACAATTTTTTTTTAAACTAATGGATTTACATATGTATCCAAACAACCCAAAGTCAATCAAAAATGTATTTTTTAAATTTTCTTCTACAAGTTCATGCTTAAAATGGAAACATGAGTTAAATCGTTAAATAAACCCCGCTTAATGAGAACTTACAAATCCATCAAATTTGCAAATGGCTGAAAATCACAGACTCCAATTATCAAACAGATACACAAAGAATAATACATCCTGTAAGCAAATTTATGCAATATGACAATTATTACAACCCAAGTGGTCCTCCAAAACAGGAAGCTCACATGGCTGATTTGCTATAAGTTATAATTGTTCAAGATTTTCTAAGCTTTAATACTGATGACCATTATTATCGCTATCTACCAGAGTTGTGACCATGACATATAAAATGAAAAAGACCAGAACTTTTGACCCCAAATGAAACAAGTTTCTTTATTAAGACCATCCATAAATTTGGTCAGTCTCTGATATCAAATGTTTATCTGCAGGAATCATTACTCTTCTTTCAGTTACAGTTACCTTGATCTTTGGTTTTTAAGCCCCCTAATCAATAGTCTTCTTCCCTATATTAAATTCAAACCATCTACAAAGTTTGGTTAAAGTATGTGATTTAGAGCTAATGTCACTGTACATGAATTTGAATCAATAGGGTTCTTCCGAAACCTGAGTGATACCTGACATAAAGTGTGATAACTATAGATGGTGTGGATCTAAAGCTTTTGTGTAGTAACCCTTTTTCTTCTTTCAATCTGTGATTCTGACTGCAGCGTTTCTTAGTCTGAAGCTGAGAGGCTTTTTACTTAGCTGAAGTGCAAGGTCTTGTAACTGTTGATGGTCGACAACTTGAGTTGTGTGAAGTGAAACTGCTAACAGAGCAACGGAGGGATAGCACAACATGTAGCAAGCTGTATATAAAATGTAACATCATATTAATGACATCATTATGCATACCTCCCAAATCCAAAAGGAACAAAAATAACTGAGGCCAAAATGAGTATAATGTCACAATTATAATAAACTAAATGAAAAATGTAAATTATATAACTGTAAATACCTTTACATGTATTTTTCTTACTAACCTGGATCTGCAGCTGGTTCAAGTTCTTATCACAAATGGGCAAAATCGATTTGAATAGTACCAAAATACAAACACAAATGGGCAAAATACATTTGAATAGTACCAAAATACAAACACAAATGGGTAAACTCTGTCTGAATAGTACCAAAATACAAACACAAATGGACAAAATCCATTTGAATAGTACCAAAATACAAACACAAATGGACAAAATCCATTTGAATAGTACCAAAATACAAACACACATGGGTAAACTCTGTCTGAATAGTACCAAAATACAAACACAAATGGGCAAAATCTATTTGAATAGTACCAAAATACAAACACAAATGGACAAAATCCATTTGAATAGTACCAAAATACAAACACACATGGGCAAAATCTATTTGAATAGTACCAAAATACAAACACACATGGGCAAAATCTATTTGAATAGTACCAAAATACAAACACACATGGGCAAAATCCACTTGAATAGTACCAAAATACAAACACAAATGGACAAAATCCATTTGAATAGTACCAAAATACAAACACACATGGGTAAACTCTGTCTGAATAGTACCAAAATACAAACACAAATGGGCAAAATCTATTTGAATAGTACCAAAATACAAACACAAATGGACAAAATCTATTTGAATAGTACCAAAATACAAACACACATGGGCAAAATCTATTTGAATAGTACCAAAATACAAACACAAATGGACAAAATCTATTTGAATAGTACCAAAATACAAACACACATGGGTAAACTCCGTCTGAATAGTACCAAAATACAAGCACAAATGGACAAAATCTATTTGAATAGTACCAAAATACAAACACACATGGGTAAACTCCATCTGAATAGTACCAAAATACAAACACAAATGGGCAAAATCCATTTGAATAGTACCAAAATACAAACACAAATGGACAAAATCTATTTGAATAGTACCAAAATACAAACACACATGGGTAAACTCCGTCTGAATAGTACCAAAATACAAACACAAATGGGCAAAATCTATCTGAATACAGTAGTCCCCCTCTTGTACGGCCCCCCCCGACCAGTGGCCACCCGCTCCTAACGGCCAGAATTCGTTGGCACCGACAAGTTTCTATTCAAAAGTACCCCTCACGAAAGGCCACCCGGCTAACGCGACCAGCATTTTTGTGCAATAATATAAAATTTACCTCTCACGAGCGGCCTCATTTTATTTTTAAATGACAATGTATGTATCCAGTACCAATAATTAATTCAAATCTTGACGTAAGGTAAGCAATTTTGATTATCTCTATCGCAGATACACGTCTCCGAGTGTCAAGTCGCCGTTAAAAGTGTCGACTAAAGTTTTGTAGTATATCGTTATCTATAAAAGTCGATGTTTACAGGAAATGGGCTCAATAATGTTATGATAGAGTTTGGGCTTTAACACCTATGTTGAGTTCTTCTCGTTGATGATTATAACCTGACGTAATTGTTAGAATCATAACAAGGTCAGCATAGGCTAAAAATAGATTTTGTACATTGGCACACACAGACAACCTTAACAAAGACAATAGGGTACCAGACAAAGACCGGAAAAATCACGTGACCACACAAAATGGCATCCTTTACGAAGGCTGTATTTCGTAGACTTGACACAAGTTTTGTCTGCATAATTAAATCGCATACAGTCAGCAATAACCGAATAAATCATTACCAAACATTAAAATGTCATCACGTTAACGGATACATTATTTTCGAAGAAAGTTGGTTATTCTACTCGACGACATCGGGGGGGGGGGGGGGGGGGGGGGGGGAATGCCGAACCATTGTATGTACAAAACGTCAAAAGACTCGTAAAAACAAGTTTATGTTGAAATAATTTGAATAAACAAAGTAATAACCGATAAAAAGGTTATTCAGCAGTAGTGGGAAAATGGAGCAAATGGAAAGATAATTATGTATGTACCAAGATGTAAATGACGTTTTTAAATCCATTTGCAATGTGCATGAGAATTATACCCGTTCGCATATCAAACTTACGCAAAGAAAGCAAAAATAGTAACGTATATTCAGATGAAATAAATTTGTTATTATAACAAAAAAAAACCTTTTATTGATTAATGTTTCATTTAGACGAAGATATTTAATGTTTTGAAGTATGTTGCTTTCTTACTACGTACATTACATATACATGCACTTCTCATAATAAATTTAGCCCCCCCTCTGGAACTGCCACCCGCCTTATAAGGCCACTTTCACGGTGCAGCAGGGGTGGCCGTATAAGAGGGGGACTACTGTAGTACCAAAATACAAACACAAATGGACAAAATCTATTTGAATAGTACCAAAATACAAACACACATGGGTAAACTCCATCTGAATAGTACCAAAATACAAACACAAATGGGCAAAATCCATTTGAATAGTACCAAAATACAAACACACATGGGTAAACTCCGTCTGAATAGTACCAAAATACAAACACAAATGGGCAAAATCAAATTGAATAGTACCAAAATACAAACACAAATGGGCAAAATCCACTTGAATAGTACCAAAATACAAACACACATGGGTAAACTCTGTCTGAATAGTACCAAAATACAAACACAAATGGGCAAAATCTATTTGAATAGTACCAAAATACAAACACAAATGGACAAAATCTATTTGAATAGTACCAAAATACAGACACATATGGGTAAACTCCATTTGAATAGTACCAAAATACAAACACAAATCACACTGATACATTTTATAACACTTGACAAACACACACACTTCAACTTCTCTACATGTCTAAATTTCAACAGAGCGATAGCAAAGTCAACTCCATAAATCCGGCAATAAGCATTGTGATGAGTTACTTCATTGGTTATTTTTCTAAATGTTAAAGTTAGAATACTGATTTGTCCTGATCCAACATGTTAAAAAATTACCCTCACCTCCATCTATGACTCATAATCACATTACTAAAGCCTGTATTTCTCAACATTTTGTGCTATAATTTTATTTAATGGTCCTTTAACCATTTTGTCTTATTATTAGTCTCGACTGGTACTCTAACTAATCCTCTCTTCATTATTATAATAATAAATATAATAATAATGAGGACTTTGTATAGCGCCAAAGCTCTAAGCGCTTTACACCATCAATAATGATATGACTACACTACAGAACAACAAATGATAAAAACTATGAAATTGGAAAACATAAAAACATGCGGAAAACATATAAGATACAAAACATGATTAGGTCACTAAGTCTGTCCCTGCAGTCAAAACAGGCGAGTCTTAAGAGCACTCTTAAAAGGGACCACTGTGTCTCTGTGTCTAATTTCAATGGGCAATTCGTTCCATGTCGCCGGGCCTTGGTGTGCAAATGAACGTTGTCCATATGGTTTTGTTTTCACCTTGGGAACAATGAGTATACGATTATCAGAAGAAGAATGTAAGGATCTTGCTGGTGTATACACATGGGTGAGGCTGGATAGGTAAGTTGGACAGGAGTCTGTCATTAAAACATAGCACAGAGAACAAATTTTGTGTTTGATTCTGTATTGAATTGATAGCCAATGTAGGGTACAGAGCAGTGGTGAGGTGTGCTCTGATCCAGGTACTCTAAAGATGATCCGTGCAGCTGTGTTTTGAATTTTTTGAAGTAAATATTGTGACGAACCAGACAGAATTGAGTTACAATAGTCCAGTCTTGAAAGTACTAATGAACACACAAGTGTTTTAGTGGCATCAACTGAAAGATATTTACGAATGGAACTGATGCGTCTCAATTCAAGATATGCAACCTTGCATATGTTCATGACATGTTGGTGCAATGTGAGAGTACTGTCTAGAGTAACGCCTAGGTTCCGTACTGACTGTGAGAATTATTATGAATCTGCAAGACATTAAACTTTAAGGAACCAGTTTTCTTAGAAATCTGTTATATCAGGTGTTATAAATTGAACATAGTGATAGTATTTGTAAAGTGCCTGTTGATCTACAATGGATAAGTACTTTTTTTCTGCATGTAAAAAAACAAATGTACTCCACAGACATGCAAGCTCAAAATATTATTCGGTGAAAACAGTAACATTATTATTACACCAAAAGATAATATATGGAAGGTATAAAAAAATGTAATGATCACTTCATTCCGGTGTTAATTTGTCAAAATGTAACTCTCTTAAATCATATGTTCTTATAATCTGGAAACTAAGGGCATATTTTCCCCCATACATATTCTGGAAACTTCTGGGTAAAGCAGCTGGCAATCCATACAAAAGTTTCCAGCTTATAATCACATGTACTGCACAGGTAAGACTTACCTCTCAAGGCACTGATCTTGTTGATGCCATGCCTTTTATAAAACAAAAACTATAGAAGTAATTGGACAAAACTGAGCTAGTTGTTATGTCATGCCATTTAAACATGATAAACAGACCTTTACTTAACGCTAAAATGTTCCCAGAAAAATCACTGTAATGGTATAAACAAGTGGCAATCCACACAAACTTGAACAGCAATAATCAAGTACACTGTGCTGCACAGGTAAGACTTACCCCTCCAGGTGCTGTTCTTGTTGATGCCATGGCCTGGTATACTTTTGGAGGCTTGCCTTGTTCAGTGTTGGAATATGACATGAATGAAGACTGTGTGTAACAGTGAGTATTAGGATCATTCCTCATCCTGTCCTACAATATGAAACAATATAGAAGCAAATAAACAAAGCTAACAAGTGTTACAGATACAGTAATATCTGTGAATAGCAACATAAATTGAGTTACCAAAAACTATAAAGTGTAAAAAGATGCAACTCCTGTCTTTGCTAGGCAACTTACAAAATTGCTTTCCATATTCTGCATCATTTGTCTCATGCTTCCAAACATGTCAAACATTCCAAAGGGAGTTAACTCATCATTTCTCCTCTCTCTCTGTGAACGGTCATTGTCTCTGCCATGCATAATTCTTGCTGGTCCAGCTCCAAATCCAAAGCCTCCAAAAGGATTTGAAAACATCTCATCCATTCGTCTCATATGATCCCTGTGGGCACTGCATAATAAGTTGGAGAAAAAAAAAATTAAAACAAAATGTTGTACAGGATAAAAACACATTAAACAAAATTAATAAAAGATATAGTCATAAACACTTGGTGTCCCCTTCTTGAAACATCAGAATTTTGAAGCATATAGAACAGAGGACATAATTGCAGTTAAAATGTTTGGGATTTTTACAAATATTTTGTTGGTTAATGCCATTTTTCAGCTCATGACAGACTTTGGTACCAATAGTTAGCTCAGGCATTTAACTGTGTATCCCATCCCAAGTTTGACTTATATCATACCTTAAAGGAAATCCAAACCATTTTCCTATGCTACCACTCCACATGGCCCTGATCATGCCTGTTTAATATGTAAATAAACCTGGCTAAATTGAATACTGTCTTCTCATTGGTTAAAAGAAAATGATATCCTGCATATTTATAACTTATTTTCAGTTGGCCAATGGGAATGCAGTATTCCATTCTGCACATTTGTCTTCCATGATATTAAGCAAGTGTGATCATGGCCATGTTAAGCAGTAGCATGGGAAATACACATACAAAGTTGCATGTCTGAGCTAAGCATCAGTACCAATTTTATTAAGCTTTGCAAAGCTTAGTTTTAAATATCAGTGTTTATTCTTAAATAGGTCACGCAAGAAAGATGAGTAGTGTCCTCCCTTGTAGTTGTTATATAGTACATGTATGACTGGTAAATTAAAAGCAACCATATGAGGCCCTGTGTACAGGCTTTTACTACCATTTTTTTTAGTAAAAAACTTCCGCATTAACAAAAATCAATTTTACTACCAAGCAGTATGTGGAAAAACATGCTCAATTGATCAAAGTATTTTTTTTATTTTTTAAATAACTTCTTGTTGTCACTAAATTTATTATTCATGAGTGTTGTTATCTTTTGTCTGCACTGCATATTGTGAGTCCATACTGTGGACGGAGAGTTATTATTTGACATACGGTGACACGCGTCATGTAAGACACTTAATCATTAATAGAAAAATATTGAACATCATTACTTTAAAAAAAAATGTTTTAGGCCATTTCTTTACAAACAGAGTACCATTCCCCACACACCTTACTAAATTGCGCATTACCAAGTGCATATTTACAACAAAGATAGGTCATACCAAGCAAAATGCCACCATTTTGTTTCAATATCTCCTGTCATGACCAACTTACGCGAAGAAGGGATCTTCACTCAGATCTCTGAAGTGTGAGCGTCCCAACATCTTGAAATGATAGGCTAATTTAGCAGTTTGTCTCAGCTGTTGTGCAAGTAATGCCGCACCTAAATCTTTTCTCACGTCTAGAAGCTTCGAATTGGCACGGTTTCTGGTATCTAGGGCACGGAACAATGGTGTGCGTCTACTTCCGTTTCCCATTCGGAATTTCTCGGCTATTTCTGCCAAACAAATATACCGAGTATATGTAGGCACAGTAATTTACCCACAAATTACCAATCATAATCATCATCAGTCTCTTGACCAAGACTTGTCGTCAAGGCACTGTGCTGCTGAACATTTAACCAGTTCCCTTCACTTGTCTCTATCATGCGCCAATACCTTGTCTCCGCAAAGCTTTTCCTGGTCCATTCTGCGATGTTGTAATTCTGCTGTCAGGGTCTACCACTCTTTCTGCCACTCTGTACGCTGTCCTGCAGTACTGTTGGCTCTAGTGACATGGCCATACCATTTCAGCTTTTTCTTTTTGACAGTGGTCAGAAGGTCTTTATGCCTGATCGTGTTACGCACTTTTTCATTTGTGATGTGGTCCATGTAAGAGATGCCAAGGATGGTTCTGTAGCATCTCATTTCAAATGCATGCATTTCGCGTTGTAATTCTGCTGTCAGGGTCCAGGCCTCACATGAATACAAAAAGACTGAGATTGCAATAAATGCTGTCGGGCATATCTGCAAACCTAAGAATTCAGTCTCCAATATTGTAGCAAAACGCATACCGAGTTCTAATGATTGACGAAAATAAAATATTGCAATGCGAACCATTTGAAAAGAGGCAAGTACTACCAGAGTATTCTGTTAAAAATAATATTAATTTTGTACATACCGGATACCCCTCCCTCCCCCCATGTTTTCATGACTCGCGATATGTCGGCCTATTCTGCGCAAATCTTTGAAAAGATGAAATATTTATCCATCGGGCATTATAAATGAATAAATTACTTTGGACTGTTTCTGTAAGCAGTACAGTTGAGTAATTAGGCCAGGTTTATTGCTAGTTAAGAGAGAGAGAGAGAGAGAGAGAGAGACCGTTTTACTGGAACGTCATTTTTGAAACATAAAACTTCCTACCAAAAATGAAAAACAAAATAAGCACAATAACGCCAAACCGAAGCCACTAACTTACCGAGAGTTTCTCTAAATGTGTTAGTTTCTTTTGTTACTTTGTCTTTTGTCGTTAATGGTTTTTTTTTTACTTAGTAACGATCTAGGACACTTGAGAGCGGCTGAGTGTATATAATGAAGATGACACGTCCAAGAATAGACCCCTGTGCGACACCACAACATAGACCCACTGGGCTGGAGTAGATTCAATTTGCAGATACAATTTGTGTCCTGTTGACTAAGTAGGACTAGAACCGATGTAAGGCCGTATTGTGAATGACAAATACATGCTGGAGATGGTGAAGTAATATATCATGGTCTATTGTGTCAAATGCTGCAGACAAATCAAGGAGGGGGAGGACTGTACTAAATCCATAGAGACAGGTTCAAATGCTCCTAATGATTGTCGCTGAAATTCTGTATCGTAACTGTATGGTAACGCAATTCAATTGAAATTGTGTTGTCAGGCGTATCTCTACTGGTTTGTTCTTTGTCCTTCTTAACGGCTTCGTATATTTGTTTATGAATAGTGAATCTGGTGGAAAGCCAAAGCCTCTCTTCTTTAAGGTGGCGTCTTTTAGCATTGCGAGGCTGGTCCTTAACACTGCTACACCACGGAGGACACTTTTTAATTGAATCTCTGCACTTGGTGGCTAGGTCATGTTTTTCAAGCAATGAACGCAGTCAGTTTTAGAGCTGTTCTGCTTTAGGAGGTAAGAAAGTTGTTAGGTTTTCTTGTTTGTTATCCATACGGAGGTTTCTCTTAGTAGCAAATAAAAGTGAAGGGTTAGTGACATACGTCGAGATGGCATATAATGCAGAGGTGATCTGATGCAAGTTCGTGGAATACAAGGGTGAATCGCAAAATATTATCAGTAGATCTATGAAGAATCCAGTCCAAAATGTGGCCAAGTTTATGGGTGGGGTGGTTAATTGACTGCTTAAGGTTGAAAACATAAATGGAATATAGGACTTTTGACGTATATGGGTTTCCAGGACAGTCAAAGTGAAAAGTTAAATCACCAAGAATAATTAGGTTGCCACCTATCGAATTTCCAAACTCCAGAAGATTTGGAAATTGCTTCAGTCAGCTTGTTTTTCTATTCGTAGGATGGCGGTAGAGGAAAAAAAAAAACATTAACTAACCTTTGTTCCCGTGTGAGTGTTATTTTGACTAGTTGAAACGACGTGTGGCTGAAATTGAAGTTTGTGTTGTGAATGAATTACAAAACTACCAAATGTATTAGCTGCATTAAATAATGAGGTTACTCGTGCAATTTCTTTGAAACCTACTAATGCAAACAAAACAGTCATATATTAATACAACATTTTTTTCAAAACAGCCAAAATTAGGTCATGTGACTGTAAGATACTGATATGAACCCGCTGAAGCTGAAGGTGGTAAAAAAAAAAAGAGCGACTGATGTGGTGCGCTACAGTTTCGTATTTTGCATCGGGTTTAGAATTTTAAAGAAGCATAATTTTCCTGGCTCTCCTCATTGGTTATACTGGCTATTAAAAAAACCCATTGTATATCTTAGTTATATTTCAAAGAACCTTTAGTTCCCTTTATATTGGTGTTTGATTGATGGGTGTAATATTGGACGTAGAGTATAAATATTGGTCTTACGCAAGATGTGCATCTTTAAAAAAATATTGACTCCACTTGGGCATTTTCATTTTCTGAACTTCAGAAGTAAATTGTATTAAAAATGAGCCGATAACTTTTTTAACATTATATGTATTTGGTAACTCATTAATTGCACTTTCAGAAGCCGGTATTGACAAGCCTGACCAAATTAACTTTCCCTGTTTAAATAGCTACTAAAGATAGTGTACTTGAGACTAATTCAGGCTGATGTTTTTAGCACAAGGGAGCAGTCATATTAGTTAGCAGTTTTTTTATGTAATGTACAATTTCCAAAAGTACAATAATTTTGATTTTATGGCTGAAACATTTATGTCGCAAGCATAAAAACAGTTGTATTTCCGAGTACAGAACAGTATATATTTGTGTCAGAGTCTCTAACAAGCCCCCCCCCCCCTTTGAAAAAAGTGAGCTATTTTAAAAATGCACAATACGTTTTGTAAACATAGCAACGATTGATATGCTGAAAGACAGGAACATGGCACTAGCCAGAATCATTTATAAGATGTCAGCAATGAATGGTACAGTTTGAAAAGGGATGGAACAGATGAGGTTCATAAAGGTCAAAAGTCAAAGCCTAAACTATTTGCCTATTTGAATAGATTAGATTCAACTGCTCCTCAACGAGGATTTGTGCGTGAACTATTACAGGGAATTCCTGAAGACACACAATTACCACCGTCTTAATTTAAGTTACATTCGGTTACACTCAATAGTCGCGCGTATGACTAAAACTACTGTCAATTATATCTAGGGAAAATTGCCCTTGAATATTCCACCACATTACTGTGTTACAACTTGAACACTGATTTTTATGTCGTTGTTTTATTGTCATGATAAATTCAGCGTCAAGATCAAAGTCGTGTTTATTTTTTATCGCATTGTTTATAACTAAAACAAAACCTTAATATATCATCGCTAACAACGTCGTTATTGGTGCCAGCAGTTTCTGTAAAATTTATAATAACCCTCTCCAACTGAGATAGTATTCTTCGGGGCAAACGAAGAAAAGGAAAACTGTGAACAAGGAAAATTGAAAAATGGAAGAAATTATCAAAATCTGGGCACTAAAGCACTAAGCATAATAGGACGTTCACAGGTTACAAAAACATATATGTATTCCAATTTGACTTATCTTATAAACTCTGTGGACAACAAATAATATACTGGAAAAATCAGAAAATGAAATAATAGAATACATACGGAATTTCAAAATACACTACATAACAAAATTATTACTATATAGATCAAATTTAAGGGGAGGGCTAGCCTTACAATGCCCAAACTTATTTAAATGCAAAAATATTCTAAATAGGTTTAAAAATTAAGTAGTCAACCACAAACATCATGGGAAGCACTATACATTCTTTTTGTTTGGTTTTGGAATGAGAAATATACAAACATATATAGGAATAACAAAAAAAAAAAAAAGTAGAAGTACGCAGGAATTTTAGAAAGAATAAAGATATACTATATAAATACAGGGATATAAAAGAACTATAGGAAATAGAAACTTCTAAAACGTACATCTGGATAAGTGAAAATTAAAAACAAAAATATTTAAACAAAACATAAGAAATAAAGTAGAGGAGCTAAACATTGCAGTCAACTGGGATATAGTTTGGAGGCACTGGTCCAATATAAGGTCTCCTAAAATACAAAGCACTATTTTATTTCATCCAAGGATTTTCGGATTTACAATTTGTAAGGGTGTATCTGCTTGAAAAAGAATTACATAACAAACGGAACAGTTCACATAATAATGGTGCCTACGGATGACACTTTCGGAGAGGTTTCTTCCAACGGGAACAGATACAATTATGGTTTCAATCAATGTTATTACGAGAGAGAGAGAGAGAGAGAGAGAGAGAGAGAGAGAGAGAGAGAGAGAGAGAGAGAGAGTATGTTATTTCTACTTTTGAAAAGTTTCACGACACTTACGTTTGTTTGTTATGATATATTTTTCCTAAGAAAGTTTTAGGAAATCAAATCGATAGGAAAAATCCATGATTGAACAATATCACCAGAGCAAACTGATGACGAATGCGACTAAAACGTTCGGACGCAAAAGTTGATCCAAATATGCTGTGATGCATTTGACTATAAAATTGACATAATTTGCGTGGGATCGCCCAAGGTACGATTGTTCGTACGTTAGATTTACTTTATAAAAATAATGCCTAGCGTTGAGTCACGACCTGAAATCAATTCAAAGTGAACGGGGTAATAAAAAGGGTCTATAAAATGAAATCGTTTATGATGACTGATGCATTGTTTTGTTCAAAGGTAGTGTGGCAAAATAATAAATACATTTTTGTGTTGTTAACAATGCAGTGCATACTCACTGGAATGTGAACTTATATTGTACCATTTCAACTACTGAACTGTCACAGTACTAGTTGGCGTTTTGAAATTGACAATTTGTACATTTTGACATACACACTCGCATCGGAAGAGTCAGAAGTGTTACATTATTGAGTGGCATGTTTTATTTCTTTTCGTTCAAACTTGTGACTTGGGGGTTTGTATGAAGTAAAGAAGCTAAAGTTCAGTGAAGCTCAATGATTATGAATCAAACACTCTGTCTATTGATGCGTGTATTTACTTAAGAAGAAATATAACCTCGAAAACAAATATACCGGTATATGTCAAGAGTAATTAGAGTGAACACAACGACAGCTAACGAGATGTTTTCCTTCACGTCCGCGTAACTTAGAGTTTCAATCCTGTTTCAAGACAAATTTGATCAATTTTGACCACCGCTCAAAATTAACAAGCCAAAATACCTAACAGTGACTACACTTATTTATGTCGCTAAGACATTTTAGCAATTAAATTTGTTAAGGACCTACAACATGTACACTATGTACTAGAAATATTTATTGTTAGGAAAGATGAAAAATTCTATGACTATATGGATTTGATATAATTGCACAGGTGGCTTACACAACATTGGTATTTGTTCTGCCTTCCTGCTTTGCCGTGACCCGACATTTTACTCTAAGGCGAGACTGCCATTTAACGCGGGTGCCGGGGAGACTGCGACAACACAGCCTAGTGTAGTCAAAGTTACCTTTGGTCCCGACCAATCAAATAGCCCGACCCTCGGGCATTAACTGGTCGCGAAAGCACATAGTTGCGCATGCGACCTTAATTCATAAAAAAATAAATAAACAAACTTGGTAAAAAATGGATAACTTAAACAAACAACTAACCACAGATCCAGTTGTAGACTTGCTACCATCCGAAATATTAACGGCAACATTCTCCTTAAATATAAATGCAAAAGAAATAACCCAGACGACTTTAGATGTACATCCGGGGTCACCTAGGGTTACCAGAGCTACTGCCAGGAAAATAACAAGCCAAATAACCAATGTGGATGAAGCCATCAAATACAAAAATGGTAAAAAACCTATTAGCATACAGATCATATTCAAAAATTCAACAATAAACGAATTAGATCACCAAGGAGTGAGAACTGACAACATAATAACAGCAATAACAGGAACGGAAAACGTAGCAACAATAGCAACACCTGAAATGGAAAAAACAATAACAACAATATCAACAAATGACCTACATGAAAAGAATAAAGCGGGAAGGAAAAATGCAACAACAAACGAAATAGAGAAACAGGGAGAGAGAACTGGCAACACAACAACAACACTAAATTCAGGAACGGAAAAAAGAAAAACAACACCTGAAAAGGTTAAAACAACCATAACAATAACAACAGACGACTCGCAGGAAAAGAATAAAGCGAGAAACAAAGATACAACAATCAATGAAAAATATAAACAAGGAGTGAGAACTGACAACACAGCAATAACAATAACACAGGAAACAGAAAACACAACAACAATAATAACACCTGAAATGGAAAAAATAACAACAATAACAAAAGATGACCCACATGAGAAGAATATAACAGGAGACAAAATATATCAAATGAATCAAACTTCAATCAACATAAACCATGACAACAAGGACAACATCAACATAACAGAAAAGAAAAACAGCTACACCTTACACAGTAGTCAAGAACCCGGACCATCTAAACACATCTCGGATAGAGAGATGGAAGAGATAAACAAAGCAATTAGTGAGGCTGATCGGGTTGAACGGTACGGAAAGGAATACGAACAATGGCAAACAGTAGCAGCAAAAACAAGCAAAAGGGCATATGGAAATGGAAATAAAGAAGATAAAGGGAAACATCCAATGAAAGGCCCACACAAAATCAAAAGTATCAAACACGTTAGAACGAATATTGACAACAATAGCAAACTAAAAACAATTGTGCAAAATGAACAAAACAGCACCAACGATAATATTGGCAACAACATCCAAAAATGTAGGTACATAGAAAATGCCTCTAAGAACAAAAACGACAATTATAATCAACAAACAGGAGATAGCAACAAACAAAAGATGTATCAGCAACATCAACAACAATGGAAAATGGGCAATCACCAATACCAGTACCATGCACCAGAACACACTATCTTCATAGCCAGAGCAACTTCGAGACTGCTACGCATTAGTAACAGGAGCCTAGCTAATGCACTCATACAACAACATGGCGGAGAGTTTAGGATTGTTAGACCGCAAAAGGATTATATCATAATACAATGCAACACATTGAAACAAGTCTGCAAATATATGGAAATCACAACCATAGCAGGGCTCCCAGTACAAATCACAAGGCACAAAGCCACAATCAAGCATTACAATAATAATAACAAAACAAGCACGACTCAAGATAAGGATAAATACACCCAAATATCATATTTAGCAAACCAAGCTAAATACAAAGCAATTCTTAAACTACCTCGAACAATGGTGTGGAAAACGCAAAAAAATATTGAATATGACCTCAGATTTCACAAAATAGCTTGCAAAAGGGTTGTCAAATTACGAAATCATCTAGGAATGGAAACGTCAACAATCCTACTAGAATTCCAACAACCCCCACCTGCACACGTCAGAATTGGACCACATGGAACTAAAGTAAAGCTACAGCAGTACATCAACAAACCCCGATACTGCAATAACTGCTGTAAATGGGGTCACTTTTCTTCCCGCTGCCGTTCACACCCAAGATGTGGAAAATGTGGCGGCAAACACACAGGAACATGCTTTATTAAAATACCAAAGTGTGCTAACTGTAGGGCTGATCACAAATCATATGATACACAATGCCCCATAGCAGTACAAGAAAAAGTTATTATTCGACTAATGGATCAACAAAACATCTCCTATAATCAAGCCAAGAAACAACATATGCAAAAGGAAATCATACCTAAAGCAAAAAAGGCAGAAGTACAACCCAAATTAAAAACAACTAAACAAAATAATGACAAAGATACAACAAGACAAGCTTCAAATCAGGAACAAACATTAACACCTACGAGAACGAGAAACCTAGATACAACCGCAAACACCGGGATATTTTTCAATAGAACAACCATTGACACCTATGTAAACAAACTACAAAAATCAATCAGCAACCAAATGAAGAACGACCGAATTACTAAAGATGAATTTATTAGCATATATATGCAGCAAGTACAGGACTACCTAGCATCAACCCATCACGAATAAATCAACAACAAAAAAAAATATTAACAACACCATAAACAATGAATATTGGAAATAGACATAAAAATAAAAATAAAAATAAAAATAATGCTTCGACTAACAAAACAAAAAACAAGACCCCAGACAAGTTACTTATATGGCAATGGAATTGCAGAGGGCTAAATAAAAACCATGGAGAACTAATCGCAGCAATCCACGGAACAATCACCAAGCCCAAGATCATCTGTCTTCAAGAAACTCTACTTAAGTTAACTAGTACAAACATTCCTAAAATAACAGGATATCAAACTACATTCTTAAAACACAGAAGTACCGGCAAAAAAGGAGGAGGCCTAGCCATATATGTACATGAGACCATCACAGACGCAGTAGAGGAAGTTATTAATGTGAACTCAGGAGAAACACCAGTTGAATTTCAAAAAATTGTTTTCACAGTAGCAACCAAAACAATACATCTGTACAACATATATGATCCAGGACAAAATAGCCAAAACAACAACCGACTTTTTCAACAAATATTCAAGAAAAGGGGCACAAACACTATTATCTGCGGCGACTTCAATGCACATCACACAGAATGGGGTAGTGACCGCACAGATACAAGAGGGAAAAACATCTTAAAATACATAACAGAAGAACAACTAGAACTTTTGAACAACGGAACCGCCACACGTATAGACCCCAGCCAAGGCAAACTCTCTACCATTGACCTAACCATTGCGACGCCTAGCCTGGCTGTAATTACCCAATGGGAAGTGATGCAACATTCTACATTAGGCAGCGACCACTTCCCCCTATGTACCACCATATACGTCTCGTGCCCAACGGAGCAACAAAAAACACAACAAAGATGGAAACTCAAAAATGCAAACTGGAACAGCTTTAAAGACCAACTTAAATTAGTAAACCTTGCGGAAATCCAAGATGAGGATACAAATAAATATTATGACAATCTCATACAAATTATAAACGAAGCGGCAAATAAGAGTATACCCAAAACAACAGGTTTCCATTATAAACAGACGGCAATCCCCTGGTGGACAGAAAATTGCAAAATTGCCATTCAGAAGAAAAAAACAGCCTTAAATCGCTTTAAACACACAAAAACCGTCTCTGACTTTCTTATATACAAACAAACAGAAATCAACACTAGGACGGTAATAAATGAGGCAAAAAAGGACTCATGGAGAAGATACTGCACAACGCTCAATCATAAAACAAATACTAAAGAAATCTGGAATAAAATAAAAGCCATGAAAGGCAAAACACCCACAACAGCGCCGAAAATCCAGGGAACAAAAAACAACATGGAAGTAGCAGAGAAATTAGCCCAACACTTCGCTAACTCCAGCAGCGATAACAATCACAAACACGAGTTCTTACAGCAAAAATCAACATTAGAAAAAGAATTTCCCCACATTTTCAAAGATCGAGACAACAGAGATTCGCCACTGAATGACCCTTTTAATCTGAAAGAATGGAGACAAGCCCTCAGCCAAAAAAAAGTACATCACCAGGAGAGGATAACCTAGGCTATGAAATATACAAACAATTACCACCCAATATGCAGAGCATTACCTTAGACTTAATAAATCTGATATGGAGAACAGGTCGCATCCCCACACTATGGAAGCGAGCCATAATCATAGCCATCCCAAAACCAGGCAAAGACCCTACTAATGTAATCTCCTACAGACCTATTTCACTAACAAATACAATCTGTAAGGTAATGGAAACAATGGTCAACAATAGATTAAAACACCACCTAGAACAAAATCAACTACTGGCTGAAACCCAAAGTGGATTTAGGAATAAACGATCTACACTTGATCAATTAATCCGTCTGGAAGCCAACATCAAATTAGCATTTAATGCCAAAAGGAAAAGAGATAGACACCTAATAGCAATATTTCTAGACCTAGAGAAAGCCTTCGACCTAGTCTGGACCAATGGCCTCATATCTCAACTCAACCAATTTGGCATAACAGGAAGAATGCATCGCTGGATAGCAAACTTCCTTACGGGAAGAACCTTTAAAACTAGAGTAAGAGAGGCCTTGTCCCAAACATATACACTGGATAATGGAACCCCCCTCCCAACAATCTAACCAACTATCTCAAAAATTGCCCAGTTGATCTGTCACAATTTGCCGATGACAGTAGTATCTGGAAAGCAGGAAACCCGAATAGTCAAAAGAACATCACTCAAATTCAGAAAGGACTAGACATCATCGGCACATGGGCCAACAACTGGGGTTTCAAAATATCCCAAATAAAAACAGTTGCCATGCTCTTCTCCCCAACTAATAAACAACCTAAATACCCTAAACTATATATGCAGAATCAGCCCATCCGATTCCAAAAGGAGACCCACTTCCTGGGAATGCTACTAAATGAAACAATCAATTGGAAATCACACATACAACAAACTATTCAAAAATGTCAAAAAGATCTAAACATACTTAAAAACATCAAAGGTACTACATGGGGAGCTGATCAGCAAACTATGCTAATGATCTACAAATCTTTAATTCGAAGTAAGATAGACTATGGCTCCCAGATCTATTCCTCAGCCAACAAGGAAACACTTAGACAACTAGATAGCATCCAATATAGAGCACTTAGACTTTGCACTGGTGCATTACCGAACACCTCCCTGGAAGAACTACAAATCCTCGCATGTGAACCACCATTACAACTGAGAAGAGAAGAACACATACTTAGATACGCCTGTAGAATCTCAATACATAAGGAGATTAATCCCACCAGAAACATAATAAGTAAATGTCAAACCACCTTTAGCTCAAGACTGGTACCACATCCTCCAGCAGCTAACAAAATACACACACTCTGCAAAGAACTCAATCAAATAGAACTCCAAGCAGAACAACTACTTATCAAGGACCCCACACCTTGGAGAAATAACCAACCTAACATCAACCTAACAGCACTCCAACTGGTACATAAGCGCGACAACCCCAATATCACATTAACACAAGTACAAAGCCTCATCAACAACAACTATGATGGATATGTGAAAATCTATACTGACGGCTCAAAATCTAAAGAACTACATAGAACGGCTGCAGCGGTAGTGATCCCAGAACATCAGATCACATTTACGACAAGACTACCGGATGACTGTTCCATATATACCGCGGAATTCTGGGCCATCAACCGAGCCCTAAAATGGATAGTAACACAAAATCCAAAACAGTACGTAATCATAACAGACTCACTTAGTGTACTTGAAAGTATTGAGACAGGTAATTCCAAAAGTAGACAAAATCTTCTAGAGGACACTATGCTGACCATCAGGGAAGCAGATAAATCACACCAAACCATACACTTCTTGTGGGTGCCATCTCACATCAATTTGCCTGGAAATGAAAAAGCAGACAAAGCAGCAAAAAGCAGTCTGATGAAAGACCAAATTGAACCCGTACAGTACAACACTCAGGAACTATATAGTCAAGTCAGGGACAGAATTAATAATAAATGGCAACAACAATGGGAAAACTCCACAAAGGGTAGACATCTATACCAACTACAAAAAGAGGTCACTAGAACCCAACGTTTACCAAAAAGCCTGGCAGCCATTGATATTAAAATAATCAACAGAATCAGAACAGGTAAAACACTACTAAATGGCAGCTTTATGAAACATATAAGTACAGGACCCACGCCGGATAAATGTCCACACTGTCCAGAAACTGAAACATTGGAACATGTATTCAACATATGTCACAAATACCATCGACAACGTACCGTCTTCCAACTACAACAAAGAAAACTTGACTCAGTTACATCATTCCCCCAAATTCTAGATAAAAGGTATAACAAAAACGTAAATGCTACCTATATAAATATACTTAATTATCTAAAATCAATAGACATAAAACACAAAATATAAATATCCAAACCATCAAATAAGTAAATAAACATAAACATAGCCAAAGAGTTAATATTTATCAATCAAGGGGCCAGAGCAGATAATAACATCGCTAGCTCAAAAAACAGACCCACGTAACAATGCCTTAAATAAACGGACAAAAAAAAAAAAAAAAAAAAATTATAACTATCAAATAGATAAATAATTAACGAGGCCATATTGGTTAAAGGGGCCAGAGCGGATAGTAATACCGCTAGCTTAAAAAAGCAGAACAACTTAACATTACCCTAAAATAAATATATAAAATAAAATAGAAAAGGGGAAAGGAAGGGAAAGGGGGATAATATAAACATTGTAATGCGAGGAAAAAAGGAAGAAACGGGAGAAAGGGAAGAAGGAGAAGAGGAAAAAAAGAGAACATTACACTAAGTAGTGGCACAATGTAGGTACAGTAAAACCAGTCAACCGGCAAGTGGCAAGATAAGTGTGATGAGAACACCGGGATCAAATAGTGATAGCTCAAGGAAACATAACACCAACAAACCGACAAGAAAAAGTAAAAGGAAAGGGAAAAGAAGGATGGAAGAATGAAAAAGAAAGAAAGAGGGAAGAAGGTAGTAGGAAGAAAGTGGGAAAGAGAAAAGGGAAAAGAAGAGAAAAAGAAGAAGGAAGAAATGAAATAACACCAAACTCTCTTTTTTTAATTTTTAATTTTCTTTTTTCTTTTTTTTTTTTTTTAATTTTTAATTTTTTTTTTAAATTTATTTTTATATATATATTTTTTAAATATTTTTAATTTTTAATTTGTTTTAATTTTTTTAATTTTATTTTATTTTATTTTATTTTTCTCCCCAGGGTTCTAATTTGGTACGAGAACCCTTTTCAAACAATCTCTTTCTCGAAATCTAACTTGATCAATTTTGAGCACCGCTCAAAATTAACAAGCTAAAATACCTAACAGTGACTACACTTATTTATGTCGCTAAGACATTTTAGCAATTAAATTTGTTAAGGACCTACAACATGTACACTATGTACTAGAAATATTTATTGTTAGGAAAGATGAAAAATTCTATGACTATATGGATTTGATATAATTGCACAGGTGGCTTACACAATATTGGTATTTGTTCTGCCTTCCTGCTTTGCCGTGACCGACATTTTACTCTAAGGCGAGACTGCCATTTAACGCGGGTGCCGGGGAGACTGCGACAACACAGCCTAGTGTAGTCAAAGTTACCTTTGGTCCCGACCAATCAAATAGCCCGACCCTCGGGCATTAACTGGTCGCGAAAGCACATAGTTGCGCATGCGACCTTAATTCATATTAAAAAAAAAAAAAACTTGGTATCCTTCTGTAGGGCTTGAAATACATTTAGAAACACTGAACAAACTTTAAGCCCTTTGCTATAGATAATTTCAGCAAAAGACTAAACAACAAATTACGGTAGAATATACGAAAGCCTTAAATCGTCTATCAAAAAGAAATGCAATTTTAACAATTGCTATCCAATAAAACCGAAATTAAGAAAGGGAATCATATATGTAGATATTGCTCTCACGCTGAGAAGATATTTGGATGTACTTTGTCAGTTACGAGATCTTGTCCTGTACTCTGACACGGAAATTTACCTCTACATTCAGCGTCCTGCTGATCATCATTATCCTAAATTGATGGTGGGATGGACGGACAAGCACGCGAGAAGATTCTAACGTTTGCTAGCATCTGTTCTAAAATGTACGGCTACGACTACCGAGACCAA
Organism: Unio pictorum; assembly: GCA_030141615.1. Lineage (NCBI taxonomy): Eukaryota > Metazoa > Mollusca > Bivalvia > Unionida > Unionidae > Unio > Unio pictorum. Next base: position 12,295,040 of record JARLTB010000442.1, read on the forward strand.
GAAGAAATGCACCATGTGTAAAGTAAAATGATTGTCACTGAATCATCGCCCGAGTCTAGTGGTGAACTTTAGCTTACTGAGAAAAAAAAACAACCCGATGTAGTCTGGAGAGAATCGAGATTTTAGAGTATCAATCTACGAACAGCACAAACGTGGAAGTTTAGCCACTCCCCAATTTATCAGTCGACCTTCAGAAAAACTATCAAATGGTGTGCCACAAGCGAGCGAATCTTCCCAACCACTTCACTTTACGTTACGGACTTGCCGGTATAAAACAAAAACTGGTTCCAAGACGATACTTCACCATCAAGAATGATAACTTCGACACAGCAAAAATCTAGTGAGGGACGTACCATGAACTCCAAGTTCAAACAATACACATTGCTTGTCTTCTTGACTGACTATTGTGATTGTGCCTGTCGATCGATAGTTTTAAAATATGGCTTAAAGACAGCAAAGGAATACCTACTTCGAATGTTTTAGCTAAAACAGGATTTATCTACTTGGGTCCTGAGACTGGATTAGGATACGAAGTACAGTATTTGAGTTGTTGTCTGAAGTTACGAATGGATATATGTATCTATAATGATTCGGCTGTTATGGAACATACTCGATGGGCTCCGCACTCTTCTTACCTTTCGATGACCGTTCCAACCATCAAACTATAATACAGGTATGACGGTTCCTTAGAGAATGTGGTACCTTTGCCCACGAAGAAAAGAAAGAATACTTCGCAAATTAGGCATACAAGACGAACGATGCAAATGTAAGAAGATAACCAGGTAGGATTTCCGGATTCACAACAGAACACTTTTGACGGTGATATAAATATAATGCTTAGTAATGAATGACTTGAATGAGCAATTATAAATACATGCGTGTATATATAATTCAAATACTGGATTAACTGACATAAGAACGCACACATGTAATAATGAAAAATACAAATAAATTACTTTACAAAATACACAGACAAGAGGTGAAGGTGTCACAGTGATTACGCAATGAAAAGATGGATATAGCTCACTCAGCTAGGAAGCAATGTAGAAGTTTACTCGTGCAGTAAAATTAATTGACTCAGATAGTGAAACTATGCAAACAAAAAGAGGCATACATTCATTACAGTCCCAAAAAATACAATGGGTTTTACGAACCCCAAAATTATACCAGGGCAAATAGATTATATGTAAAGAGACACACTCCGTCATCAGCACACTTTATTTCAGCTCCACGGCTTGGCTTATGCAGTTCAGCTAAACATGTGCTCCGGTTAGTTCCTGTGGTTGGCTTTACAGCTTGCACCACATCTACCCCGATCACTCCGATAACTTTGAACGTTAGAGTCACTCTGGTAAAATTCTAAACACCTTATACCATCTGAACGCAGCAGATACTCCAGGAGGCTCTATACATATCAAATACCGTGTACTAGACATGGCACGGGCATAAAAAGCAAAAAAACGTTATACATGGTATGTTATACAGATTACATTACCGACACAATAATTAAAAACCAACAAGTTCAAAAGTAAACCCATCCCCGCTTGATAATAATCCTACTGTACCAAACGATTCTTAAAAATGTAGCTTTATATTGCTAATTACTTGGTACGTCACATACAAAAATATAAATATGTGCATTATTCTGCGTAAACCAAAGCTGCTTAGAAAACATACAAAAATAAACGTGGTAGTACAATATGTATATCTTTGATACAAGAAATTAATAAACTAACAACTGAAGATGTGCAAATCCATATGGTAGACCACTGACTGACAAGACTGTCCGTAATGTAAAGAACTTTATCTACGGTGAGGTATTTATGTATGTGCACTAAAGGCATACGATTCTTCCATCGAAAGCACTTCGCGCGTGCGGCATAAGATGGACCGAACTCACTTTTTTAAAATACAACACAATATACATATATCACCCTCGGGTATCGTTGTAGACAAGAACGACACCGAGTACATGTATTTATTATTATTAATAATAATAATAATAATAATAATAATAATAATGAGGACTTTGTATAACTATGTATGGACTTCCGAAAAGATGGCCGCCATCGCTTATCTGCTCGAGATAGGCTCTTCCGATTTTGTGCTATATTTATGATATTTGTGCTTGTTCTCTATCATAGTCTACATTATTGTGTTTCATTATGCATTGGCTATTCCGTTCGTATGTGTTAATTCATCTCCTTGTTTTGGAAACGAGAACAATTAGAATTTTTCTCAGCTGTTTTGTCCCAATGTTAAAGACGTCATTTGTTTTTGAATAAACCACCGTCACGTGACCGCTTACAATACGACGTACCCTCATTAATTGGATTAAATGACCACACCTTGGTTCTAAATACTACATTGTGCTCAAGACTAAACGAACTGGGAATACGTTCATCATTTCTTAAAAGAAACGAAAGCGAAAAAAGAAAAGTTCTTTCAAAGCTGGCCGGCGTAGAACAGGAAGAAAAATTCCATTTATCTCCCTTTTGCCCGTAACGGATAAACAATTTAAAAATTCTGCCGTTAATTATAATAACCTGGTTCAAATTCCTCTTAAATCGTCAACCGTTGTGTCAACTGTCCCAGGGATACCACTACGTACTGAATTATTCAACACTCAATTAGTAGGATGACCGGAAAAGCGCACATAAATTGTTAATTTTATAAACGACCAGAATATTGACGTCTTCTTCCTGACAGAAACTTGGTTACATTCCGCAGGTGATGAATCTAGGTGTGCGGATTTAACATCCAGCGATTACTCCATCAAGTCGTTCCCCCGCAATTCTCGCGGAGGTGGAATTGCGGTAATTACAAAGAATTCCATGATCAAATGCCTTAAGTACAACACAACCTTCGTTTGAACTAGTTCAAACAACGCTCACACTGGAACAAAGGTTAGTCCATTTTTTTCTGTCTCTTCCGTCCTCCTAGTAGAAAAAACAAGCTGACTGAATCTCTCTTCTTGGAGAAGTTACCAAATCTTCTTGGAGATTTCAACTTTCCCTTTGACTGTCCTGGTCAACCATACATGTAAAAACTCCTAGATTCCATTCATGTTTTCAATCTTAAACAGTCAGTTAACAAACCTACCCATATACGTGGTCACATTTTAGACTGGTTTCTTTATAGACCTGATGATAATATTCTGCAATTCACCCTTGTATCCCACGAACTTGCATCGGATCAACTCTGCTTTGTATGCCATCTCGACGTATCAGTCCCTAACCCTCCACCTCTATTTGCTACTAAGAGAAACCTCCGTATGATAAATAGAACCAAATTCATACATGACATCCAAGAAAACCTAACAACTTTCTTACATCCAACAGCGGAACAATTTGATAACTTCCTGCGTTCATTGCTTGAAAAACATGCCCCAACCACGAAATGCGGAGTATCAATAAAAAATTGTTCTCCATGGTATAGCAGTGTTAGGGACCAGCTTTGCACTGCTAAAAGACATCGCCGAAAAGCAGAGAGGCTTTGGCTTTCCACCAGACTCACTATTCATAAACAAATCTACGATGCCGCTAAGAAGAACGTCGCAAACATAGTCTATTTAGCGAAATCATTCCACTACAATAATAAGATCACGGAGAGTTCCAGCTGCAAAGAGCTCTTCGAGATAACTAACAAACTAATGTCAAGGAACAAATGTACACCACTTCCAACAACCTTCTCTCCACTAGACCTACTAGACCGATTTGCACATTTCTTCGATGACAAAGTACAAACCATTAGAGATTCGCTTGACAGCACAATTTCAACTGATTCGTCACCATACAGTTATGATGCAAAATTTCAGCGACAACCGTTAGGAGCATTTGAATCTGTTTCTATTGATTTAGTAAGGACAACCGTGATGAAAAGTGCACCAAAGTCTTGCGAACTTGATTCAATTCCGACATCACTGCCGTTTGAGTGCTTAGACCCAATATTGCCTTCACTACCTGATGTTATTAATATCTCTCTCTCATTAGGGGAATTCCAATCATTTTTCATAACTGCCATCGTAAAGCCACTGCTGAAGAAACCAGCACTTGACCATAACGATTTAAAGAACTACCGCCCACTTTCTACTCTCCCATTCATATAAAAAATCTTAGAAAAGGTTGTTATAACTCAACTTGTATCTCATATGAATTCAAAAAGTCTTTTTAGCAATGTACAGTCTGCATATCGCCCTTGTCACAGTACGGAAACTACTCTTCTGAAAGTATTTCGTGACATTCTCTCTGCTTTGGATAGTGGAAAGATTACAGTCCTCACTTTCCTGTATTTACTTGCAGCATTTGACACAATAGACCATGATATATTACTTCACCGTCTCCAGCATGTATTTCGCATTCAGAATAAAGCCTTTCAGTGGTTCAAATCCTACTTAGTTAACAGGACACAAATTATATCTGCAAATGGAATACAATCCAGCCCAGTTGACGTATGTTGTGGCGTTCCAGAGGGATCTGTTCTTGGGCCTGTTATCTTCATTCTGTATTCTCAGCCGCTCTCAAGTGTCATAGATCATCACGCAGTGTCGCACCAATTGTATGCTGATGACACCCAAATATACAAGTCTAGCCACCCAACTGAAGTTGATGCTACCATCGATGGAGTAGAGAGGTGCATTTCTGATGTGAAATCATGGATGACATGTAACAAGTTGCAGATGAATGATGATAAATCTGAGGCTATTCTGATCACAACAAAAGAAATTCTCATTCACATCCTTTACCTCAGACAATAAATATCAGCAACACCAACATTATATTCTCACAGTCAGTACGGAACCTAGGCGTTACTCTAGACAGTACTCTCACATTGCACCAACATGTCATGAACATATGCAAGGCTGCATATCTTGAATTGGCTGTCATCAGCGTACAATTGGTGTGACACTGGATGATGATCTATGACAGTTGAGAGCGGCTGAGTGTATAGAATGAAGTGAGCAGGTACCATGAGGAGGGCGGTAGAGGGAGAACAAATGGACTGACCGTTTCTACAGTGTGAGTGTTGTTTGGACTAGTTCAAACGATGTGGCAGAAATCGAAGGTTGTGTTGTACTTAAGACATTTTTTCATGGAATTCTTTGTGATAACAGCAATTCCACCTTCACGAGAATTGTGGGGGAAAGACTGGATGGAGTAAGCTGTGGGTGTTAAATCCGCGCACTTTGGTTCATCGCCTGATGTTTTTAGCCATGTTTTCTGTCAGGAAGAAGATGTCGATATTCTGGTCGTTGATAAAATTAACTATTTATGTGCGCTTCTTCGGTGGTTCTACTGATTGGGAGTTGAAAAATGCAACACGCAATGGTATCTCTGGGACAGTTGACACAGCGATTGGCGATTTCAGATGGATTTTCACCAAGTTATCAAAATTAACAGCCAAATTTTTTAATTAATAATTACCGAGAATTGGTCACAATACAAGTCCAACGCAAAGAGCAATTACATCCGTTACGTTACCGATGTTGGAACCACTGTTACCTGAATGCTATAAGAAGACTGATTCATTTAAAAGCTTTCCAATGTTCAGACTTTGTTCAACTAGACGAGGACCAGAATACTTTGTTTGGTACTCATCTTACTTGTTACAAGTTGGCCATACTTCAACGAGTTCCAATTTTGTATGATTTTCCACACACACTTGCAGCTTTAATATAAATCTGTATTTCTTTTATTTGTGGAAATCAAACAGACCCTTCCTAGCATCCAGAGCTGGCTAAGAATGTTAGTAATATTGCCTCAATATTTCAAAAATATCAAAGCTTTTATGTGTATTTTCCCTATTCCACCCTTGAAGAGTGCTTAGGTATGTTCTAAGAAAAGAAAGAAGAAAAACAAATTTTGAAAAGAATAAATGTTTCTCTCTGCTTATAATTTTTCAAGATGTTATTGCATGGCAGATTACATCCGTTCGTTGTATTTTGTTTTCGTCGGTTAGCCAAAGTTGATTTTTACTTTCATGCATTTCTTTTTGATAGACAATTCAAGGAATTCGGTTGTTGTAAAGGCATTTTATGTTGTTTTGTCTGTTGATGAAATTATGTATAGTAAAGTTTATTTTTTTTAAATATGAATTAAGGTCGCATGCGCAACTATGTGCTTTCGCGACCAGTTAATGCCCGAGGGTCGGGCTATTTGATTGGTCGGGACCAAAGGTAACTTTGCCTACACTAGGCTGTGTTGTCGCAGTCTCCCCGGCACCAGCGTTAAATGGCAGTCTCTCCTTAGAGTAACATGTCGGGTCACGGCAGAGCAGGAAGGCACCCGGTTTAGGAAAGCTAGTTTGTCAAATTGTTTCACTCTAGTTAAAGACATAATCCAATCGGTTTGATATCTTATTATTTCTAAAATGAAGTATTAAGTATCTGTGTAATTAATGAATTGCCAAATAGTTTGGCTGTACTTTACATCAGTGTGAGAATAGGCCGAGCTTGAAATCCAGATTTCCAACATCTAATCAGAACCCGTGTTACGTAAAAGTAGATAAAGTCCAATGGATCAGCCATGTTTTCGTCGACAATCAGGTTAGCCTATTTCTGTTTCTCCACACTCCTGGATGTTGCCATTGTTTACGCTTAAAACGCTCTTATTTCTAATCTAGTCCAGTTTTACTATGGACAGAAAAAATACCAATAATGTGTAAGCCACCTGTGCAATTATATCAAATCCATATAGTCATAGAAGTTTTCATCTTTCCTATCAATAAATATTTCTAGTGCATAGTGTACATGTTGTAGGTCCTTAACAAATTGAATTGCTAAAATGTCGTAGCGACATAAATGAGTGTAGTCACTGTTAGGTATTTTAGCTTGTTAATTTTGAGCGGTGGTCAAAATTGATTTCGAGAAAGAGATTGTTCGAAAAGGGTTCTCGTACCAAATGAGAACCCTGGGGAAAAATATAAAAAAAATAATTGTTTTTTTAATTGGAGTGGGGTGTGTTTGGTGTTATTTCATTTCTTCCTTCTTCTTATTCTCTTCTTTTCCCTTTTCTCTTCCCCACTTTCTTCCTACTCCCTTCTTCCTTCTTTCTTTCTTTTTCCTTCTTCCCTCCTTTTCCCTTTCTTTTTACTTTTTCTTGTCGGTTGGTTGGTGTTATGTTTCCTTGAGCTATCACTATTTGATCCCGGTGTTCTCATCACACTTGTATTTATCTTGCCACTTGTATCCGGTAGTCTTGTCGTAAATGCGATCTGATGTTCTGGGATCACTACCGCTGCAGCCGTTCTATGTAGTTCTTTAGATTTTGAGCCGTCAGTATAGATTTTTACATATCCATCATAGTTGTTGTTGACGAGGCTTTGTACTTGTGTGAATGTGATATTGGGGTTGTCACGCTTATGTACCAGTTTATTTTTTTTTTCAAATATGAATTAAGGTCGCATGCGCAACTATGTGCTTTCGCGACCAGTTAATGCCCGAGGGTCGGGCTATTTGATTGGTCGGGACCAAAGGTAACTTTGACTACACTAGGCTGTGTTGTCGCAGTCTCCCCGGCACCCGCGTTAAATGGCAGTCTCGCCTTAGAGTAAAATGTCGGGTCACGGCAAAGCAGGAAGGCAGAACAAATACCAATATTGTGTAAGCCACCTGTGCAATTATATCAAATCCATATAGTCATAGAATTTTTCATCTTTCCTATCAATAAATATTTCTAGTACATAGTGAACATGTTGTAGGTCCTTAACAAATTTAATTGCTAAAATGTCTTAGCGACATAAATAAGTGTAGTCACTGTTAGGTATTTTAGCTTGTTAATTTTGAGCGGTGGTCAAAATTGATCAAGTTAGATTTCGAGAAAGAGATTGTTCGAAAAGGGTACTCGTACCAAATTAGAACCCTGGGGAGAAAAATAAAATAAATTAAAATAAAATAAAATAAAATTTTAAAAAAAATCAAAACAAATTAAAAAAAAAATATTTAAAAAAAATATATATATAAAAATAAATTCAAAAGAAAAAAAAAAAGAAAAAATAAAAATAAAAAAAAAAATTTAAAAAAAAATTAAAAAAAAAAAAAGATTAGAGTTGGAGTGGGGTGTGTTTGGTGTTATTTCATTTCTTCCTTCTTTTTCTCTTCTTTTCCCTTTTCTCTTTCCCACTTTCTTCCTACTCCCTTCTTCCCTCTTTCTTTCTTTTTCCTTCTTCCATCCTTCTTTTCCCTTTCCTTTTACTTTTTCTTGTCGGTTTGTTGATGTTATGTTTCCTTGAGCTATCACTATTTGATCCCGGTGTTCTCATCACACTTATCTTGTCACTTGCCGGTTGACTGGTTTTACTGTACCTACATTGTGCCACTACTTAGTGTAATGTTCTCTTTTTTTTCCCCCTTCTCCTTCTTCCCTTTCTCCCGTTTCTTCCTTTTTTCCTCGCATTACAATGTTTATATTATCCCCCTTTCCCTTCCTTTCCCCTTTTCTATTTTATTTTATATATTTATTTTAGGGTAATGTTAAGCTGTTCTGCTTTTTTAAGCTAGCGGTATTACTATCCTCTCTGGCCCCTTTAACCGATATGGCCTCGTTAATTATTTATCTATTTGATAGTTATAATTTTTTTTCTTCCATTTATTTAAGGCATTGTTACGTGGGTCTGTTTTTTGAGCTAGCGATGTTATTATCTGCTCTGGCCCCTTGATTGATAAATATTAACTCTTTGGCTATGTTTATGTTTATTTACTTATTTGATGGTTTGGATATTTATATTTTGTGTTTTATGTCTATTGATTTTAGGTAATTAGGTATATTTATATAGGTAGCATTTACGTTTTTGTTATACCTTTTATCTAGAATTTGGGGGAATGATGTAACTGAGTCAAGTTTTCTTTGTTGTAGTTGGAAGACGGTACGTTGTCGATGGTATTTGTGACATATGTTGAATACATGTTCCAATGTTTCAGTTTCTGGACAGTGTGGACATTTATCCGGCGTGGGTCCTGTACTTATATGTTTCATAAAGCTGCCATTTAGTAGTGTTTTACCTGTTCTGATTCTGTTGATTATTTTAATATCAATGGCTGCCAGGCTTTTTGGTAAACGTTGGGTTCTAGTGACCTCTTTTTGTAGTTGGTATAGATGTCTACCCTTTGTGGAGTTTTCCCATTGTTGTTGCCATTTATTATTAATTCTGTCCCTGACTTGACTATATAGTTCCTGAGTGTTGTACTGTACGGGTTCAATTTGGTCTTTCATCAGACTGCTTTTTGCTGCTTTGTCTGCTTTTTCATTTCCAGGCAAATTGATGTGAGATGGCACCCACAAGAAGTGTATGGTTTGGTGTGATTTATCTGCTTCCCTGATGGTCAGCATAGTGTCCTCTAGAAGATTTTGTTTACTTTTGGAATTACCTGTCTCAATACTTTCAAGTACACTAAGTGAGTCTGTTATGATTACGTACTGTTTTTGATTTTGTGTTACTATCCATTTTAGGGCTCGGTTGATGGCCCAGAATTCCGCGGTATATATGGAACAGTCATCCGGTAGTCTTGTCGTAAATGTGATCTGATGTTCTGGGATCACTACCGCTGCAGCCGTTCTATGTAGTTCTTTAGATTTTGAGCCGTCAGTATAGATTTTCACATATCCATCATAGTTGTTGTTGATGAGGCTTTGTACTTGTGTTAATGTGATATTGGGGTTGTCGCGCTTATGTACCAGTTGGAGTGCTGTTAGGTTGATGTTAGGTTGGTTATTTCTCCAAGGTGTGGGGTCCTTGATAAGTAGTTGTTCTGCTTGGAGTTCAATTTGATTGAGTTCTTTGCAGAGTGTGTGTATTTTGTTAGCTGCTGGAGGATGTGGTACCAGTCTTGAGCTAAAGGTGGTTTGACATTTACTTATTATGTTTCTGGTGGGATTAATCTCCTTATATATTGAGATTCTACAGGCGTATCTAAGTATGTGTTCTTCTCTTCTCAGTTGTAATGGTGGTTCACATGCGAGGATTTGTAGTTCTTCCAGGGAGGTGTTCGGTAATGCACCAGTGGAAAGTCTAAGTGCTCTATATTGGATGCTATCTAGTTGTCTAAGTGTTTCCTTGTTGGCTGAGGAATAGATCTGGGAGCCATAGTCTATCTTACTTCGAATTAAAGATTTGTAGATCATTAGCATAGTTTGCTGATCAGCTCCCCATGTAGTACCTTTGATGTTTTTAAGTATGTTTAGATCTTTTTGACATTTTTGAATAGTTTGTTGTATGTGTGATTTCCAATTGATTGTTTCATTTAGTAGCATTCCCAGGAAGTGGGTCTCCTTTTGGAATTGGATGGGCTGATTCTGCATATATAGTTTAGGGTATTTAGGTTGTTTATTAGTTGGGGAGAAGAGCATGGCAACTGTTTTTATTTGGGATATTTTGAAACCCCAGTTGTTGGCCCATGTGCCGATGATGTCTAGTCCTTTCTGAATTTGAGTGATGTTCTTTTGACTATTCGGGTTTCCTGCTTTCCAGATACTACTGTCATCGGCAAATTGTGACAGATCAACTGGGCAATTTTTGAGATCGTTGGTTAGATTGTTGACCATTAGATTGAATAGGGTTGGGCTAATCACACTTCCTTGGGGGGTTCCATTATCCAGTGTATATGTTTGGGACAAGGCCTCTCTTACTCTAGTTTTAAAGGTTCTTCCCGTAAGGAAGTTTGCTATCCAGCGGTGCATTCTTCCTGTTATGCCAAATTGGTTGAGTTGAGATATGAGGCCATTGGTCCAGACTAGGTCGAAGGCTTTCTCTAGGTCTAGAAATATTGCTATTAGGTGTCTATCTCTTTTCCTTTTGGCATTAAATGCTAATTTGATGTTGGCTTCCAGACGGATTAATTGATCAAGTGTAGATCGTTTATTCCTAAATCCACTTTGGGTTTCAGCCAGTAGTTGATTTTGTTCTAGGTGGTGTTTTAATCTATTGTTAACCATTGTTTCCATTACCTTACAGATTGTATTAGTTAGTGAAATAGGTCTGTAGGAGGTTACATTAGTAGGGTCTTTGCCTGGTTTTGGGATGGCTATGATTATGGCTCGCTTCCATAGTGTGGGGATGCGACCTGTTCTCCATATCAGATTTATTAAGTCTAAGGTAATGCTCTGCATATTGGGTGGTAATTGTTTGTATATTTCATAGCCTAGGTTATCCTCTCCTGGTGATGTACTTTTTTTTTGGCTGAGGGCTTGTCTCCATTCTTTCAGATAAAAAGGGTCATTCAGTGGCGAATCTCTGTTGTCTCGATCTTTGAAAATGTGGGGAAATTCTTTTTCTAATGTTGATTTTTGATGTAAAAACTCGTGTTTATGATTGTTATCGCTGCTGGAGTTAGCAAAGTGTTGGGCTAATTTCTCTGCTACTTCCATGTTGTTTTTTGTTCCCTGGATTTTCGGCGCTGTTGTGGGTGTTTTGCCTTTCATGGCTTTTATTTTATTCCAGATTTCTTTAGTATTTGTTTTATGATTGAGCGTTGTGCAGTATCTTCTCCATGAGTCCTTTTTTGCCTCATTTATTACCGTCCTAGTGTTGATTTCTGTTTGTTTGTATATAAGAAAGTCAGAGGCGGTTTTTGTGTGTTTAAAGCGATTTAAGGCTGTTTTTTTCTTCTGAATGGCAATTTTGCAATTTTCTGTCCACCAGGGGATTGCCGTCTGTTTATAATGGAAACCTGTTGTTTTGGGTATACTCTTATTTGCCGCTTCGTTTATAATTTGTATGAGATTGTCATAATATTTATTTGTATCCTCATCTTGGATTTCCGCAAGGTTTACTAATTTAAGTTGGTCTTTAAAGCTGTTCCAATTTGCATTTTTGAGTTTCCATCTTTGTTGTGTTTTTTGTTGCTCCGTTGGGCACGAGACGTATATGGTGGCACATAGGGGGAAGTGGTCGCTGCCTAATGTAGAATGTTGCATCACTTCCCATTGGGTAATTACAGCCAGGCTAGGCGTCGCAATGGTTAGGTCAATGGTAGAGAGTTTGCCTTGGCTGGGGTCTATACGTGTGGGGGTTCCGTTGTTCAAAAGTTCTAGTTGTTCTTCTGTTATGTATTTTAAGATGTTTTTCCCTTTTGTATCTTTGCGGTCACTACCCCATTCTGTGTGATGTGCATTGAAGTCGCCGCAGATAATAGTGTTTGTGCCCCTTTTCTTGAATATTTGTTGAAAAAGTCGGTTGTTGTTTTGGCTATTTTGTCCTGGATCATATATGTTGTACAGATGTATTGTTTTGGTTGCTACTGTGAAAACAATTTTTTGAAATTCAACTGGCATTTCTCCTGAGTTCACATTAATAACTTCCTCTACTGCGTCTGTGATGGTCTCATGTACACATATGGCTAGGCCTCCTCCTTTTTTGCCGGTACTTCTGTGTTTTAAGAATGTAGTTTGATATCCTGTTATTTTAGGAAAGTTTGTACTAGTTTCCTTAAGTAGAGTTTCTTGAAGACAGATGATCTTGGGCTTGGTGATTGTTCCGTGGATTGCTGTGATTAGTTCTCCATGATTTTTATTTAGCCCTCTGCAATTCCATTGCCATATAAGTAACCTGTCTCGGGTCTTGTTTTTTGTTTTGTTAGTCGAAGCATTATTTTTATTTTTATTTTTATTTTTATGTCTATTTCCAATATCCATTGTTTATGCTGTTGTTAATAATTTTTTTTTGTTTGTTGTTGATTTATTCGTGATGGGTTGATGCTAGGTAGTCCTGTATTTGCTGCATATATATGCTAATAAATTCATCTTTAGTAATTCGGTCCTTCTTCATTTGGTTGCTGATTGATTTTTGTAGTTTGTTTAAATAGGTGTCAATGGTTGTTCTATTGAAAAATATCCCGGTGTTTGCGGTTGTATCTAGGTTTCTCGTTCTCGCAGGTGTTAATGTTTGTTCCTGATTTGAAGCTTGTCTTGTTGTATCTTTGTCATTATTTTGTTTAGTTGTTTTTAATTTGGGTTGTACTTCTGCCTTTTTTGCTTTAGGTATGATTTCCTTTTGCATATGTTGTTTCTTGGCTTGATTATAGGAGATGTTTTGTTGATCCATTTGTCGAATAATAACTTTTTCTTGTACTGCTATGGGGCATTGTGTATCATATGATTTGTGATCAGCCCCACAGTTAGCACACTTTGGTATTTTAATAAAGCATGTTCCTGTGTGTTTGCCGCCACATTTTCCACATCTTGGGTGTGAACGGCAGCGGGAAGAAAAGTGACCCCATTTACAGCAGTTATTGCAGTATCGGGGTTTGTTGATGTACTGCTGTAGCTTTACTTTAGTTCCATGTGGTCCAATTCTGACGTGTGCTGGTGGGGGTTGTTGGAATTCTAGTAGGATTGTTGACGTTTCCATTCCTAGATGATTTCGTAATTTGACAACCCTTTTGCAAGTTATTTTGTGAAATCTGAGGTCATATTCAATATTTTTTTGCGTTTTCCACACCATTGTTCGAGGTAGTTTAAGAATTGCTTTGTATTTAGCTTGGTTTGCTAAATATGATATTTGGGTGTATTTATCCTTATCTTGAGTCGTGCTTGTTTTGTTATTATTATTGTAATGTTTGATTGTGGCTTTGTGCCTTGTGATTTGTACTGGGAGCCCTGATATGGTTGTGATTTCCATATATTTGCAGACTTGTTTCAATGTGTTGCATTGTATTATGATATAATCCTTTTGCGGTCTAACAATCCTAAACTCTCCGCCATGTTGTTGTATGAGTGCATTAGCTAGGCTCCTGTTACTAATGCATAGCAGTCTCGAAGTTGCACTGGCTATGAAGATAGTGTGTTCTGGTGCATGGTACTGATATTGGTGATTGCCCATTTTCCATTGTTGTTAATGTTGCTGATACATCTTTTGTTTGTTGCTATCTCCTGTTTGTTGATTATAATTGTCGTTTTTGTTCTTAGAGGTATTTTCTATGTACCTACATTTTTGGATGTTGTTGCCAATATTATCGTTGGTGCTGTTTTGTTCATTTTGCACAATTGTTTTTAGTTTGCTATTGTTGTCAATATTCGTTCTAACGTGTTTGATACTTTTGATTTTGTGTGGGCCTTTCATTGGATGTTTCCCTTTATCTTCTTTATTTCCATTTCCATATGCCCTTTTGCTTGTTTTTGCTGCTACTGTTTGCCATTGTTCGTATTCCTTTCCGTACCGTTCAACCCGATCAGCCTCACTAATTGCTTTGTTTATCTCTTCCATCTCTCTATCCGAGATGTGTTTAGATGGTCCGGGTTCTTGACTACTGTGTAAGGTGTAGCTGTTTTTCTTTTCTGTTATGTTGATGTTGTCCTTGTTGTCATGGTTTATGTTGATTGAAGTTTGATTCATTTGATATATTTTGTCTCCTGTTATATTCTTCTCATGTGGGTCATCTTTTGTTATTGTTGTTATTTTTTCCATTTCAGGTGTTATTATTGTTGTTGTGTTTTCTGTTTCCCGTGTTATTGTTATTGCTGTGTTGTCAGTTCTCACTCCTTGTTTATATTTTTCATTGATTGTTGCATCTTTGTTTCTCGCTTTATTCTTTTCCTGCGAGTCGTCTGTTGTTATTGTTATGGTTGTTTTAACCTTTTTTTTTTTTTACCAGTTTATCTTGAAAGAGGATTACAATTCCAAGCTACGCGGACGTGAAGGAAAACATCTCTTTCTTACTATAGTTCTGTTCATTCTAATCAAAGTCAGCGGCTAACAAAGCAAGAAGCAGCATGGAAGAATTTATGACATTAAATGGAATTATCCCAGGTCAGGCTTTCAGCGCAACAAGGGCCATACTAGGAAATAAAACGGTGCTAAATGGCTTGTAGAAACCGGAAATCACTAGAATTCAAATTTCGTTCGTTCATTCTAATCATGCTTGGCGTATATCTTTGTTTTAGAGGTCATATTTCTTCTTAAGTAAATACACGCATCAATAGACAGACAGACCAATACCCCTGAGACAGAGGCGTAGCTAGAGTGTTTGGAGTCCGGGGACAAAATTCTTTTTACGCCCCTGAACTCTGAAACCCATTATTTTCATCAATAAAATCACCATCACCCAATGTCAAAACAAAATTTTGCGCACCCACTAGTCTGGCGCACGGGGAGATCTGTCCCCCTCTGCCCTCCACCCCCAGCTACTTCACTGAACTTTAACTTCTGTACTTCATAAAACCCCAAAGTGACAAGTTTGAAGAAAACCCACATCATGCGACTCGATACTGTAACATTTCTGACTATCGATATGAGTGTGTAAGTCAAAATATTTAAGTGAGATAAAAAAAAAAGAAGAAACTTTCAGTTTCAAAACAGGAACCAGTACTGTGCCCGTTCAGGGATTTAAGTTCACATTCCAGTCTGTCAGCACATAACAACGCTGAGCGTATTTATTATTTTGCCACACTACCTTCAAACAAAACAACGCATCACTCATCATAAACGATTTAATTGGCTAGACTTATTTTCTTACCGCGTTCACTTCGAATTTATTTTTAATAGCTCTTTACATAGTTTCAAGTTAGGTCGTGATTCACCGCCAGGCAATTAATGAAAAATTAAAAAAAAAAGGTAAAGATAACGAAATGACAATCGTACAACTAGTGATCCCACGAAAATTATGTCAATTTTATACTCAAATATTCCATCACATCATAATTGGATGAACTATTCTATGAGAACGTCTTAGTCGCATTCATCATCGGCTTGGTGATATGTTACAATGGTTGATTTTTCCTATGGATTTGATTTTCTAAGTGGAATGTGTATTTCCTTGAAAATGTCTTAGGGAAAATATACAATTAAAAACAAACGTATGTGTTGTGATGCTTTTTAAAAGTAGGAATAACTCTCTCTCTCTCTCTCTCTCTCTCTCTCTCTCTCTCTCTCTCTCTCTCTCTCTCTCTCCAAGATACCTCTCCAAAATTGTGATCAGTAGGCACCATACTTATGTGAACTGTTCCGTTAGTCATGTAATAAAATCTTGAGTTCACGAGCTTGTACAATTCGGCTATCTGTGCGATTTATCCTTATTTTGGCACTGCAATGTATCACGGATTTATATATATATATATATATATATATATATATATATATATATATATATATATATATATATATATATATATATATATATATATATATATATGTATATATATATATATATATATATATATATAAATTTTAAAAAAAAACATTAGATCTAACGTTTTTTTCAGAAAGGAAACACACACAAGGCTTTTCCAAGAATGACGTCCTTGATATTGCACTGTATAACCCCGACTACGGTTAACTCCGATTGTTAAAACCAAACACACGTTCGGAACAATGTAACAATGTTCAAGAATGATACAAATATACCAACTGAAACAACAATTGGAACACACATATGCTTCTTGACCCTTGTACAGTCGCACGATTCATACACTGATAAACCACAGTTTCACCACGTCCCTTGGGTTGGCCCAGACTTGTATCGGCCGCTCGCACCATTCATGGATCCACCACATATACCACTCCATCCCTCTGGGGCATTCTTTTAAAGTTAGAATTGAACTGGAAGGTATTTTTTCCTTCACTCACACGCTTTCGGCATGCAAGTGGTTACAATAAGTCAGTCTGAAAGAAAAAAGAGCAGTTTAAAAGACTTAATAACAACTGGATGAAGGTACAGGCGAAAGTTAGATCCATGGGACTTCCTGACTGGATGACAAAGACGGTAAAAAAGCAGAAGAAAGGAATCATTGAGAAAGTCAGGAAATGGTGGAAGGACTGGAGCAGAAGAAGAAAAAGAAGACGAAAAAGCCGCCAAAACTCGTTTATCAGGGCCTCTCATATGACTCGAAAAGTATTGCTTTCTTGCCTAAAACATTTTTAGTTGTTTGTATAATTGTTTGTGAATTGTTTGTGACTGTATATTGCATGTTGTGTGTGTTATATAAGTCTATGTCTATGTTCCACACTGTGTTGGAAGTAGAGGTGAAACAGATCAAAGATACCTGGGCAAAGGAGAGAAGGAACAAGACAACATAAAGAAACTAGACAACAGACAAAGAAGAAAAAAGAGTTTGAAATACTGAATAACACTGGATGAAGGTACAGGAGAAGTTTAGATCCATGGGACATCCTGAATGGATGTCAAAGGCGGAAAAGAAGTAAGGAATAGAGAAAGTCAGAAAATGGTGGAACATCTGGGGAACATAGAAGAAGAAGAAGAAGAAGAAGAAGAAGCCAAAGGCCTGTTCTAGGGCCACTCATATGTCTCAAAAATAGTTGCTTTCTTGCATTTTTAGTTGTTTGTATAATTGTGAATTGTTGTGACGATATATTGCATGTTGTATGTGTTATGTAAGTCTTTGTATATGCCCCACTCTTTGATCCCAATTGCGATCATCCCGCATCCCGGTGCACACCTGTTTCTATAATTGTTGCAACATTGTTACCAAATCTTCATTATCGTGATATCACCACACCTGTTCCATTCCTATTGTCTTTATACAACAACCCCACGTTTCTTTGTCTGTATACAGGCCCAATATTCCTTATGTTAAATTCTCATTATCCGTAGACGTACCCAGGGGGCGGGGGGGGGGAGGGGTCTGAAAAATATTGTTCGTAGACGTACCCAGCGAGTTTTGTAGTGTGTCTTCCAAATGTATGTTGGGTGCCTCCACCCCACCCCCTGCACGACTCACACCACCGCTCTACATGGCCCTGACCGCGCTGGCTTAAGTATGCAAGAACGACACGCTGAATGGAATACCACTTTCTTATGAATAAAAATATACTAACTTCTTATAAATAAAAACAGGATGTCATTTTCTTTTAACCAATGAGAGGACATTATTTCATTCAGCGAGATCTCACTTGCGTATAATCGGGTGCAATCAGAGCCTGTCCAGCGCTAGCGTGGGGAAATTATTTGGCATTCCTTAAATGTATGATAGCTGCTTGATGGTATTGGTTAACGCTTAGCTCATGTACTTCCATCAGCTATACGCCAAGGCTACCAGTGCAGTAATGGCGCAAGGTTAGGTGGGTGACTGGTTCCAGACAAGAGACGGAGTACGGAAAGGCTGTCTCTTGTCACCCACGCCTTTCAACATCTACTTAAGCGCATCATTAGCGAAGCCCTGGAAAACCACTGTGGGACAGTCAGCATTGGAAGGCGTAACATCACCAACATCCGCTTTGCAGAAGACCTTGGCGGACTGTCAGGTAGTGGATACGAGCTTGCCATCTAAGTGACGAACCTGGATGAATAATCTTCCAGATTTGACATTGAGTTAAGCACTGAAAAGACAAAGCTTATGACAAATAGTGGCAAACACATCTCAGCCAAGATTAAAGTCAGAGGACACCAACTGAAAACAGTTAGCCAATACAAATATCCTGGTTCGATAATCACTGAAGAGGGGTCGAGAGCAGAAATTATGTAACGAGTAGCACAAACAACTGCAGCTATGTCAAAGTTAAGACCCATCTGGCGAGACAAGAATATCTGTCTGAAAACTGAAATCAGACTATTGAAAGCACTAGTAGTCATCTCAATCTGTTTGTATTCATGCGAGGCCTGGACCCTGACATCAGAATTACAACGAAGAATCCATGCACTTTAAATTAAATGCTACCGAATCATCCTTGTCATCTGCTACATGGACCACATCTCCAAAGAAGAAGTGCGTAACACTATCTGGAGCAAAGTAGGCCAGTATGAAAACCTCCTCAATACCACCAAAAAGAGATAGCTGAAATGGTATGGCCATGTCACCAGAGCCAACAATATATCCAGAACAGTCATGCAGGGCAGCGTCCAGGGTCGCAGAAGGAGAGCTAGACGGAGAAAAAGGTGGACTGACCACATCACAGAATGGACCAGGAAAAGTTTTATGGAGACACATGATTGAGACAAGTGGAAGGAACTGGTCAGATGTTCAGCAGCACAGCGCCTCGACGACCACTATAGGCCAAGAGACTGATGGTGATGATGATGAAAGATCTGATATTAAGTTAAACGCTTGATAGGGATACACAGTTGAATGTCTGAGCTAAATATCGTAACAAATGTATCAAGATACGCAAAGCGTAGCTTGAATTACCAGCGTTTATTTTTAAATAGCTGGCGCAAGCAGCTACGCTAGTGTCCTCAATTGTTGCTATTATATAGTACATGTTTGACAGGTCAATTGTAAGCAATAATACGAGCCCTCGTGGTTTAGAAAACACACCTGTGGTACCTCAATAATTAGTGTGTATGATGGGGAGCATATATCTCGCGTCTCATTAAGTAGTGTGTATATTAAGGGAATACAACTAGAGTTCATGTTGGGGAGTGCATCTCCGCACCTCATTAATAAGTGTGCATGTTGGGGGTGTACAGCTGTCTCACCGAAATAATTAGTGTGTGCGTTGGCGAGCAAAAGTTGAAAGCATTTTCGTCTCCCAATGCGAACAATCACTTATTATCTTACCCCGAGAAACAAAACTCACTTCCGTCTGATTTGGTACCCTTATAGACTGCCACCCAACGCGTTCGCCTAGTTTTCCTGCATGGTAGGACCGGCCCTGTTGGCAAGCATACCTGTCTCACCTCAAATAGAGGATTATACTAATTTAAACTAGACTATACCAAGGTATATTATCAGCCTACAAAAGTTAAAGTACGTTATCAAGGTACACTTAAAATGTGTTATCAAACTGGACTATTAAAGACAGGGGTCGGCAACCTATAGCACGCGTGCCAGAAGATGGCAGATCAAGAGCTTTTGTGTGGCACGCGAAAGGCAGAACAAAATATCGATTTTAATAGTGTTAATCTCTTACAAATGGCGCGCGCACGTTCATTTTGTAATTAATCCGGAATAATGTGGTACGCTGTATAAAATAGGATGTCGACGTCAATCTAGACCAGACCAGTCAAAGTTCGTTATTAATCTAGACAAGTGAAAGTACGTTATCAAACGAGACAAGTATATGATCAACCTAAACCAGTTAATGTAAGTTATGAGACTAGGCTAGACAAGTTAAAGTAAGTTATGAAACTAGACCATTTAAAGTATGTTATCAAAGTAGACAACTACGTATAACATTTTAGACCAGGTCAACCTAAAGGTGTGATACACTATAGACCGGACTGGGTGTATCGCTGTGATCTCACAATGAAATCAGCGATTGTTGACAACAAATTCGGACTAGCCGGTTATCACTTACGAATGATGAGACAACGTTGGGTGGGGTTGGAGGCGGATTGGACGGTTGCTCCGGGCACCAAAGGTCTTGAGGCAACAAAAAACATTTTGAGTCTTCATCGTCGCCCCGAGCGCTGTTTACAATTAGTGCGTCACTGGTCTGACGTCTTCTTTTCTTGATCAAGTTTAGTACCTGGCTACCATTAAAAAGCGATCAACATTTTTCATCTGGACGTTTTTATGACATTTAAGGTGCAGAACATTCACAGATTAGGAATGAATAAAAGCTGGTTAATCTATTTTAGTGTTAAAGTTTAGAACAACAATTAATATGTAAGTTAAATAAATTTGACCACATTGAACTAGATTTTACACCATACCAGTTAAAGTATATTCTCAAACTAGACATGTTAAAATATCGTAGCACTAGAACTAGACACGTTAAAATATCTTATTAATATAACAAGACACGATTAAATATCTTATTACTAGAACTAGACACGTTAAAATATCTTATCACTAGAACTAGACACGTTAAAATATCTTGTCAATATAACTAGACACGATAAAATATCTTATCACTAGAACTAGACACGTTAAAATATCTTATCACTAGAACTTGACACGTTAAAATATCTTATCAATATAACTAGACACGATAAAATATCTTATCACTAGAACTAGACACGTTAAAATATCTTATCAATATAACTAGACACGTTAAAATATCTTATCAATATAACTAGACACGTTAAAATATCTTATCAATATAACTACACACGTTAAAATATCTTATCACTAAAACTAGACACGATAAAATATCTTATCAATATAACTAGACACGTTAAAATATCTTATCAATATAACTAGACACGTTAAAATATCTTATCACTAAAACTAGACACGATAAAATATCTTATCAATATAACTAGACACGTTAAAATATCTTATCAATATAACTAGACACGTTAAGCTATCTTATCACTAAAACTAGACACGATAAAATATCTTATCAATATAACTAGACACGTTAAAATATCTTATCAATATAACTAGACACGTTAAAATATCTTATCAATATAACTAGACACGTTAAAATATCTTACCATCTAGATGAAAACAAGCAGAACGTGCACAAAGCTTTTTTACTATTAACCGTTTAGTTACCGTTTGTTCATTACGTAATTGTTTATTTATTAACTTATTTCTACAACTGTGCACTTGTTTTCCTTATGCTTGTTTCCATTAAACGATCAATACATTTCCGTTCATTCACGTCCAAATGTTTGAAATTCACTACTTCTGGTAAAGGAATTCACCTAAAGTAATTCAATGAATTTGCATCTGATGTTTTGGCTTTTGATATGCATGAAATATTTAAGTACCGTTTTGTTCATTTTAAAATTATCCTTTAACAATTGTTCACTTGTTCTCAAAATTATTTCAATCATTCATACTTCTCAATTTCCGCTCATTCTATAACATTCTATAGGAAATGTCTGGCTAAGTTTGGAATCGTCCAAAGTAACGAGGACTTATAAATATCTTGAGGAGGGCGTGAATTAAATACACGTTAGATGTTGATCACCAAGCATCATATACGATGAGTTTATCAAGGAAAAACTAGTTGTTTCTATTCCTTTTCATGACAAGTATTAAGGCAATTAACGTTAAATATATCTCTTTATATGTACATATTGAAGAAAATGAACGCTGATTAATGGCTAGAAACCCTTTGTTACACTGTGGTATAGCTCATCGTCTGTGCTATCAAATTTCATACAGACTCAGTACTTGAGGGGCGCTCGAGGGAGAACGTTTCGATAGAGATCTAAAATTTATGTACATATATTAAAGTTTTGTCAACTGTAACATATATTTGTTTCATACATGCTGGTTGAACCATAATGTAACATTAAACTAAAATACTTGAATACGGAGGAGAAATGTGCTAAAAGTTTTTTTTTTTTTTAAATATATATATATATATAAAAATTCCATACAATTACCCCTTGAACTCCCCATCCATCTGCAGAGTATTACACATCTGAAGTGAATCAATCTAAATGCTGACGTTTGGTTGTAAGAGATACCTACACAGTAGCCGTCACTTTCCATAGTACACACCATGACTATTAAACTGTACATGACATCTATAACAACAAGCAGAGAGGTAAGTTGGCTTTTTATATTTGTTTCAATTTGAACGCGATCATAAAATTTCTCATAAAACATGCTTATCTCTGCAAAAAATCCTCCTTTTGAGGACTTCCTGTTTGTGAACGTGAATGACAATTCTAGCACCAATATAAGTACTATAAGAAAACTGCATGCTGACTGCCATTAGCATATTAATATTGTGATAGAAGAAAGAATGGTAATTTTGCAACAGCTAGCGAATGAAAATCGATAGATATTAGGAAACGTTCCTCTAGACCAATGACTCATCGCTCCATTTCCTTTTTCCTTTGAATACAAAATTATGAACTGCAATGTATTAAACTTGAGTGTCTTTTTAAAGTGGAAAGTCAGCTAGTATGTATGTATGTATGTATGTATGTATGTGTGTGTGTGTGTGTGTGTGCGTGCGTGCGTGCGTGTGTGTGTGTACGCACAATCACGTATATATGTCATGTACGTATCGATGGGTGTTTGCATGTATATGTGTATGCGTGCATGTAGATGTATGTATGTATGTATGTATGTATGTATGTATGTATGTATGTATGTATATATGTATGTGTTTGTGTGTGTTTGTGTGTGTGTACGCACAATCACGTATTTATGTCATGTACATATCGATGGATGTTTGCATGTATATGTGTATGCGTGCATGTAGATGGATGGATGGAATGTGTGTGTGTGTGTGTGTGTGTGTGTGTGTGTGTGTGAGAGAGAGAGAGAGAGAGAGAGAGAGAGAGAGAGAGAGAGAGAGGCTTGAATGGTACGTCTGCACAACACTAACACTATCGTTCCAATTAAATGGTTACACAATTAAAAAGAATTGATAAAAATAAATGAAGAAATCAAGGAAGACAAATCCTGTGATATAAAATAGTGAATTCATCAAAATGAAAGACCATAAGTCATTATCAAACAAGGTGTGATCATAACTCAATATAAAAAAATTATAAAACTCCTCACAAAGAACATTATTTTCCCTGATCCAACTATGGTCGTATACACCATCAGCACAGTATGATGCTGGGTACATGGGTGAATAAGCACCCATATACGGTTTGATAAAGAGATCTCTCCATTCTTATTCACGATACTTGTATTCCGAATGTACAATATGTATGCAAGGGTTTTTCGTGGAACAAACTGCAGTTGTAAATCACCACTTTTCAATTATTTTTGCAGCATTTTTATAACAATACTGATTGTTTTCGATTAAAGTCACATGTGAACCATTTTGAAATCGAACGACTGCTTTACGTTTTAAAAAACGCACCGCACATTACTTAATTATTTAAATTTAGTTTCAGTGAAGAAGCTCTGTATTGTTTATCTGAATGAAAAGAATTGATAGGAAATTAAATTTCTTGTAAGCAAGTGTACAATAACACCGGTGACACTATGTAAAGTAGTTAGGCTAGGTCTAGTTTTAAACACTGGTCGTTTCGATATACCCCTCCCCTCCCCCCAAAAAAACCAAATGGGCCTCATAAGGCAACATTAAAGTTATTGGAATATATAAAATATGCATGGATACATTCTAATCTGTTTTGAGTTTGTGACTTACCATGCACATGATTCCGACATCTTCTTAATGCATGCAAAACTAAATTTTGAAATGTTAAAAAGCTGTACGACTCGTACGAATTGTACTCCACTACTTAATTATTCTGGCTAAATGCGAAATGCACATTAATTAGTATGACTAAATGCGCAATGCATATTAATTAGTATGACTAAATGCGCAATGCACATTATTTAATTAGTATAACTAAATGCGCAATGCGCATTAATTAATTAGTCTGACTAAATGCGCAATGCACATTAATTAATTAGTCTGGCCGGAACACTTTCAGTAAGTTGCGTACTGGCACAAAGTGGTACATAAATAGTGCAGCTGAAAAGTCAGTGAAACACTCTTCTTGTCAAATGCTGCAATTGTAGTGTCATGTATGTGTTAGCTATCTATTATAACATAAGTATTGAACCTTCATTACAATTGTTTCTTTGAAAGTTGTATTTACAACATTTACATTATAATAACAACATTTGCACATGTAATGACCAGGAAGAAGTAGAAATCTGTGAAACTAAACAACATTACTGCTTAGGTTATTGTAGGTCATTAGGCTTAGGTTCTTGTAGGTCATTAGGCTTAGGTTATTGTAGGTCATTAGGCGTAGGTTATTGTAGGTCATTAGGCTTAGGTTCTTGTAGGTCAGAGTGGGTTACATTCAAAATACGGGAATATTCTTGCCCTGACACCGTTTCAGTAGATGCAAGTAAATAAATTTAAATTTAGTTTCAGTGAAGAAGCTCTGTATTGTTTATCTGAATGAAAAGAATTGATAGGAAATTAAATTTTTTTTAAGCAAGTGTACAATAACACCGGTGACACTATGCAAAGTAGTTAGGCTAGGTCTAGTTTTAAACACTGGTCGTTTCGATATACCCCTCCCCTCCCCCAAAAAAAACCAAATGGGCCTCATAAGGCAACATTAAAGTTATTGGAATATATAAAATATTCATGGATACATTCTAATCTGATTTGAGTTTGTGACTTACCATGCACATGATTCCGACATCTTCTTAATGCATGCAAAACTAAATTTTGAAATGTTAAAATGCTGTACGACTCGTACGAATTGTACTCCACTAGCCTTTATTATCGCATAAACAAATATCCAGATAGTTCTTCCATCGGGTGTTCATACCTTTGCCCTACTATCTTCAAATGTTTCTCCAATTATAGCGTAAAAGCAGGCCGTTGTAAGACTACAAGGAAGAAAGAGTTATATATCACGATTGTCCTTGTGTCTCATACCAACTAGATATACTCGGACTACATCGGCTTTTTCAGTGATACAAAATATGCTTTGACAAATGTCAGCATTGTATTTTCCAGACGAATCATACATTTTGTTCACTTGATAGGTCGTCTCCAGAAAAGTGCAATCGATTTGAACCACCTGAACTATTTGTACGATTGGATTGAGCGAAAAGTAAACAATAATTCGATTTATTCGCGTCTTGGACAATCATTGTTTCTTCAATATCCGGTGTGGTTCGAATGACATCTTGCATACATTCAAGGATTGATCTTTACAGATATCCTCGAAATTGGAATGTACTGTATGCTTAGCGGTATTTCCTCTGCTCTCTTCCGTTTGCGTGCCTCGCACCTCCGTTGTCCCGACGATAATACACTGGATGGCCTATATTAAGCAGTGCGTACAGTATTTTGTTTGGAAAATCGTTGTTTACATGCTAGGTTGTTAGGCGTTTGGATGTAAAGTGTAGCCATCTGTGTATCGAAACAAACCCAAAAATTCAGAAAAGAAAGACTATATATAAATGATTTTAAAACATACCTCTTAATAAACACTAATTTGATTTCTATATTTTCCGAGGAAATACAAATGGCGGTAATGTAACAGTTGCTTGCAATAGTATCTTAAGCCTGGGAACCAGTCTCTGGTTATTTTGTATAAAAACCGGCGAGTCTGCAATAAGTTATGCAACCAGAAGACAAAAAAAAAAAAAAAAAATCTTGCGGATTTGGCTCGTCCTGAGTGAACACTGGGACATTAGAGAACATGAGACTCAAAGGTAAATAATGGAGATATAGCAGCCCACGAACAGGACAGAAAACATAAAATTAAATTGTATTGATGAAATAAATCTAAGGCTACCATGTAATAATACCACAGTTGCTACGAATTAATAAAATGATACTTATGGTGATGTACATAACTTGTCTACATTTACAATCAGAGCACTAGTATAAAACATTGAGAGAAAATGTGCGAATATTTAAATACAGTAATATAACAAGTTAATTATAATACGAGATCTATCCTGGCGTGTACCGCATTAAAACATAGTATATAAATCTGAAGTATGACATTTCAAAGTCAACAAATGACATACAGATTTTTTTATTTATTCATTATTATAATAACAAATCCAGCACATTTTCAGGAATTTTGCAAGTATTGGTGACATCTGAGTCTTGTAATTTTGCAACACAGAGTGTTTGCGATCATAGAACGGTTTTAGAATGTTATTTCTTTATTTGTGAAATTTTGAACTATTCTACAAATAATGAAATTAGCTCACGATATTAACTTTTGTCACAATGATTGCATCTTCTTTCCTCAAAAATGTTCTTGTACATTATTAGCTATATCGTGCTTAGGAAACTGAAGCTAAGTGCCTCTCCCAAGGACACACCGAAGCAGCCGACAAGGGCTGACCTGGGCGGGTATCGAGTCCGCTGCCTTGGATTAAAAACTCCGTTGCTCTACCAAAATGACCTACCGGAGCTCACAAAACCGTACGCCTGCTGCGCTGGTTTAAATATATGGATCATTTGAAGGAAATGGTTAGATAATGATCCACAGAAATACAATGTGAGAAAACATGCTGCTGAAATTATAAAAGATTCATTAACCCTCAAAAAAATTTCCGTTCAATGAAATTTAGCATCGTATCGTTATTTAACCATGCTTGCATTGTAATTATTCTTTGCTGCTTGCTCAAGCATGCTAATATAGTGTAGATAAACGTCTAACCTTTCACAAATATATACCCACCTAAGATATGATTTAGTAAATAACAGACCATTCAGGGTGCAATTATGGGTAGTACTAGGTGATCTCAACGTAAGAAAATGGCTTTCATCAAACATTTAGTTATGTCTGACAATATTTTTCTACGCTATCCATTGTAATGTTAGACGTCGAAAGGAATTTTTGAAAAATAATATTTGATGACAGAAAATTAAAAAATCCAATTATTGTATCAAGGTCATTTTGAAGAAAAAAAAGACACTGTCCGAAACAAAGAGATGATCAGAATCATGAATTTTCTATGCTTAAGACCAGCATAGCACAAGAACATATACCGGGTGGGCTGAATTTACTGTTACACCGTTACTACATGATGTTAACGTAGGCTTACATAGAAGTCTATATACAAGTTCATATTCATGTATGTTTGTATTATTTAACTTAACTGTGGATACATGAAAGAAAAGACATTTACCCGCTGTTCAGTAATTGATTATGTGGGAGCATGGGAACATACCGTACAATATTCTGCCCCGCATGACTAGCATAAAGCTATTTTGTGAAGTGAACTTGATTCATAAAGCATTTTAAAACTGCTATTTTTATTGATGCTCCCTCAACCATAATGTAGATGAAGTTTTTGCCTGTCGTGAATTTTCGCTTATTTAAAGCATTTGCTATTTTACTTTGGGCAGTTTATAGTAGAATAATGGTTAATATCTGGGTGTTTTAGGGTAAGAAAACTTCTTTTCCTTCAACATTTAAAAGGTCTGACGAATCCTTTTAATACAGTGTGCTATCAGCAATTACAGGAACACTGTACACTAATATATGATAGTAAAGTACAACCAGTGGCTGCCTTGCCATATAGACGATCAATGAGATTGCCTTGGACGCAAGGTTATATAGGACGCCAAAATTGAGAAGAAATGGGGGTTGGGGGGTTGGGTTGACCGATGAGATGCTTCGCCCAGTGCGCAAATTGCTGGCAACTATTCTAGGCCCGCCCCTGAGTACCACATGCAATTAAAACATAAAAATTTTATTTCACTATAACACTTTATTTTGAAATTTAGCGTAGCTTTAAAGCTATTAACATCTATCTAATAATCTTTACACTCGGAACACTACAATGTAAAGGTATATGAAATTTCATCTTTTGCAATGATTTACGTCGTAAATGATAGGACGATCGATTATTTGTGAGGTCAAACGTTTAAAAAAAAGTACAATAAATGCGTGACAAGCATCGTCTGAACGTTTTTGATGGATTGCAATCGGATTACTGAGGACGTTTGTTGGTTTTGAAATCCAACAATCAAATATCAAGGTTGCTGTTACTGAAAGAAGACAAAATAATTTTCATATAACATATTTAGTTCTTGTACGAAATCAACCATCTTGTGGAGTGCTTGCACACCATGTATGGTTGATGTATCTTTAGGATAAGTATCTCAAAGGACAATGTAATTGTGGTTACAATAATCTGGGTTTTACACAATAACATCTGTTCACCAGGCACTTTTAAAGTGTATGAATCTCTTGCATTTAAGGCAGAAAAGCACCCAATATACGATCAAGTTCAAAGGTCAGAGATCAGGGTCATATTAGGTCATGCTTAATAAGAAAATAATGGTTTCTACATAGTACCTTCAGTGTAATAATGGTTTCTACACAGTAACTTCAGTATAATAATGGTTTCTACACAGTAACTTCAGTGTAGGATCGGGTACATTGTCAATACTCACGGGTTATTGTGACCTGTTAGTCCGTCATAGTTGACTTGGTTTTGTACGCATATTTACATTGGGGAGGGAGTGCATACTTCCCCTCCCTGAAGGAACTAAATGGACACCGATATGGTGTCTATAAAAGCTGCACATATGTCTCTAGTAGACGGTTGCAGCTATAAAACATCCAGATCAGTCAGCATATTTACATGATAGGGCGTGGCTTTGGAAATGTATTGTACTGCTCGCGCCCTGGGGGAACATTTACTAGCGTGCTCTTGAGTAAACCTAATTAAACAGAACTATTAAGCTCGGTATAGAGGGATACTATACCGTTCATGGTTCGCTCGTATTTACTTTTTTTAAATTCAGGAGAATCAGAAGTGAAATTTGCTGTTTCTTAGATCTCATGCTTTGTCCCTTACTCGTAAGTACTTAAAATTTGCTATAAGTATAACATACGCTAAGATAGACTGCTCTACTTTATCGTGATAGGCTTTACTTTTCTCATTCGTACACTGTATTAGTCGATAGTACCACATGCATTTGATTGCTGGTTTACTTTCCAAAATGGATCTTAACTGCTATTTTATACTCATACTGGAACCCAGTAATATCGTTATGGTTGTTTTGCCTTTTATTTTGTTGCTCCTACTGTTACTTTTAAAAGTCACAAACTTTACTACCAGGATATTTGCCCACAAACGTTATTTATCCCATGGATTATTAGCATTTAATAATTCACAAAAGTGAAGTGGCCCATGCAAACAGATAGTAATACCGTAACGCAGAGCTGTAACCGGCAAAAATCGCTATTACCACTCCTACGATGACTGGAAAGAAATGATTTAAGAGAAAAACTTGAATAAGTTTATTGTGGAGCTACTAAGTCAATATGTTGAACTGTTGCGTCTACAGCTTTATGGTTACTGAATTGGAGTCATTGCAATAGTTGACCGTACCTTTGCGTTTTCTGTTTCGGAGAAGTTGCGATCCATCAACGATTTCAATTCGTATTGTAACTGGGACATCTCGGTCAAATGAGGATTGGAGGGAAAATGCGGTTCCGTTCTTGTAAATGATGGTATTCTTTTCATCGTTTATAAGGCACTAAAGCCTGTTTGCGTCCTTCCATTCGATTCCAGTGTTGAAAACAGCATAGGTGAAATTCCTCCGCGTTGTACTTTTGACGGATGTGTATTTTGTATTAGATCATTTGGCGAAGACGTGTCGAGTTTTGGCTGAGCATTCTTTCTGGTGTGGAGACAAAGGTATAGTGGCTTTCAAGACATTCAAATAACATTCGCACACTGTATCGATTACATCTTTGGCGGTTGTTTTAATGGGTTGTTTTCGCATGTGTAGAGAAGCTTTGGACATGACAGACATGTCCCCATGTATGGGTAAACGAGGACGCAGTCATTTTCTTTTCTATCCTTTTTAGCGAAAGAGTGGTGTGCACTTCATAGAGGTTACATCTTTGAACCTTCAGGATCACTAAAACACTGATCACATCCATTACCGCAATCCTTTTTATACTGGAATGCATCGCCACTGATTGTCTTTACGTTGTCTCAACCTGATGACAGGTATCACACGTCGTGGAGGGTGTCGCATCGGACTAAATAGGGTGAGTTTCAGTAAACTCTGTGAGATTCTGCCACTGCTGCTAAAGAGGAAGAGGCTGTCGCCGTTGATGAAGATTTTGGAGATGCTGCTTTCCATTGTTACATCAAATGAGGAAGAACTGGTATGAAATTAGGTTTGGCTGGCATCACCAGCAACGGTTAAGTGGAATAGCCCGAGGCTACTGGAGACGCAGTCACCGTCGCTGCAGGTCATGGGTTGCGAATGTAAGGTTGCATCATGGCCGAAGTGCCTCTCTTGCGAGTATAAGCTGTTTTCTGCGCGTTTTACTTTTTCTATGGGCTTATTTCTGTTGCTGTGCCATAGTCTTGACACATGTTCCTTTTTCTCTGGGTTCGTTTGGCATTTTTGCGTTTGACTTTTTCTTGATAAGAGCATTAGGATCCCATTTTAAGAGGAAACGAATTATGGCACCTCCTAGAAAACAGCAAAATGTAGGTTTCAAAATGATATGCTTTTTGGTTTGAGTGTCAATGCGAGGATCGGTCAGTTTTGTCAAGGCTTCTTTGTTTCTCTCAAAATGTGTGTTTGACGTGCTGTTACCGTAAATCATCATATAACCTCTTTGAGATTGACTTCTAGGACGCGAGCACGTAATTGTGGATTTTATTTTATTCGCGACTGATGTTGTCGAGGGCACGAACCAATTTGACTGGAAGATGCGACTGAAGGGACGTCATGTTCATGCCGTGTGAAAGCCAACGTGTCCGATATTTTTTTATAGATTGTTTATGTCAAGTCAACGATTCGGAGGTGTACGCGACAGGTTCTCCGTCTTAGCACCAGTTGTGAAACAGATGGGTACGAAATCGCAAATAATCGGGGTTGTTTAAACTTTAAATTCATTTTCGTCTTCACCTAACATGTCGTCGAAAATGACCAGATGGGTTTGACTGGGGTCACACACGGTCCCGTCGTGTTCGTCAGAAATGCCTTCCACAAACATGATGGAATGGCCTTGACTTTCTATCGCAAGAGGCTGTACACCGATAGCCACTCTGTAGCACCACACGATCCAATGAGGTGGACAATCGACCAAATTTTGTTTCTGTTCGAACAAACGCTTGACAAATTTGGTTTTGCCTGATCCGATAGGTCCGGCATTTAACATGTTGTAGGGGTGGCAAAGATACATGCCCTCCAAGCTGGCACTATCTAAGCATTCGTCCATGACTTTAAAAGTGTAGTAAGTGGGAGCAGAGATAGTAGAAGTAGCGATAGTGAAGGGAATGTCACTTTTGACACGAAAGCAGACAAGACAAAAGGTTTTATGCTTTATTCAGGACACGTGCATTACAAGTTAAAAAGGAATGGCACGAAAGACAAAACTGCATAAAACTACATAAAAGCCAAATTCCTAAATACATGGATATAATGCACATGAAAACAAAGATAAATATAGACAAGTCACTTTACAACAAGCTGGTGTCTTAAACGACATGGTTTTCCACGTCAATGACTAGTGTCCTACTAAAGGTAGGGAGTGACAATGAGGAGACCATCGAACATGTTCTAGGTACGCGAAATCTTTTGTTCCCACTGGTAAAGTGACGCACCGCAAGTGAAGCACTTGATTTTATCCCCATTCGCCCAAGTAGAAGAGGCCAGCACTGGTTAATTCGGGGGGAGGGGTAGGCCCTCGCAGATATTTAGGCCATTTTTCTTTGAAGGTTTATAATCGATCTTCAAAGTGACATTATTCGGTGGAACGCACAGGGAACAAATATTTCTCTTTCATTGGTTCATTTAGTTGAGGGTACGGTGAAATATGCAGGGTTTTACGTAGGTTGCATGAGCATGACATCCGTAGGGTGGTAGAAGCATGGTGTCACGCCGAGGTTGACATCAAGTAAAGAGTCCACAATAACGATTCCATCGCGTTCGCATCGATCAGATTTGACAGGCACATCATCACTTTCCATGGTACGTGTAGGGGTAGTAATCATAGCGAAGTTCCCGCTCGCGTCACAGCAAACTGCATCAATGCCATCGCAAGGCGCAGCATCGCACGCTACTTGAGAATCACCGAACTTGAATGGTGTCTGTCAAAATGTATTCATCTTTCTCGCTTGGTCTTTGTAGTTACAATGAACTATCAGTCTTGGACGTTTTCCCTTTTTATATGATGATCAATATTGACTAAAACTTAGTACAATTTTAAGCGAGCATGGGCTCTCATGTAAGCCACAATGATGATATTTCTAGATTCGTCGGCTTCTACAGAGTAAAATTCTTCTCCGTAATTGACCATGATTAAGTCCTAATGAAGGACGTCAATGTGTTTCATGTAGTTTGGGTTTGTTGTGAGTCATCTGGATGTAGCGGGAATTTTTTTTAAAAATAATCCATCTTAGGTAAACACGGCAGTTGTGCCATTTTCCCCCATAAGTAATTTAACATAATTTTGGCAAACGACTGACTTGTTTAGTTCTTCTCCTCAAGGTCTAAAGTGATTACTTCTTGCTCCCATTATTTTCTTTGAATTTATTTTAATCTTCGGGAGTGTGGCACCAGGAAAGATAGACTGAAATCTTCTTTTAGTTTGAAATCCACGTAGTTTGCAAAAATGCCTTTCTCGGTTTGTTTGCCCTTGTGGTATTGTTCGGTTTTCGGAAAATTGGTAAAAACATAAGTTTTACTTCGCGATGTTGACGTAAAATGGGATGATAAAAGTTCGTTTTAGGAGTCAAGACTTTGCACTTGATCGATCCTTCGTATTGTCGAATGTTATCCACGTTTATGTGTTCATTCAACAATTGCAGATAACCTGTGGAAAAGTCATATTTGCACACGTAAAGATCCATCTAACACACGTCCAAGTATTTTGATTCTTCTTTCTCTTCGTCGGCTTGGTACAGCAAACATGTGACATTCGTCCGTCCTCCATAAAAACTGTCGCACAGATTCATTGAGTTTACCAACTTTTAACTTTCCATGTTACCTTTAAATTCTGGATCAGTTTTCAGTCGGTGATCTTAATCGTGTTCCGACATTTCCACTGTGCCTGGTAGAACTCTTCCATGGTCCGTTGTAAAAACTGAGCTTTAGTGTTACGTTGAGGGTAGATGCAACTGCCGTGAAAAAAGCATTCGTTAAACTCGAACACGATCTGTAGGTTTTCTAACTCAGTGTCGTCTTCCAAATATGACCTGATGCTCTATTCGCTACCACCATAAGGTCATGTTTGATGCATTGTCATTTGTCTTCTTTGTGGCACAAGTAATGTGGCCAGCGTAGGGCTTTAACCAATTATCGACGTTTGACAAAATTGGTCGTTTGAAGGCTGATGACGGCCAAGGTGTTTTGGGGGCATAAATCGTTGGCGATACACTAATGAAGACGATTTGGCAATGGCGTAGGCTTCTTTTGAAGGATCGATCTCTCCGTATTCCATGAACAGTTATCGAAACGTTTCACAGCAACGTCGTAAAATGTTCACGTCTGAGCGACAATACTTTAGCATTTTTTCCTGAAAGTCGAAGGGTTTAGAGGTGTGAGTCTCATACCAAGCGTAGAAAACTACTCTTTGTTCGGAGATCATGATGTCGTGGTCGTAGTAGTGAGCATCAGTCAAATGGGGTAGACAGCGTGTCGATTGGCACGATTTGCCACTCAGAAATTAAGAATGCAAACGCCTGTCTCATGAACTTTTTAAAGTGTTTTGTTGTGAATTGGATTGTAACATTTTACCAGAATAACACACACACACACACACACACACACACACACACACACACACACACATATATCATGGGATAGACAAGGAATTTTGAATTGTAATTGCTTTGGGCAAAATGAAAACTTTTCGAGAGACGTGAGTGGTCCTGAAAAGGATCGTTGGGTGTTTGTTTGTTTTTCTCTTAAGAACAAGCAAACTCATAAACCGAACGTAATCAGCTTTAACTGCTTTAAGCCTTTGCCACGGCCACGGCCTACTTCTCAACTTGCTCCTATCGATGAAATCATTAGTTTTGGTATCTCAAGCGTATCAGGTGTGTCAACTGGGATTGGCTGCTTGGCACTGGAAGTTCATTCCCTCTTGGGTCGTAATAACGAAGTCTGATACAGTTCAAACTCCTTACCTCTGCCAAAATTTCACCGTTTCGCTTTCACCGTACTCCTTTCTTAGACCTTGTTTCTTCTCTGCTGCTTTTTCATCCTGTCGGTTTCTTCTTGCTGTTGCTGTTGAATGAGAAAATCTTGTTCTGCCTCTTTCTTCTGCTGTAAAATGTTATCCAATTCTTTTTTCTGTCTCTGTTTAAAATCCTTGACGCGTGGTAAGGAAGGAGAGGTGGCGATGGTGCTGGTAACGGAACAAATTCTTGCGAAGAAGAGAGAAAATCGACTAAATCCCAATTAAAATCTGTCTTTTCTGGAAGTAGGTCTCTGTTGACTTTGGTAGCCACTGCTATGCCATCGGTTATCGTTTCCAATGCCGGTGCCCCGTCAATTCATCTTCTTAGTTTCCATCATGTTTGAAAAGTCTGTTCCATGGATTAACTGCGCATAGACTCTTGCGCAATTAATTAGGGAATGTCATGTCAGATGATGCTCTTTTCAAATTGGAAGACAGACTCCACACTGTGACTGAATTTTGTAACGCGTGTTAGGATTGGTGATAAAACTCGATCCGTTTCGATTCGCTCTTTCGCTATATAAACCCACTGTTCATTTCATTCCTTTCGCCATTTCTCGTCACAAGGTGTAGACTAACTTTTGAATCGTCAGTCCTCGTATCGTCATTGCTGTTTCGTACAGATTATCCATGTATTTCAGATCATCATGGACATTCAACTGGATCACGGATACGAGCGTTTCGAAAAAAGAATTTATGTGGAAAGAAAAGGCTGTCTGACAAGCGTCCTCATCTACAGCCCAGAAGTCAGAAGAAGTTTGAAGAAGAGAAAAAGACCTATGCGACGCTTTCTATGTTAATTGAATGGTGCTAACAAAAATAGCAAAGACCTTTTTCAGTGCCACTTATATGCTTTGAAAATATATTTATTTTCTTTGCCATATATGGGTATGTTTGTTTGTTTGTTTACCCGTCCCCGCCCGCCAAGCGTTGTTTTCATGGTATAGTTTATGAACTTGCTGAAATCGCTGCTTTCTACCGCCACTCACTAAACTACCTGAACTTACCCGTCATCCGCCACTCGCTGCACTACCTGAACTTACCCGTCATCCGCCACTCGCTACACTACCTGAACTTACCCGCTCAACTAGCTGAACTTACCCGATACATCCTGTAACTGTTTGCTGTTTAGCCCGATTGAGGTAAACTCCTTGCCAACATTGTTGTCAGTCACCAATACCGTGACGTTGCCTCACATGTTCCATTCGTATTCAACCTACAGTTCCAATATTCCCCATTTTCAATTCCCTTTTTCACTAAACGTTCCCAGGGTGGGTGGTTCTGTAAATTATTATCCCACTGACGCTAATGTATCCCACATTACTACTTACGAAAGCAAAGTATCACTGTGCCAAGCAGGTAATGTTTTACAAGTTAAACAAAAGTCTAAAGTTATGCTAATGCAACTTTGTTTATTTATTTATTTATTTATTTATTTATTTATTTATTTATTTATTTATTTATTTTTAAAGAACAATACCTAGTATATTTATTTTGGACATATTTCTGTCATTATCTGCTAGTAACTCGAGTGCTGAAAAATACAGTAGCATTCACATAAATTATTTGCTTCGCTTTCACAACCGTAGTTTTTGGTGTAACGCTTGTTCTTTTGTTTCTTCCCATCAGCGAAATACTTACTTGTTATGGTGAGCTGTAAGTTTCAGATGATATTTTACGGCAGTTTCCATTGCTTCAGACAGGCTGCTGTGTGTTTCTTTTTCTTTGTGCATCTTTTATTTCCATAGACGGAACCTCTATAGCTTAATTGGCTATCCGCCAATCCAAGACCAATTTCTGATGACCCAGGGTCATCTTAGTAAAGACAATTCGTTCTTATTTACTCTGCATGTTATTGACAATAATTGTCAAAAGTACCGTTAAAATAAATTATTTCATGGTAATCACTGCAGTGGTAAATCGAGCTTAAGGCGGTAAATATTATAAGTAGCTAGCTAAAAATAACACCTACCTGTTGCAGTGACTCTTTGATCAAAAGTTAGTCCTAATAAAAATATGGTTTACATAAGATTGTCCTTCAAATTAATTTTCTAAATTTCTGTTCCATAAAATATTACAGGAATGCGAACTTCCTTAAAAAATGCATTGTTGTCAGGTAGGAGTATATTTTGTTTTAGTGACTTTGAAAACTGCGCAGAGTCGATCACGACATTTTCTATTCTAAAACAAGTTACAAGACGTTGATCACAATTCTTCATGACATTTACTAATTTAAAACAAGTTACATGACCTTGAACACAGTCAGTCATGATATTTACTATCTTAAAACATTTACTATTCTCAAATCAAATTAAATTACGGGACTGAACGTTGTGAATCATGACGTGCTTTTCTAAGCAACTAACATTACGTGACTGAAAATAGTGAAACATGTTATTTGCTTTTATAAAAGAAGTAACTTTACGGGACTGAATATAATGAAACCTGTTATTTGCTTTTATAAAACAAATACTATTATGGGACTGAATATAATGAAACTTGTAATTTGCTTTTATTAAACAAGTAATATTGCGGTACTAAATATAGTAAATTATGTTATTTTATAAAACAAATTAGATTCCAGGATTGTCAAACATAGGCTGTCATGACATTTTCTAAAGCAAGTTAGATTACTGGGTGTTGTCTATAGACAGTTATAGCATTTGCTATTCGTAAGGAAAATATAACGCAAGATTTCTACACATTTCGGGCTTCAAGACATGGGCGTCACTCATGAATGTCTAGGGAGTTATTTCCTGTTTTATGCTTCAAGTCGTTATTTGTGTATTGTAGAAATATGATGGACTCAAGAAAGAACGTTTGATTAAGCTGTTTTGAGAGCTGAACGGACTGCATGTCCCCATCCATCAAAACGTAACGTAATCCATATAATGTTATTAAATATACTCCCAATAACTTTAGCTCACTGCTGAACATTAGTTATAGTAACTTCTTGCGTGTCATTGCTATTCTGTTACTTGTATTCACTTGATCAACATTATTGGCTCCCATATACCGCTTGAGGACTATGATTCTCTCTCTCTCTCTGTCTCTCTCTCTCTCTCTCTCTCTCTCTCTCTCTCTCATTGCATTATTCATAAATTGTCAAGACTGTTTAAAACCTAGCAGAGACGGACTAAGCAGCTGTAATATCTTATTTGTGCTACTTTTCCTGAATGGAAATTCATATCTTGAAAATATCTTTTAACTGCCCAAATGGATGGCTATATCGACATGGGGTTTTCACCAATACACTGCTTATCATAATCGTGGTTTTGATTCTCGTGTTATCGTTACTCCTGAAAGAAATTCATATAGACGTGAGGTTTTCACTGAGAGACATCTTATCATTTATGCCTAGTTTAGGTCCAACATAGCAGAGATATTGACCATTTTGGAAAACTTATTATGACTTCTTTGATACTGTGGTTTTATCAGGCGAATTTTTATGATGTCATTTGGTTCCAAATAAAAGCGATGCCGATCTGATGTCTAAAATCGCTGCCACAGTGAAAATCTTGTCACTATTACTCCTGAATGAAAGGTCCTATCATCATGGGGTTTTCATTAAAAGATTTCTTATGTATTGTAAATGATGTATAGTGCATTACCCCTTTGAGAAAAATCTTGTCTCTGTTTATCTTAAATGGAAAATCATTTTGACATGGTCATTTGATTGGAAGAGTTAATTTGTTTGATTAGGATTTTTAACGTAGCTTTAACAATTGTTCAGTCATATCGCTACGATGTCTGCATTGAGGCAGTTTATAGTGATGTCTAGAACAGGGGCATCATGCCGCAGACATGTAGCATGATGTTTCACCCATTCACATTTTCCTGACACCATGCCTACCAGTCGTAACACTAGCCTCTTAATGCTGAGCGCCAAGCGAGGCAGCTGTTAGTACCATTTTTGTAAGTCTTTGGTATGACTCGGCCGGGGATCGGACGCACGACTTCCTGCTTCCGCGGCGGACGCTCTAACCACAAGGCCAATGGAGTGGTTAAAGAGGAGTTAGTTAATCGTCTGTCTGAATGGTCGTAAGTGAAAATAACTAACCTTCAGAGTATGGCTGCCATGGTGGCTATCCTGAAAGTATTGTTATTTGTACTACTTCAAAATGGGTTGTATATAAAAATGAAGCTTCCACTATTATTCTTA
Source organism: Unio pictorum (assembly GCA_030141615.1). Lineage (NCBI taxonomy): Eukaryota > Metazoa > Mollusca > Bivalvia > Unionida > Unionidae > Unio > Unio pictorum. Next base: position 12,333,622 of record JARLTB010000442.1, read on the forward strand.
TGTTGACCAGTGGGTCTTTAAGGAAATAGTGCCGGTAGTAAATCCAATATGGTTCACATGACAACTGTCATAAAATTCTTGCTGTCTCTACTCCTCGAGAATTTACGATCACTATGCCATGGGATTCTCAGCAACTGAATTATAATGATATCTGCTTTGTCGTAAGTGAAATTGATAACATGATGACAAAAAGTATGTGTACCACAGCAGCTAATTTGAAAATCTTGCTATCGCAGAAAAAGATAAATCAGATATAGTTTTAACACTTAAATTGAAAGGGAGAAATAATCTTATCTTGAATTCATATAATTCTTTTCGCTCAGTAGAGCGTCAGCCCTTTGAGAAATTTGTTTATTTCGTTGTAGTACATATGCAAATATATTTTGAATACACATTCTTGTCGTTTTTGTGTGACAAAATTGTTTATTGAAAAATATATATTGTTTTGTTACTGACTAAAAACAAGTATAGTAATTGCCGTCCGTGATACCACTTCTTCCCAAAAACCAGTAAGGGTACATTGAATTTATATTTACGTTGTTCATTGGTTGCAAACGCCAGTGTGCATTGACACATTGCTTATTTACTTGTTACCACTATTTTAAAAACTCGTATAAATTAAAGAAAACTCTGTGCTAATATTAATGCAAATTTAACTGTTGTTTCAATATAAAACGTTTCTAATTCAGTGGGTATAAGGATAAAAGGAGATGATTCCATGTGTAAGCAGATTTTCTGTAACTAACTTTTAATATTACTGAACACGCATACATCAGCAAAGAAAAATATATTAGACAAAACAATGGTAAATGTCTTTAGAATAAAACTGAAGAAAGACGGAAAGAATGTACAAATGAATGAAAGAATGGTAAAGAGCTAGTCGGGGTAGTATTTATGGTAAGTATCTGAAAGCTCCATGGTTATTTTAAGACTTCATGGCGTGCAAGCATACGGGCCAGTAATAAACAAATTATGATTTATGTGTAACGTTGTTTATTTGTTTATTAATATATTTATTTATTGTGTTTATTTATGTATTCAGATTTTTAACCGTCAGACGCGGATCAAACAGGTTCTGGACGCCAAAGGAATAGAGTACGAAGAGATCGATCTGAGTAAAGACCAGGACAAGAGAAACGAAATGCGAGAAAAGGCGGGGATTCCTGATCTGCTTCCTCCCGCACTTTTCAATGAGAACATATACTGCGGGGTGAGCTCATTCGATTTTCAATTCTGGATCTCGCTTGCGCATCAAAGCATACATTCTATTTAGCAGGCTAAATGTAGGAAAATGTTTGCGCCCAGAGATCGCGAATATAAATAATTGAAATTTAACGAGTCAAACAGTGTTTTTTGTTAATGGCATTCTGTTATCTAAGTAGCATTACATTATCCAAATGACATAACATTGTCTAAATAGTCGTTAAAAATTTTGACTTTTCGAGATCATTTGTCGTCTTAAAGGTTGGCATCCTCTTTCAGAGACCCTAATGTAGAGTCCATCCCTTTTATTGGTCTTTCTATAAAACTAGTTAATTTTAATTCCAGGCCACAAATGTGGAAGGGGCATAGATGGTACCCTTGTCTATTCATGCGAAATGTTTTCAAGATAAGGAACAACGGCTTATTCCTGTTGTATGAAACATCATTTGTATCTCCATTCTCTCAACCCACCAGCTCCCTCCCCATCAGAAGATTACGCCCATCTTAAGACCTCATTATTTTCATTGTGTATTTAGTAAAGGGCAGTCAGTTCGTTAAATCTAATAATTTCATTTCGTAACTGACAGTCAACACCTTATGATTACAAATATTCTTCTCACTCAAGGATTTTGAGACATTCGAAGACGCAGTGGAGGATGGAACACTGAAAAAATATTTAGGATTGGAATGAAGAAAAGGTATTTGTCTAAAACAAACATCTCTCTCTCCCTCCCTACCCCCCTCTCTCTCTCTCTCTCTCTCTCTCTCTCTCTCTCTCTCTCTCTCTCTCTCTCTCTCTCTCTCTCAGTTCATTTAAAATTTATCTTTAAGTAAGTCTTTGTGTTTGGCCAAAGGTAACATTACTTTCTCTCAGATAAATTAAATTACCAAAATATTCAATCGAGAGGTTCCCATCATTTTTAGGTTTTGTTGCGAACCAATATTGGCCAGCAATATTTCCACACTGAAAGCCTATAAAAACCTTAAAATATGTGAAATCGTCGAAAACCAAAATATCATATAAATTAGATTTACTGATAACATGTGGAAAAAAAGTATTCTTTACCATGCGCCGGTTTGTGACATACGTGTTTAAGGTAGTAGACAGACAGCACGTACATTTAGGGTAATGAGATAGCAGGTACATGGTATCATTGGCATTTAGGATAATAAGACATTGTGGGGTACATGTTAACATCGGTATGTATAGCAGTGAGCCAGAGGGTATATGTTTATTGTGACATTTAGTGTCATGAGACAGCGACTACATTGTAACATTGGTATTTTGGGTAAGGATACAGCGGGTACGTGGTAATTTTGGTCTTTAGGGTAATGAGACTGGGTACGTGAAAACATGGTACAAAAGGTAAAGATAAAGCGGGTATATTGTAATATTGTTATTAAGGGTAAGGATACAGGGAGTTCATGGTAACATTGGTATTTTGGGTAATGATACGTGGTAATATTAGTATTTACCGCGGGTATATGTTAATATTGGTATTTAGGGTAAGGATTCAGGGAGTTCATGGTAACATTGGTATTTTGGGTAATGATACGTGGTAATATTAGTATTTACCGCGGGTATATGTTAATATTGGTATTTAGGGTAAGGATTCAGTGAGTTCATGGTAACATTGGTGTTTTGGGTAAGGATACATGATAATATTGGTATTTACCGCGTGTATATGGTAATATTGGTATTTAGGTTAAGGGTACAGCAAGTTTATGGTAAGATTTGTATTTTGGGTAAGGATACAGCGGCTGGTCCATGTTAACGTCGGCATCTAGGGTAATGAGTCAGCAGGTACATGGTAACATTGGTATCTATGGTAAGATATGGTTGGATCGGTATTTAGAGTAAGGAGACAGCGGGTACATGGTAACATTGGCACTCAGGGTAATGAGACAGCGGGTACTTGTTAGCATTGGTTTTATGGTAATGAGATGTCAGATAAAGAAGCCAAAGCCGCCCTATAGCCTAACAAATCTAAAGGGAAGATTCTCTGTACTGACTTTTATATTAATGTTTATGTTATATCAATTTTAGTATTGCATTCGGAATAAATATCGGAGATGATGTGGTAATGTGCCGTTTGTGTACAGACCATACTTTCTGATTGATACATATCTCCATCTCAGGGATGAGGTTGTAGTCAACGTTCCCTCTAAGCGAATGGTAGATGTGCGCGCAGTGCTCGCTGCATTGCGCAAGCATTACGGAGACGAGCAAAATTTAACGTTGTATTGAGCAAAATTTAACGTTGGATTGACAATTCAGCTGCGCTGGGATGCGTGAGCAGCTGCGCGCGCACGTTGGTTGTAGTGTATCGCTTGTATATAGCATTCTTCCTTAGCAATCTCGGAGATGCAATAGTGACGTGTCGCTTGTACGTGGTCCATATTTCCTGCCTAATGTATACCTCCTGAAATTTCCGAGATGAGGTTGTAATGTGACACTTGTGTATAGGCCAGACTTCCAAACTGATGCGTACCTAGTGAAATCTCAGAGATGAGGAAGTTGTTATAGTAGGGTTTAACGTCATTTTTCAGCACAAGGTAGGCTATACATGGCGGCCAGTATTAATGGTGGATGTTGAACCTGAGAAAACCCCAGAAAGAACCACCGAAGCTAATGGCCAGCTTTCTCACATATCTACATTGGCCGAATCCGAGACTCGAACCCACGCAGACAGAGGTGAGATGGCAGTGATCCGTAACGGAGAGCGCTTTAGACCACTCGGCCACTCGGGGCCCCTGATGAGGAAGTAATATTACTCTTGTTTGTAGACCATATATCATGAGTTATGCGTATCCACTGAAATCTCTGAGATGAGCAGTAATGTGATGCTAGTATGTATGTTATACTTCCTGACCAATCTCTCTGAGATGAAGTAGAAATGTGACGCCTGTGTGTAGGCCATACTTCCTGACCGATCTCTGATATGAGGTAGAAATGTGACGCCTGTGTGTAGGCCATACTTCCTGACCGATCTCTGAGATGAGGTAGAAATGTGACGCCTGTGTGTAGGCCATACTTCCTGACCGATCTCTGATATGAAGTAGAAATGTGACGCCTGTGTGCCATACTTTCTGACCGATCTCTGAGATGAAGTAGAAATGTGACGCCTGTTTGTAGGCCATACTTCCTGACCGATCTCTGAGATGAGGTAGAAATGTGAGGTCTGTTTATAGGCCATACTTCCTGACCGATCTCTGAGATGAGGTAGAAATGTGACGCCTGTGTGTAGGCCATACTTCCTGACCGATCTCTGAGTTGAAGTAGAAATGTGACGCCTGTGTGTAGGCCATACTTCCTGACCGATCTCTGAGATGAAGTAGAAATGTGACGCCTGTGTGCCATACTTTCTGACCGATCTCTGAGATGAAGTAGAAATGTGACGCCTGTGTGTAGGCCATACTTCCTGACCGATCTCTGAGATGAAGTAGAAATGTGACGCCTGTGTGCCATACTTTCTGACCGATTTCTGAGATGATGTAGAAGAAATGTGACGCTTGCGTGTTGCCCTAGTAATACGAATCTCGAGCATAAATCACACGTTGCCAGTACCCACTATGAAAAAACATTCGTGTCGAATGTATTAACCTGAACCGTGTGCAGTAATGTTGTTAAAGTTTCGAAATATCAATCGCTGTACCACTAGAGGAAATCTTGGACTTTCTTAAAGAATGTTTAAAAGAAACACCATAAAGTTTAAGGAATGTACCTTTTCCCGTTTACAGAAATATCGGATATGTTAGTTGTTGGGTAATTGTCAATTCCGCACAGCTTTTAATGTGTGTGCTTTTTGTATACACCACCCATCCTGCCCCCAAAATGGCTGGTTGGTTTGTAAAATAAGGAATGGTCCTATAAATATATGATGTTCTCCTTGCACCTTATTATGATATCTAGTTAGTCCTGACTGCCAATCAGATATTTAGCTTGCCCGTCACAGCGATCATCTTGAAAACCTTGCCCCTATTTCTCCTGAATGAATTGTGTTATAAGCATGCGATTTACACCTCGAAACTGCTTGAATGATTGCCATGAAGCATTGAATATACATTCATTCCCATATTCTTTGACTCTACTTTGTCCTGAATGAAAATGGAGTTGTTGAGAGATTCATTAGGGCCACCACAACATCCATTATGAGAATCTGGTTACCCGTATTTTCGCGCATATATCCCGCGGGTTATACCAGATTTTACAAACCCCGCAGGGGGGGGGGGGTGCGGGTTATATAAGGGTGCGGGCTATATCACAATTTTTTTACACATGATGATATTACAACATATTTTTCGAAAAACGTAACTACATAACATATATTGTTCTAGTTTTGTTTTGCTAGGGTTGGATATTATGGCTACTACGGTGACTTTACAACCTACGGTATCGGGACTAAATCAACATTTCGGGATAAAAACTTAAAATTTCGTATCCGTCACGTTTTCATAATCAATATTTTCTGTTTTCAATCGAAATAACTACGGTACCTAATTTTACCGCTGGGCCACGATCCACTGCTTCAGGTCAGCTTCAAGGTGAGGCCACTTTGCTTTAGGTCCGCGACGAGCACGTTTTCGTGGATTCATCTTCTCCAACGTTCCTTTTTCTTTTCTCCAACCTCGGATTACACTCTCATCAATATCAAATTTTGTGCCTGTGGCTCTATTGCCATGCACTTCAGCATACGCAATGGCAGTTAGCTTGAAGTCGGCTGTGTAAGACTTTCGTTTCGGCATTTTTTAAATTAAACAGAAATAAATTATTTAAACTCGAATCTACACTTCACAAGAATACAAGATTATTTAAAAATGTCCGTGTTTATGTAGCCTGTAGTTGAGGCACAGCTCCTACGCACACAAGCACTGTGTACCGTGTTTTTCCTGACTTTTATTGAGCAAAGGTCGTCGGCTTACTTTGATGATGGCGCCGCTAAAGGCTCCAGTTGAAGGGTGAAACAAATACCTGTTTGTTATTGCTGCGGCAACTTCAGATAATTGTAGAACATTGAAACAGATTTGTTTTATTTGTTTAGTATATATCAGTGCTTCAAAGGTAATCAGTTCTCTTTGAAGTGTCAGCAAACGTATTTTTTCTTCTTCCATCTGGTATTTGTTTTTAAATTAGTGTCATCTGCTTGACTGTACTCATTTTACGTTTTCGCCTTCTGCGGATTTGGATTTTGACTAGTCGCATAAAGTAATAAGGCCAGATATCATCATTAGCGGATTATGATATAACAGTGCACTGTTAGTGTGGTTTGCCAGTATGAGACAAGGACTTGTTATTTTAACAATATATTCCAGTACATTGTTTCCTGTCATGGTGCCTTTGATTTTCTCTACTCCAAACGCAAGACTGTATATACGGTTTTTATCAGCCAAAATTGGTGTCGCCACAAATATCACCAGATGGTATATTTTGTCACCAAAACGGAAAACAGAATCGCAGTTTGCTACATCAGCGAAGCCCCGTGATCCTGTAATTGATTTCATTTCCGATTGTAGCTGTATAAATATATCTATGGTTGCGGGTTATACAAAGGTGCGGGTTATGCCAACGATTTTTTACACAAAACCCCAAAACCCGCGGGCTATATGAGGGTGCGGATTATCTGCGTGTGCGGGATATATGCGCGAAAATACGGTACCTCTTCTCCTGCTGAATGGATGACCATATCAACATGGGATTTCACGAAAAGACTTATTATGATGTCTGGTACCAATCTGAAGTCAGATGTGGCTGCCAAGGCACAGTGTCGTGAGGTTTTCACCAAGAGGCTTGCTATGATATTCGATTGGTTTTGAATGAAAAAGGCGTAGATCTGATATCCAATATATGCATCACATCATCAAAATCTAAATCGAGTTATTATTAATCACTGCTACTCATACATGAATAAAACACGTCTTATGATGTCTAGTTGGTTTTTGATTAAAATGGTGCCGATCTTAAGTCCAATTTGGCCGCCAAAGAAGCAGTTTGAAAATCTTCTTATCACTTCTTCTTCTGAAAGGAAAGTACTGTTGACATGTATTTACTAAAAAAATTTTCCCGCGATGTCATCAGTTGTAGATGTTCCGACGTTTTATTTATCGTATCATTATCGACATGGTGAATAACTTTATCATTATAAATTTGTCCGGTAAAGCTTTCCCAAACAAACAATTTGTAGTATAGCTATTAAATTCAACAGCATTCACTCTAACAGTAACTTTTAATTATAAAATCTACTGCGTATTGTTTGTCCTATAATCATTCTATTGTTTCAGATTTAATCTAGACTAATGGAGTGTTTTATATTCCTCTCAATCTCTTTCTCTGTCTGTCTCTCTGTCTGTCTGTCTGTCTCTCTCTCTCTCTCTCTCTCTCTCTCTCTCTCTCTCTCTCTCTCTCTCTTAAGGTTAATAAGGATTGCAATATGGAATGCAAAATATATAACAAACGAAATAAAACAAATAACTGATTAATTTGCAGTTATTTTTGTGAGTTTGCCATCATAAACAATTATTCTTAGCATATAAGCAAAGAAGTTAAACGTGATATACTAAATATCAATGGATGGCTGAGAAACACCTGCAGATAATAAATCTGTCAAATCATGAAGAGAAAAAAAAGACCCAATATACATTCCAGGTCAATGAGACAATCGCCTTCGTACAAAGGATACAAGTGGCTAAATATATCTGATGGTACTTATACAGATTACTTTTCCGATGTTGATATAGAATATCCTAAAAGGAACTACTTGATGGACGTAGTGATGGTCAATTAACACCGGAAGCCAGTCAGGTTAATTAAGTGAGGTCTATTAGCAGATTATCATAGAGTTGTTTATGTACAAACGAAATTGGCAGAGTTAAAAAATGTGTACCTATTCTAATAAATAAAAAAAAATATGTCCTGCATCAAAGAGTACTGAAATAAGATGTTCTGCTGGGATCAAAAATCTCAAACATTCACAGAATAGTGACATTCAAACAGAACTCCAAAGATGAAGCCATATAATAATAATAATAATAATAATAATAATAATAATAATAATAATAAGAACAAGAAGAAGAAGAAGAAGAAGAAGAAAACAATAACAACAATAATAATAGCAACAACAACAATACTAAGAATGATAATAATAATTATACTACTACTACTACTACTACTACTACTACTACTAATAATAATAATAATAATAATAATAATAATAATAAAATAAATAATAATAAAAATAAGAATGAAAAGAATCACTGATGATAAACAAGAGCAGGACCATGACAAAAAGCTAATAATAAATAAAAGTTAACATTAGTACTGAAAGTGCCATGCTTCATCCATCAGTTATTAATTTATACTTTTCTGTTATAGTAATTTAAGAGTAAACTATGGTGTGAAAGTGAGATTTTTGTATACTGACTTAGACATGGCAGTATTAACAGATGATGTATACTGACTTAGACATGGCAGTATTAACAGATGATGTATACTGACTTAGACATGGCAGTATTAACAGATGATGTATACTGACTTAGACATGGCAGTATTTACAGATGATGTATACTGACTTAGACATGGCAGTATTAACAGATGATGTATACTGACTTAGACATGGCAGTATTTACAGATGATGTATACTAACTTAGACATGGCAGTATTTACAGATGATGTATACTGACTTAGACATGGCAGTATTAACAGATGATGTATACTGACTTAGACATGGCAGTATTTATAGATGATGTATACGGACTTAGACATGGCAGTATTTATAGATGATGTATACTGACTTAGACATGGCAGTATTTACATATGATGTATACTGATTTAGACATGGCAGTATTAACAGATGATGTATACTGACTTAGACATGGCAGTATTTATAGATAATGTATACGGACTTAGACATGGCAGTATTTATAGATGATGTATACTGACTTAGACATGGCAGTATTTACAGATGATGTATACTGACTTAGACATGGCAGTATTTATAGATAATGTATACGGACTTAGATATGGCAGTATTTATAGATGATGTATACTGACTTAGACATGGCAGTATTTATAGATGATGTATACTGACTTAGACATGGCAGTATTTATAGATGATGTATACGGACTTAGACATGGCAGTATTTATAGATAATGTATACGGACTTAGACATGGCAGTATTTACAGATGATGTATACTGACTTAGACATGGCAGTATTTACAGATGATGTATACTGACTTAGACATGGCAGTATTTACAGATAATGTATACTGACTTAGACATGGCAGTATTTACAGATGATGTATACTGACTTAGACATGGCAGTATTTACAGATGATGTATACGGACTTAGACATGGCAGTATTTACAGATGATATATACAGCCAACTATCCATAACATCATTTTCTAACTAGAATAAACAACACCCACCTAGGGGATACATTTAATAATTGGACAACACTATTACCGAAGTTAGTGTTAAGAATTCATTTAATTCTAAAATAATAATAATAATAATAATAATAATAATAATAATAATAATAGGTCAGGATCTAAGCTAACATAACTTATTTACCAAAGAATTATTCAGGTCTACAGATTTTCTGGAAAAAAATATCATCTCTAGTAAATACATTTACATTACAATAACATGCAATGAAAACTGAAAAAAGGTTTAAAACATACAAGCAATGAAATTATATATATATATATATATATATATATATATATATATATATATATATATATATATATATATATATATATATTATATAATTTATATAATTTATATATATATATATATATATATATATATATATATATATATATATATATATATATATATATATATAAATATAAATAATCAGATGTACGTAAAAGCACACACAAACACACACACACGCACTGAACAACAAAAGGACAAATAAAGCTGTGCAAAATTGACATAAACACTATTTCCAATGTGCTTTTAGAGCAAGTGAATCTTATTTTCCTCACGTTAATTTCAGGTATTATTCATCTCAGGGAGCGTCAAATCAACATCAAAAGATGAGAGATGGTCAATCTGTTCATAAGCATTCTTATTTGTAATTACCTGCTACCTGCATACAGAAGAACGGACTTTTGATATCATGGTCAATTTGTACTGAGATTTAGTATATATATATATATATATATATATATATATGTGTGTGTGTGTGTGTGTGTGTGTGGGAGAGAGAGAGAGAGAGACAGAGAGAGAGAGAGGGAGGAAGAGAGATTTCGCTGTGCATCCGCATGTATGCATTGTCCTGCCAAATGCTCGCAACTACGTTTTATGTAATTTACGTATGTCATATTATCTTTGTACCACGTGATACGATGTGCCAATAAAACATTGTTATTTTTTCACGTAGTCATTGCTTTTAGAAGTATGTAATAAATATGCTCAACAACACTGAATTGGTTCTGTATTTTCAATTCCTTAGTCTGCAGTTTGACATCGAGCAGCGTCGAGATCGTTAAACCAAATCATGACGGTGCAAGTCCAAATGTGTCATTGTATTGCAAAATCATAGTGATAATGACAGGGCAAGTCCACTTGTGTCATTGTATTAGTAAAGCAATTTCATTATGACTTGGCAAGTTTAAATGTGTCATTGTATTAGGAAAGCAAGGTCATTATAACAGGGCAAGTCTAAATGTGTCATTATATTATTATATCAGGGTGATTGTGATGGGGCAAGTTTAAATGTGTCATATTATATTGGTGATTGTGACGGGGCAAGCTTAAATGTGTCATTATATTAGTATATCTGGGTGATTATGACAGGGCAAGTTTAAATGTGTCATTGTATTAGTATATCAGGGTGATTGTGACAGGGCAAGTTTAAATGTGTTAATGTATTAGTATATCAGAATGATTATGACGTGGCAAGTCTAAATGTGTCATTATTTTAGTATATCAGGGTGATTATGACGGGACAAGTCTAAATGTGTTATTATATTAGTATATCAGGGTGATTGTGACTAGGCAAGTTTAAATGTGTTAAAATATTCCTATATCTGGGTGATTATGGCAGGGCAAGTCTAAATAGGTCATTGTATTGCTGAAGCAAAGTGATTACGACAGGACAAGTCCAAACGTGTCATTATATTGCTTACCCATTCTGTTTTCTTTGTATATATATATATATATATATATATATATATATATATATATATATATATATATATATATATATATATATATATATATATATATATATATATATATATCCACTGTTGGTCATGAATTCCATTTTATTAGTTGTGAGCAAGTCTTCACCAAGTTTAATATAAAGTTTCATGACAATCCGCCAACACGTTTAAGATGAGTAGCGATGAAAACCTTGTACCAACGGACAGACAGACAACGTACAACACATAACGGACAGCAGACCATTCCGTAAGATTTTCTGCCAGATAACCAGCAGAGCAAAGCAACTCGGTCTTCAATAACAATGCTTTGAAAAAGTTTTGCACACTAAGTAAAACAACAATTTCTACATAACCAAGAACTTTCAGTAATGAACAGTAACATTAATTCTAACTTATTGTCCAACGAAAGTCTGACAAGAAAAATGCGATTCTTCTGCTGGGCACATTGATTCCATCAATATCCTGCATCTCTGCTGTTCTGGTAATAAAACTCCACCGGATGGCTGAATTCATTAGTTTATGGGCTAACATCATATTTCTCGCTTTGATATTCCAAAATCATGGAAGGTAAGATAATTCATTTCTTAAACTATTCATGTCAAATTCCAGCACGAAATACCTGTGGTTCAACATGAAATGAATATAGCACAATAACTGCGAACATCTTTCTACTTAATGTTGGTGTCCCAGTTTGTAGAAATGTTGACGTCTTTAGATGACTTCCTTGACGAATTCATTAATACTCATGACAACAGCGTGACACTTCGGACCAGGGCAAAGTTTTACACTTACAATTAGTATAAGACACAAGGTACACATTTATTAAAGATGCAGACGGTGATCTAAACGATGGTGGGTGGGTGGCGTAAATTCAGGAACGGAAGAAGTAATTCACACACGATAAATGTTTTCAATGACAGATAAAAATGACATGATCAAATAAGCCAAAGTCTCATAGTTTATCATCATCTCACATCGCAACGTTGAACATCAAATAATCTTGACACATTAATATTAACTGGACAAAGTGCATGGAAAACTCCATTCACAGTACCATTATGGTATTACAACATAGTGAACTGCCTCATGTTTTTCTGACTTTGTTTCATGTTTTACATTGTCATTATTAGTATTACTATTGAAAAAGGAATGTAGTTCTTAACAGCGCCAAGTATTTTGGTTTGTTGAGCTATGTATTACAGTATACATGCCCATCGTTATGGAATACCTAATGATTATGTATACATGACCATTATTTTTGAACATCAAACGATTACCGGTATGTATACATGACCGTCATTATCTAACACCAAATGAGTGTATACATGACCGTTATAATCGAAGAGCAATTGACTATTTATACTTTATACATGAGCCTTATTATCGGATACCAAACGATTACACTGGTCAACAGTGAAATCATTACTGACTTGAAAAGGCCCTAATCTGTAGTATTTTGGTGTGCCGAACACGAATATAACCGTGAAATGTTTTTATTGGCTCTCGTTTTGAAGATATTCATATACCTCATTTTCTATGTTTCACTGTGTAAATTTCTCCAGTAGGACTGCAGCAACATCCGGTATAATGATGTAACATTGCATAATACCATCATGCTCACATCATCCACAGTTGATTGCATCATTTTCTGATGCAATGCAATACTAATGCCATGCGGCTGCTGAAGTAAGTTGACGTCAGCTGTGTACTATACATGTGTAGGCCTATTATACTAATGCCAGGCGGCTACTGAAGCTGACGTAAGCAGTGTACTATATAAAGCCCAATCAGATAGGTTCAGCATTTAAACTATTTTAGACGTTGTGCGAGACAGTTCAAGCTACTGTTACATAAAACTTATTATTTTATCCATTTACGTACAATAAAGAACAGTAATGCCTCGAAAGTGTGTTAATACCGCGGACAATTTTTGCTATATTTGTGGGGAAGTGACATTTGCCAACCAGAAGAAAAGTATCAATTCTCAAGTGAAGAAGGCATATCATCTTTACTTCGGATGCAAGGTTGGTGACCAAGACAAGCCTTGGGCTCCGCATATATGCTGTGCTACATGTACAACACAGCTTTCACAGTGGTTGAATTGCAAAAGGTCATCAATGCCGTTTGCAGTCCCAATGGTGTGGAGAGAGCCAAGCAACCACCTAAATAACTGTTACTTCTGCTTGGTTCCTCCTCTTTCCGGCGGAATAACGAAGCGAAAGAAGTCGAGAATAGTCTACCCAAACATTCCGTCTGCATTGAGACCAGTTCCACATGGTGAGGGACTTCCTATTCCAGAACCTCCAGCAGAATATTCTCTTGATTCATCTGACGAAGACAAAGGTGAGTCGACCTGTTCTTCTCCTGGTCCATCAGCATGCAGTGATTCAGATTTTCACTGTGGTGCATCATCAACCCCACACAGAATAACACAGGAAGAACTAAATGACCTGATTCGTGATTTGGACTTATCAAAGAACAAGGCAGAATTGCTAGGATCAAGACTCCAACAATTGAATCTTCTAGAAGAAGATGTCACAATTACTGCATATCGAAAGCGCCACCAGCAATTGGAGCCTTTCTTCAGAAAGGAAAGTAATCTGATATTCTGTTCCGATATTGAGGGCCTCATGAATGCTTTAAAAATCACTCATGACCCACAAGAATGGAGACTATTTGTGGACTCTTCGAAACTGAGTCTCAAGGCTGTGCTTTTGCACAATGGAAACATTCTTCCATCTATTCCAGTAGCGTATGCTGTCCACATGAAAGGGACATACGATAACTTAAGGCAGCTACTGAATTGCATTGAGTAAAACAAGTACAGCTGGCACCTCTGTGGTGATTTGAAGGTAGTTGCCCTTTTAATGGGACTGCAGCAAGGATATACAAAATACATGTGTTTCTTATGCGAGTGGGATAGCCGAGCAAGGGAAATGCACTACATGAGGAAGGAATGGACTCACAGGCAGAATGTAGCCATTGGAGAAAAGAATATCCAACACCCAGCTCTGGTTGAGGCTCAGAAAATATTGCTACCACCCCTTCACATCAAACTAGGTTTGATGAAGAACTTCGTGAAAGCCATTGACCGGACTTTGCCAGCATTCCGATACCTGCATGAAAAATTCCCTCGACTCAGCGAAGCAAAGATTAAAGAGGGAGTTTTTGTGGGTCCTCAGATTCGAGAGCTTTTCAAAGATGACCGGTTCAACAACTTGCTGGAAGGTGACGCGAAACAAGCATGGAATGCTTTTCGCCTAGTTTCTACAAACTTCCTCGGAAATGTTAGGGCAGAAAACTATAAGGAACTAGTAGAAGACATGTTGATGAAGTATAAGAAACTTGGCTGCAATATGTCTCTAAAGATTCACTTCCTTCATTCCCATTTGGATTTCTTTCCTAGCAACTGTGGTATTGTTAGTGATGAACACGGCGAACGTTTTCATCAAGATATCGCAACAATGGAACAAAGATACCAGGGAAAATGGTCCACTACAATGCTGGCTGACTACTGCTGGACACTCCTCAGAGATGCTCCCGAACAGCTGTACAAGAGACAGGCGAAGAAACCTAAGATGTAGTCAATGACTTGATTTTTTATAGGTAGGCTATTAAAGTTGACCTTTTACTATTGGAATGCATTTCGTTATGTAAACATTAATTTCTTGCAGATTACAAAAAAAAATAGAGCCAATTTTGCAATTTGACTGTCATATTCGTGTTCAGCACATAAAAATTGATAAGAATTGACTAATTTTATTTCAGTAACATGACTTTTGTAAAAATTTGTTGTCCAGTGTTATATATACATAACGGTTATTATCGACATTATTACTGAACGACAAATGATTACGTATACGTGATCGTTATTATCGATGTACTTATCGAACGCCAACTGATTATGGGTTTATGACCGTCATTGTCGATGTCATTATAGAACATCAAATTATTAAGGAAACAAGATAGTTATTATCTAATACTTAATGATAATGTATGCCTGGCTGTTATTATTAAACACCAAGTGTCGATAGATACATGACCGTTATTATGGAATACTTAATGACTATGTATATATCGCTGTTTTTGTTAAACACCAAAATATCAATGACTGTTATTATCTAGCATCAAATGGTTATGCACACATAACTGCTATTTTTGAAAACCAACGATTATGGATACACGTCTGTTATTATCGACGTTATTATCTAAAAACATGAACATACATACATGATTGTTATTATTGAACTTTCATTACTGTCATTCATTGCATTTGGGATGCTTTCATTACTATAGTCTGGTTCCCCGCTTTAGGTGGCAGGGTCCAGTTTCGTAAATTGGCCCCTGGCAAATTTCTTAACTTAAGGGTATGGTGTGAGTTTTTGAGCTACTATTGTGTAATAATTAAAGATATGGATAAATTTGTGAACTAGGTGTTTCAGGCTTGTGTTGTTCTTGAAATTGATGTCAGACATGTACACTTTCCATAGTTACTCTGCAGTATGTTGATTGTGAAATACCAATAGTCGGCTAGGAAGAAGAGCTAGCCTCCCATAGCAGTAGACACGTGGGTTCAAGGCAAGTAGAATATCTCAAAAACGGCATGGATGACAACTATTATGAATTGCATCAAGCTATTTAGTAGACAATGTTTTTCAAAATTTTCATCTAGGAAAAGGCCTTGCTTTTGCACTGTGAGCACCACATGCTGTCAAAAATGGCCTTCGGATGTGAAAAATGCATGTATAAAATAGGGGTTGGGGTACATAAATATTTTATTCTAAGAACTTCAGTAGACTTGTCAGGTCATGTGTGTGATATGATTATGTTGCACTACATAATACCTATCCAGAAATATGTACCTTTTTGACCTCACTCGCGTATTATATTTTTAATGAATTTTTATATTAGGCAGGTGCATGCGACATTAAATTTGTACATAAAAACTGGACCCTGCCCCCTTTACGCAATGGGAACACCGACGCGATATTGTCAGGTGATCAAAACAAACAGCCTCACATGGAGATATATTGTTAATCTAACCGACGCACATTTATTCCTTTAATATTTTTTTTCTTAATAACACAATATAATCTTTACTAATACGTTTTATTTGAGCTTTAGAAGTCGTTCTATTGTGTTCAATGTTAACCACCAATTCGTCATATTATTTTTTACAAATATTTTTACTCGTAGGCTAAGACGAAGGAAAAGGGTACGATCAATGGTATATATATATATATATATATATATATATATATATATATATATATATATATATATATATATATATATATATATATCGTCATAACTTGCTAAATAACCGCAGGCATGAATTAACGTTATGACATATGACTTGAATATGACTCATTCCATTGAAAATTGTTGTCAACCATCACCATTCTGCTTTGTTATTAGACGCCACATATAGGCACATTTCATTCAACTTAAGATTCAAATTGTTAGTTTTCAATTTTGCTCTTTCCTGTTTGATAGTAATCATTAATACTTTAATCTTGTCTTTGTTAACTTGCATCCGATTTTCCATACATCCGGAATACTTTAATCTTGTCTGTGTTTCCGTGCATCCGATTTTCCATACATCCGGAATCTGTTCTAAGTAAGGCTATCTGATGGGAGACTTCATTATCTGAATTTTGCTGTTTGTAATCTGAAAGGAGTTGTACAATGTGCATATCGGCCCGTGAAATGTAGTTGCCTGTTTTAGTGGCAGCTTGTGAAAATGAGAATGAAGAGTATTCATCCATATTATATTCTACATGTAATTGGTTCTTTTTTAAAGAAAGAACTACCGTTTATTTTGACACATTGATTTTCATTGTTAGATATGATGTAAAACAATCAATCAGGTGACATTTTGTTTTAACGAATCACTACTATTAACAACCAATCATTTGCTGCTCGTAGTTTTTATTACTGTAGAGGTTGATGGACTCAATCTATCACACCCCGTTTTTAACAAATTTCTGATCCAAGTTCTAAAATGCTTTTTAAAGAAAGGATTTACATATAGTAAATCTCGATATTCAATTCTTGAACCCAAACTAGATGTAATACATGATACTGAATTCAATATATATATATATATATATATATATATATATATATATATATATATATATATATATATATATATATATATATATATATATATATATATATATATGAATAAATTCATAAAGAGTAATCAGAGTTGTTAACGATTTAGATTCAACCGAAACAACAATCCTAATAAACCATCCTTCTGCGATCCAATTTTG
This sequence comes from Unio pictorum, assembly GCA_030141615.1. Taxonomy (NCBI): domain Eukaryota; kingdom Metazoa; phylum Mollusca; class Bivalvia; order Unionida; family Unionidae; genus Unio; species Unio pictorum. Next base: position 12,351,280 of record JARLTB010000442.1, read on the forward strand.
TCATAATGTGATTCTGATGGTCTATGATCTACCACCTTTCTAGCTCAGAATGGAATGTTAATCTAAAGCATTTAGTCTGACCGAAATTATAGTGTTGCTTACTGTAGTCACTGCCAAGTCAATCATATTCATTTTGTGCTTATAGTCGAGATATTCCTCCTATTATATTCTGATAGTGACCACAATCCAATATAGTTCTCAAGTAACAAGCTCTGGAAACCATAAAAATAGCAAATGATGCCAATTGTCCAGGAAACCCTGGAAATAACCCAGGAAACGAGGAACATAGCACATGAAACCATGGAAATAGTACAGGACACCATGAAAATAGTACATGAAACCATAAAAATAGCACAGGAAGCCATAGAAAAAGACAGGAAACCATGAAAATAGCCCAGTAAACCATGAAAATAGCAGGTGAAAATAGCCCAGTAAACTATGAAAAACGCCAAGAAACCATGAAAATAGCCCAAACCACTTTTAAGAACTGACCTTACATATGCTCTAAGTAATTGTCAACCTACTTGTTATGAAACCCGGCCTTGACCATTGAGACTGGACTGCATATTTTCTTAACAGAACATGTTTAATTAAATGCAAAAAAGTCAAGAGAAATAAGCACTGTAAATAAGAAATAAGTGAAGTTATGATACCGTGTCTGTCACAAACATCGTGAGAAATGAAATTACAATAACACAGAAATGTTGTATACTATTCAATCGCTGGCTGTTGATGCAAGGCTAGCATCTACCTTAATTGGAGAAAACAAATCAGATCAATTTCGGTATATGTTTATAAAGCATTTGATTCAGTACAAACATAAAACATGAATGAAATAAACTCAAAAAAGACAAAACCTTTGATAAGTTTCATGCTTGGTTTAGATTCTTACTCATCAGGAAGGCAACATTGAGTTTAATGCTAAATCGTCTTTACAATACGTTTTACGTGGAGCCTTAGAAGGCTTGTCATGGCCATTATTTAATTCTCTTTTTCATTAATGATTTACCACTTCATATGAATGTCACGAAAACATCTTTTTTGCGGATGAAAAAAAAACCTCACATGGCATGATTGGTACAAACTCTTTTCTTGAACAAAATTTACAATGACGTTCTTGATGTTATCTCTGACATGTAGGCAAAATATAAAGAAATTAGAGGCTGTTATAATTATTAAACATATTTGCACATGAAATGAATTAAAAAAAACATAGAAAATCCCAAACTTTTACATGTAATTATTTATCGGCCGTAAATCAAATAAATCGTGTGGCATGCAGAATACACAATAGCCTTACTGAGCAGACTGTCTTCCTGTGTTCCACATCCTATGCTAAACATTCTGCAATGGATATATATATATATATATATTTCAAACTTCGTTTGATCATGGTTCCACCATATGAGCACATTGCTAATGGATATATATTAACTTCGTTTGATCACATGGTTCGACCATTTGAGAACATTGCTAATGGATATATATTAACTTCGTTTGATCATGGTTCGACCATTTGGGAACATCGCTATTGGATATATATTAACTTCGTTTGATCATGGTTCGACCATTTGGGAACATCGCTAATGGATATATATTAACTTCGTTTTATCATGGTTCGACCATTTGGGAACATCGCTAATGGATATATATTAACTTCGTTTGATCATAGTTCGACCATTTGGGAACATCGCTAATGGATATATATCGAATTAGTTTGATCATGGTTCTACCATATTGGAACATTGCAATGCCAGTAATATTGATACGTAAAATTAATAAACTAGCCACCTGAATTACTGCATGAGTAGACATTACATTCTCTTGTTTATTCATTAATTGACAGTGGTTACCTTTTAATTATAAAGTACATTAACGCTAGTTTGACAAAACTAATTTCATCACAATATATCAATGATCTCAGATCTCCAGCTTCCAATATCCGTTTATACAATTTATTATCATTTGAGTAAATTCAAAACGACTCTGGTCAAAATATATTCTATTCAGAAGTTTTTAGGAATATCATTCTCATTGCTAGTAAATAAAAACCAACAATATTCTCTTAAGATCACTTCACTATTTTCTTCTTTCCGATTATGCCACAATTTAATAAAATGAGTTATCAAACTTGGATACCCCACCACACCAATCCTAAGTTCCAAATCTACATGTATATATTATGGTTCAATATATTGTATGTGTGTGCATATTGTATGTTTACACGTGTGTGCATCTGTGTGTGTGTGTGTGTGTGTGTGTGTATTCTATGATTACTCGTGTGTCAGACACTGTGTGTATGTATATTAGCAGCAAAGAGGGTGGACAAACCGAAACTATTTCAAGCAAACCGAAACCAATTCAGGTAGACAAAAAAAAAAAGGAAATTCTTTAGGATTTTACGCTACAGACCCGGCACTGATGTCGCTGCGGAGATGAATTGTTTCAACCGAATATTTGATCAAGTCCGACACGATGTCTTGATCTCGGGTCATGCAAATTTATCGTTACAAATCCATGTGGAATTGACTGAGCGTGACTAAAGAAATTTCTAAAGAGATTATAATCCATATCACCGCCACACTAAGTTTGCCAAATATTTCGTAGCGTATGTGTGTCAACTGCGTTGAATACAGCAAGAATATTGCAGTTATCTCAGATCACGTTTGGTATTTGTGTGTATCGTTGAGTGACATATATCACATCGGTATTATTATGCCTACCTCTGGAAAATACCCTAGCGGGATTCTTTTGATTGTCTAACATGATATCATCATATACGACTAAATTGTTAATATTTCCATCAATATCATCATTGCTCGGTGCTTCCTCGATATCGGTTATAAACTCGATAATATCCTCATCGATTTTCGATTTTGCTTTCTCGTTAAAATCCTTTAACACATCGTAACGTCGCTGATCGTCTACACTCGGGGCTACTAAATACAACTTGTCTCATTTCATCCATCTCGTTATCAAATTAAGTAGCAGTTGTGTCTTGCCACTTCCAGATGGTCCGATTATAATCACGTGAATAGAATTCGGTAGCGCTGCATTATGCTTAACTGGTTCTCGTGTTTTAGTCGCCGAAAAATCAATTACATTCATGTTATTATAAATAAATTATGGATCTATATTGTGTGAAATGTAAGAAGCGTACTAGCACAAATGACTTGACGATTACAACTAAAAATAACAGATCATCACTTGCTGGTAAGTGTGTACAATGTGGTACAAAACATTTAGATTTGTTTCCCTTGATAAAACTAAGGATTTAAAATAACGAGGAGGTGATATTGCAGCCAAGTTAGTAAAACTCCCAGGAACACCATGGGCAAAATATCCGGGAGAAAAACACCTTCCAGGATATAGTTAATGTGGACCCGGGACCAGACTCGATATCAGACTCGATGATCAAAACCAACCCCGACCCGGTGAAAACCCAATAAACGCCACTGATAAGGCGTGTCATGCTCATGATGTTGCTTATAAAAGCAGCAATCTGCAAAACAGACATATCGCAGATGTAAAATTGATTCATGCGTTGAATTCTATCACTGATAAATCCTTCAAAGAAAAAATTGGCTTCAAGGTTGATAAAATCAGCGATGAAAAGTAAATTGATGTTGGGTGCTGGTAATTAATAACATCATGGAATCTATTTATTATTCTCCAAGAGGATACTGGAGGGGTAAATCAGCAATCAGTAAACTCGCTAGCGCCGCAAAGGTGAAAAATATCACTGCAGCGGATTGGTTTTCCAAACAGGCGATATGGCAAATTTATCTACCACCGCCTAAACAAATTAACTTCTCGCATTTTGATGTCAGCGTGGCTAATGAGGTTCATCAGGCTGATATATTATTTCTGCCGCATGATGATGTTTATAAGTATGCGCTAACTGTAGTTGATGTTGCGAGTCGATACAAACAAGCAGAACCTCTAAAGACAAAATCATCAACTGAGGTGGCTTCTGCGTTTGAAAGGATTTATCGATGAGGTCCTCTGCATTCGCCAAATCTATTACAAGTTTATCCTGGCAAGTAATTTCAGGGTGCAGTGTTATCAACAATGAAGCATCATAATGTCACCATCAGACGAGGACATACTGCACTACGTCGCGATCAGGCAATTTTTGAACGATTTAATCGGACACTTGCTGAGCGGTTATTTGGATATCAATACGCGAAGGAATTTATTCAGGATAAACGATCTCGTGAATGGGTTAAGAGATTACCAGGCGTAATTACCGCGCTGAATAATGAGATTACTCGAACAATCAACATGAAACCTAACAACGCGATTAAAAAGAAGTATATACCTGTAAAACCAGAAAATGATTTTTCAAAACAAACAATACTCGGCAATGTCACTGTCAGGTATTTATATGAACCAGGAGAGCTCGAAGGTGGCAGAAAAAAGAGCTACTGATCCTATATGGAGTGTTACTGCACATAAAATATCTAGTATAACGATATCTACGGGAATGCCGCCAGTCTATAGGTTAGATTCAACTGCTCCTCAGCGAGGATTTACTCGTGAACAACTGCAAGTGATACCCGAAGATACTCAATTACCGCCGCGTGGTCTTAACTAGCACCTCTGCGTCTGTTGCACTCAAGACAAGTCAGCATCACATTATCTCTGGTATGACCTACGCTGCTATTTTTTCTGTCTACGGTAAATTGGCGAGGATCTTTATCCAACCAACACCAACGCACTATACAATTGCAACTCGCGCAGTGATTATTCTGTTGTTATTTCAATGTGATTATAAACTCGGCATCAATATCAATATCAAATTTTCTGTTATTTTTTTGTCTTGTTTATAACCAGAGAGTTTTTTCTGATTATATCACCGCTGACAATATCACTTATTGTGGTGTCATTATCATCTAGAACAACTCTTCGAAGTTAATTTATTCTTTGTACTCCGGACACTGCACGATAAATTAAATTCAACCACTCGATGCGATTATCTATGATCCATACAATTGTATCGGTTATAGTCAACCCCTGAGAAGAATGTATCGTCGCTGCGTATCCTAGCTTCCATGGGGATTTATCAGCACGCAATGCATCTTCGAGACATTGATATCAAACAATACAATATCATTTAACACTAGAATCTGCTTCTCTGTCCCTGACTCTGTCAGGCCTGGAGTATCAACTTCGATATTTTGTCTTCGTGTATCCTTGGGTCTATAACACAGCGGCACTGGAAGTGTTGCAAATGTGTGTGTGTGTGTGTGTGTGTGTGTTAAATAACTTCATCTAAAGTGCATCTTTGACTATCTTTCTACTTGCCACTATCAAATCGTTTGGTCTCCACGTTTCCCAAAAACATTTAATGGGGTTTCTGAAATTATTTCACACTGGATTCTATCCGGTTGTAATCTGATTAGTTTCTTGAACTCGCGTAATTCATTATCAAGTGCTCTATGATCGGTATTAATTTCTTCATAATAGTCTACAAAATTCTTTAGCCAATTATGTGGAGACAAACCGACAAATGGTGGTTGACGATGATCGCCACACATTATCATTTTTGTATTCGCTACCAATAACCAATCGAGAAACCTTTGTAAAACATGTAACGACACTATGCATATCTCATCCCAAATGATGATTTCAGGAATATATTTCTCGCCCTTTCGATCAGGAGTCCATTCGTCACCTTTCCATCTAAAAAAACTTTAATAAGTGCAAGCATTAATTCCTCGCTGTTTGATCTCACTTGCAAGTCTGTGTGTTGGTGTAAGCACAATCATGTTTGATTTCCCTCGAAATAATTCAATCGCACAGGTCGTCTTCCCTGACCCACCACAGCCGTTTAAGTAACTGGTTATATATCTACAAATTGGATCGGAACACGACGGTGCATTAGATAGTTCTGATATCTCATTATTTTTCAAGTAATTGTTTTCAATCGTAACATCTGCTGATTTGGAATAATCACGCAGTATTTCCTTTTTAATTCTCCATGTACCCCAACTATCGTCTGAATTAGTGAATTCAGCCACTACTTCTTTATGTTTTACGTCTATATAAAATGAAGCAGTGGCTACTCTAACTGCGGTGTCAGAAAATCTATTTATCATCGAAAGTAAACTAATAGAAGCATAAGCCAGCATATACGACCTTAAGTACGTATATTGAGGATTTTCTCCATCTGTGTAAGTAACAATTGTACCTAATTTGGTTCCATCGGACAAGAAAGCGTCTATACGATCGACGTATATACCCCTAGATGTTACATCTGCGATTATAAAATCGTATTCAGCATCATCTATAATCGACCGCGAAGAATATCGTTTGTGGTCGTATTTTCCACCCTGTGTGAACTTACCAATTATGCTTCTACAGAAATCTTTTGCGTGTTTATTTCTAACTTCAAAGATTTCTTTGGACCATTTCACGATGTATTCTTCGTCGAGATCGGGGAATTTGTTTTTGTTTTCAGTGATTATACTATGTAGACTATCGGGTTGTGGTAACCAGACTTCAGTTTGTTTTCGATATGATATAATTGATTCACTGACAATCAGCGATATCAGCATTTTAGAATCAATCATATACCGTAATAACACTATTGGCATCCAGTGTTTTTCAGAGATGTGTCTGCCAAACCAAACATAACAGCATAGATGACGTCCTTTAGCCAATTCAAATGATACCACACGAGCGAATCCGGTGAGATCAAAATCGGGCAGTGGTCCATTAATCGCAACACTGGTCATCTCATGTGTGGGATGTCCAAATCTTTTGAAGTACTCAGAACACTCTCCATACCCGAGAAAACTCCTTGGATAACACGCAATCATATCAACCGAAATAATAGTTTCAGGGTCGTATTTTGTATTCCATAATCCACCATGGCCATATTTGACGCAGCTTGATTCGATATCTGAGAGAAATTCTGCGCGTGTTGGTTTCCATAGATTTCTCTTTCTCGTGAAATGAGCTGCAACTGACGGAATTGTAAAACAGTTTGTTAATAATTGTTCGTCGTAATCCGTTGAAAAACCACTAGCTAGTTTTTTTCATCTTTGTGGAGGGCTTCAGTACGCTATAATTCGCCATTGGGTTTTACAAATTGATCGAATTTACCCTCTTCATCTTCAAAACTCTGAAATAACCACACTGACACAGGATCGTTTTTACTTGACTCGTAAATAAAATCAAATAAATTTCTCCCAAAATTCTCTACGGGTAGATATTTTATGGTTCTATCCCGCGGAAATATTGTTACTGCGGATGTCCAAGCGTGTGCATCATAGTCAATAATTTTGATTGGAGATCCTCTCGATTCTCGATTTATATTTCGAGTCGTATAATATCTCGCCTGTTACCGTCTCTACGGATATTGGGAATTTTAGTATCCGCTCTAACGCGGCCACATTTTGAATTGTTGCTCAGCTCTCCTTTACTGTTAGCCCCATTCATTTATTTTTTTGCGTCTTAGATTCGTCAATTTGTTTCCACGCAACGCATTTGTAAAATGCTCTATTATTCGTTCTGCTACACAATTCAACGACGACTATTTCATGGGTTTTAGTTTTTCAATACTCGGTTTATCATTTATCGGATAGATTCCATAAATAACCGCGGTTACAGGATAGGATCTCTCGTAATACGGTTTGTCAATCCAGGTCATATTTCCTGGTTTGGAATCCTGACTTACAGTGACAGTTCTCTTATTCCCCGTTTCAAAGCGAACCGGACATATAATTAAATTCGTTTACATCTAAAATATTAAGGGGAATAACTCGTGTGGGCTTGTATACTTTTTATGAAAGAGAGGTAATCATTATGGATCTCAAAGGGGGAATAACCCGTGTGGGCTTGTATACCGTTTTTGAAACAGATATGAGTTACGGATCTCTATGGGATTTTTCGATGACTGAATGGCTTTTTTGTTGTGCTTTAACTGCTACGGATCTCAATGGAAATAATCAAGTATGAATCAAATAGGTGGAATTACAACAATTGAATTCTTTTTTTTTTGTTGATGTTTTTCAAGTATTCAGTTTTCGTATAAATGCTGTCATTAATCATAATTAAGTACACGAAATAATAAAAATTGCACACCTCTGTCATTGGTTTTCATGTATTAGTTAGCTTATATACCAAGCTGTCTCCTATAGAATTTTAGCTTTAAAGCCATTTGAAATTCCAACCGTGTAACCACCATACGCCACACACCGTCACACGGTGTGAATTTGTTTTTGTATTCAACCCGGGTGATTGTTTTGGGGGTATGGTGGTTTCAGTTTGAATGTAGAACAGCCCCGTGTGTGTATGTGATGTGTGTCTACCTATAATCCATTGTTATATGTTGTATTTTCTCATCCAAGCGACAGAGAAATCTAGCTGTTTGGCTAACCTTACTTTTCTTATCTCAGTCTAGTCATCTCAGACCAATCGTCTCAGTCATGGTGTCCACGCGCTGAGAACTACTTTTAAGAAAAGAAACCCTTCTTGTCTTCTGCTGTGCCATAGTTGTTCTCGAATAAAACAACAACAACAGCAACAACAACAACAAATAATAAATCATAACCAAGACATAGTTACTTAAGGTCAATCTATCTGAAAAACACACCAAAATGCGTGAAACATAGTATATACTGTTAGCTGCATTTAATGAAGCTGACCTGAAAATTTACTGTGCTACAGATAGGATAAAATTCTCAATGGTGTGTGAAATTAACTATGTCAGAAAACACTGATCCATGAACATAAAACTATGTACCTATACACTTCATATCCTCCCAACTCTCTAAACAACAACGGGAAACATAGCAATAGCCAGAAATGTGTTATGTCAAACATGCTCAAATTATAATTTGGTTAAGCATCTCCGTTGTGCTCCAGCTGAATATACCTGCAATATTTATTGACAAAAAATACACTTACCAGCCAGAAGGAATCGTTTACTCCTCAAAACATTAATTCACAAGCAAATTTCACTGCATCACTTGTAATATTTCCAAGACAGAAATATACATTTTCAAAGAATCCATGTACTTGAAAGTTTAGCACATGGCTATCCTTCATGGTCCACATATTAAGAGGGTGACGAGGGTCTTTTATACGGGAGAGTGGAGTACTCAAAATTAGAAATGATGAAAGGAAACAGTTTCTTTCTAATAATATTAAATATTTATTTTCAATTTCATATAACATCCATATATTAAATGTGATAATACCTCATTACTATGCGACGTTTTATCTTGTTATTTTTCTTTGCTCACGCGTATGAACTGTGTACTTCGGATGCAACGGTCACTCCACAGTCCTCATTAGTATATTTGTATTCATGCGCCGCAACATTGGGTCGTGTACACTAGTAAAGAGTTCTTTATACTTTAAAGGATAATATTGGGTGAGAAAAATAATCTACTTTGGGGGTTGGACCGAGATAATGAAATCTCAGCCGCGGGGTTGCATGATATATCTCCCCACTCGGACAAGTCTCGTGGGGAGACAAATAATGTAACCCCTAGGCTGGGATTTCATTGTATCGGTCCCAACCCCAACATAGATTCTATAGTCTTGTACTGTCCTATTTGTATATATCATTATGTAAATACTTGTATATATCATATCATTTCATTGTAAATACCATTTCATTTCATTGTAGATACCATTATGTATATACTTGTAAATATCATGTATATATCTATATATCTATATGTAAATGTGACGTCCATGCACGAAATATAACTTCTTGGAGTTCTAACCCGTTATTTGACGAGTTAGATCTCCTCTCGGAGACTATGTTTTGTGGTACCTCTGGGCCCCTCCGATGTGAATAAAACCTGAGGGGTTCCAAATGGGGATGTGATGTCTTATATATGTAACTTCTGGGTCCCTCCGATGTGAATAACACATGAGGGGTTCCAAATGGGGTTTTCATATATAACACTTTAGAGCGAATGGAGTTCATCATATATAATCATATCATAACTTGCATAATATCTCTAGGCGCAATAAGATGTTAATACACCTTAGAGCGAATGGAGTTCATCATATCATATAAAAAAGGGTCAAAATTGACCCCCAATTTTTTGTTGGGGAAACAATATGAAATCAAACGCACAATTAACTCGATAATCAAAACAATAAAAGAGATTATCCGCCAAAATGAAAATTCCCCTTTGATTGCCTGGACATAGTGAATGAAGTTATCACCATGGATTATTGACACTCTAAACACAACCATACATGTTTGCAAGTATGAGTAATACAGGTACGGAACAGAAATTCTATAGACAGGTATGCGCTTACTCACCTAGAACGAAATTCGATAGACAGGTAAGATAGTGTAATTTTTTTTTTTTGCATGGTGATTTATCACTAAATAAACTAAAAGCAAGACAACAATTTCAAACTGATTTCACAACGGATACTGAACAATTATTCAAACCAATAACCACTGCAACGGGGAAAGTCGTATCGACCACTGAAAAAGCCATATGGGAAGATATTCCTGAGGAACAACGAGAAAAAAGACCCAGCCCTTCTTCCTATACTTGAAAAAATAGAAAAGAGATCCAAGTAAACAAAGAAATCTTTAAAAACACTTCCGGGTGATATAGTAGCCACTGAACGACTTTAGAGACAACGTGAACTAGAACAAGAACGACTAGAACAAGAACGACTTGAACAAGAACGATTTGAACAAGAACAACTTGAACAAGAACAACGAGAACAACTTAAACAACGACTAGGTGAGGGTGATATTATTGAAGAACAAAAAGGTGATATTATTGAAGAACAAAAAGGTGATATTATTGAAGACAAAGAAGAAATTTCGAAAGAGAGAATACATCCACCTGAAAAGATATTTACGGAAGAAGCGATGAATAAATTTAAAATTCCACTGATGATGAATTAGCTGATTTTGCTGTTAAAAATTTTAAAAAGGAAAAAAAGGAAAATATATAAACGATAAATTTAAAGAAACTATAAAAACCGCTGACACCTGGTATAGAAAAATCTATTTCGCAAAACACAGTGGATTTGGAACCTCAAAAGATGATAATAATTTTATTTCGTATATAAATAAAATTAAAAAAAAACATAGGAAGTTGTCAACCACTATATGATCGAGACGAAGATGATGATGCACAAGGTGCAACAGGTTATAGTAGTAGTGGAAATGGATTTTCTCAAAGTGGAACTCCTAGGGGGTTTCAGGTAGTGGTCTAGTTCGTTGTCCTAGTAATATTCTGGGGGACAGAGCACGATTAGAAGTTCTCGTAGGAGGGAAACGAGCTGGAAATAACTCACCGGAAGTAATTAATGAGGCAGCTGATATCTGCAGACGACTATTTGAGGGTGGTTTCATGGATATTGGTATATATCGAGAGTTTATTGATGAGCTAGCAGACGGTTACCACAGTGATTAATTTGATGACTTTTAGCTATTAAATAAGATGATCATACACTACAACCACAACAAATCAACCATGGTCTATGTAGTAAACTCACGATTATCAGTTTATAGAGCGTACTAAGGAGATGGTCTTGGTAATACCATTACAAGGTTATTTGCAAGTATGGCTCCCAAAATAGCACCAATCGCAAAACAATTATCAAAGAAAGCTATTGATGTTATTCGTGATAAGGTTATTATCGCTGTTGGTGATATTGCCGGGAAAGCATTTTCTGCGGCTAAAGAAAAACTAGTAGCGTTAGTTCGGCGGCGAAAGAAACCAACAATGACTTCGTCATTGGTGACTTCGTCACCGGTGATAAAATCACTAGAGAAACTACCATCTACGGAAATTATGCCTGCAAGTATTAGCAAAATAATAAATAACTCAGTGGATCAAAACATAGCATCACTGAGCAGCGGCCAGGATAATATTACTGCAAATATGATAGCGGGAAGTGGTTTGAAATCGCGAGCGAGATCACGATTTAGATTAAGAAATATATAATAATATGTTCAAATCGGCTCCTGATACATCGTTTGATATGGACGCCCCAGTGCCCAAGAATGATTCTATACGCGATTATCAGTATTATTCCTATCATGTAGTACAACCGGATCTTCGATCACGAATCAAACTTCAGGTCCATGATACCAGCAAATACTTTCTACCCTCTGAAGTGTTTATCAAAGTAGAAGGAGAACTTGTAACAAATGTTGGTAATATACCATATGCAGATAATCAAAATGTCCGAGTTGGTTTTGTCAATAATGGTATTATGGCGCTATTCGAGAGTACTAGATATATGATTGATGGAAGACAAATCGAGTCTATAGAGCGTGATGTTGATGTTGATGTTGCCACAACATTAGTAGGGTTAGCAAGATATTCTGATAATTATACAAGATCGGCAGGTCCATCTATGATGTTCTCTAAGGATCTCACTGATCACGCTGAACACATTCCGTATACTAAATTACGGACACCGCAAGATACCGCATCTGATCCACAACCAGCTGGTTCTCTTGTACACAAAGCAAGACCAGCTGGTGACTTTGATATTATAAAAAGTACTAATCCTAATCACAACTTAGGGTTTGCAACACGCGTATCAATGTTGCAAGGGCAGCTTCGACATTTTTCATGCGCGATTCTACTGCATCATATTTTCGGATTTTTCAGAAATGTTAGAAAAGTTATCTATGGAGCGAAGCATACAGTAGCACTCGTGAAAAAGGGTAGTGATAATGATGCAATCTGGCATGGTGCTGTTATTGCTGATGGTAAAGTCATTATATCAAAACTATCACTGTGGATGCCAGTAATGACTCCATCAATCACCATGGAAGAAAGATTACTATCCTATGGAGGAAAATCATTGCTGAGTTGGCTAACAGTGACCACAGATACCATAGATTCTATTATTGATGGTACACTTACATGGCAATTGGCATCAAAACAAGGTGTTTCAGCTCCCCGTCATATATTTATTGCGTTACAGGATAGTACGCGATTGGGTTCACAAACACACAGCCATATGATATTTGATCAATTGGGTGTTAATGAAGTTTCGTTGAGGATAAACGGCCAACAGGAACCATCCGAGGATATACTACTTGATTACCAAACCAACCAAAAAGCACGCGCGTATCATCGTTTGTTGACATTTATGGGACGCGATAATAACGTAGATACCGGTCTGCAAATATCACAGTTGGATTTTAGAAAACTATATCCTATCTATTACTTCTCGCTGGAACATATTGATTTAACCAGACAATCTGTAGTTGACATACACTTCAGAGGTCGTGTAACCCGTCCGGTTGTAGGTGGTGTTGTCACTATCCCGAATTACAGAGCAGACAAATCGATGATGCTCGAAGGTGTTGGTGGACGAATGAGAGTAGCAGATGTACCAGTGGAAAATATGTAATGTAACAATTAGATCAATCTCGCATTAAATAAAATGAATCAGCTAAAAAATGTGGAACCACAATATCGCTGAAGCACAATCAGATGTCTGGTGGTCAGAATAAACTATCATTGACAGCTCGTCAGATAAAACACTTCAATGATGCCATCAAAGATAAAAAGGTGTTCAGGTCACACTCTCAGCGGCCGCAATTAAGAACATGATAAAATAAGGTGGTATATTCCCACTTTTCGCTGCGTTACCAGCGTTGATTGCGTCAGCGACCCCAGTGGTAGCAAAACCCGCCGCGCTAGGAGCCGTTGGTACAGCGGCAGGGATGGCACTAAAGAAAGCTACCGGACAGGGATACAAAAAAAAAAAGAAACGATCAGGAAAGGGTCTAAGACTCCCAGGAACTCCGTATTCATGGTACAGCGGAAAAGGCCTGAGACTAGGAACAGTTTATTAACAACAATATCGCAGATATCTCCGATGTCAAATTTTGATTTACTCGATGCTGCTAAAAAACTAGCGATAAAAAACTTTAGAGGTGTCTTTATGAGAGATCAATTACCACAACAACCAAACAACGCTGAAATCGTTATCATTAATCTCGATAACACCAGCGGAAATGGAACTCACTGGGTTGCTTACGCGATTGATCCGCGTGTGATTCTTTATTTCGATTCATATGGGTTAGCGCCGCCTAAAGAATTTATGCGTTATATAAACCGCTTAAAAACTCCTATCTGGTATTCTACAATACCAACACAGAAAATGAATGACCCACCAATATGCGGCATAGAAGTATTAAATTTACTCAACGCTATTTCATCATCGGGAAAACCACCCCATAAAACCGTACACGAATATACGAGTAATCGCTTTTTAGAGAGATCTTAGAGTATAATGATTGATATTTGGGGGAGATCTTTATCAAGCCTGAAAAAAACCCACCGCGGAAATATCTGCAACCGGTGATGTAAAAAAGTAATCGAAGATGAAAAAGCCGAGATGTTAAACCTCGCAAGTGTTGATCCAAATTAAATAGTTGTATTTCAAGATCGTCAGGGTAAATTGAAAATTAGTAATGTTTCCCTTGATGATATTTTGACAAAACGACGCGAAGCAGTAGAAGATACTATCGCGTTGTTTTCCGATCAGGGTAAACTCAAACCGGGCGTCCTCATTTCAACTATTGTTGACTCCCAACAAAAACTGAATGACCATATAACAAAATTTGAACATTTACAACGGAGTATAATTGATAATATCGAAACCCCGATAAATAATTTATTTGGGATTCCACGTATTCATCCCACATTGAAAATCGCAGACGTAAAAACCGCTATGTTAGAATTAGCAACACTCCAATCTAGGTATAGAGATCATGTTGAGAAATTTTCAACTTTTCGTAAAAATCTCATTGAGAAATTCTTTGGGGGGATCTCATTAGATAAATTCGACATAAAACTCACGGATATTAGAAAATCCATCGATGAGATGAAAAATACCATCGAGACAATCAAAGATGATTTACTGAGGATGATAGAAACACTTGAAAAAACAAAGATTCCTCATGAGAAAACAAACAACGTAGTATACGCGATCCAACACGGATCATTTACGTGGACACCATCCACTAATAGATTAAATATCACCGCGGCCATCAAAGGTATTTATCGATTAACACTAATCATCAACGAGTTCATCTGGGACCAACAATATGATATCAATTATCATCGACAAAGGAACAACTGAACGATTCACAATAGCATCCACTGATAATAATTTGGTTAGTGTTTCAGTAACATGGTATGTGGAATTCGTAGCGGATTTAAGTGAACAACTGAATTAAAAATCTATAGGATTTTCAACGCTTTCGAATTTAACGCCAACAATTTGAAATCTGTTTTAATAAATAAAATGTCATCACTGGCAACGTCACAGCAGTATCGCTATGATCAGGTAAGATAATTTCAAACTAGACTCAAAACACTCACTGAGGAGTATCAAGTAAAATAAAAAAAATTACCGACGAAGAATCACCGCATTTGACGTTACCGTGTACTCGGTATCAGGTGTAATCACCGGAGCCGGTATAATACTCTCCTCAGTGACAATGATTGCCCCGATAGCTGTTCCAATTTGTATATCAGCGGCGACAACAATCACTGGAATTATTTCAATAATAACAACAAAAAAATATCATCATGCAGCCAGCGTAAACTGCAGGATTACGTAGTTAAGTTCCATGTTGTGTCAACCGCGTACTCACAATTATCCTCGATGATATCGTCCTCCCTCTGAGTTTTCCGCGATAGTACGTGTTTATGATTCCACGATGTCAAAATTAGAAAAACAACATAAGTATAATAACAATGGCAACATCGCAAGAACTACTTCAACGAATAGCGGAAAACACAACCCCGGCGAAAACCAGCATAATCTCAATAACCTCAACCAATCCTGAATTCAGTCTGAATTTCCCTACTGCGGTTCCCGTGAAGGAGATAGCACTAGGAAAATTACAAGTATACCATAGTTGGCCTAATATTAGATCAGCACCTTTTGGTGGTCAACAACCGAATAAATCCCTGGGGTTGCGAGTAAGAATAAACAAGACGGAACTCCAGATTTGAATGTTGTTTCGCTACCACCTGGGTCATACCAAATCGAACAGATCAATATTGAATATCAGCGTAGAAAAAAATCAATTACTGGAAAAAAAATCGAAAATCGCTATAACAGTTCACGAGCCGACGTTATCATCTGCCATTGAGATAAACTCACCCGGATATGTCGTAGATATCTATCAGAGTTCTATAAGGGCAATATTGGGTTGGCCTGAAATCCCACCTCGGACATCTTATCAAATACCGGAACCTAAAAAATCGGATTATGTCACAGATGTACAATCATACCACGAAATTGCTCCATCATATCGAAATTATTTACCTGATATAAAAAATGCACAATTAACTGATAGATTCACATTTCTCGATAACAATACCATGCAATGGGAATTTGGTTTTCAGAAAACTCCTGATTCATCCATTGCAATTGTATTCACTCTAAATAATGTCATTGATTATTTGAAAGAGATTAATCAATTACATAAAACACAACTCGAGAGACTACGATAGAGTTTCCAGGAGCATCTCTCTGATATAACGAGTTGACGCACCGAGATTATAAAATATGTTGAGATATTAAATCAGCTTGTATCCGACATGGAATATATCAACAAACAAATAGTTCAGATAAAAATTAATGACAAGAATGGAGATAAACAAAAATTCTTAACCGGTTACAATATCACAGAAGCTAATTTACCCGATTTCAAATTTCTTGGGTATAACTCAAATGAACTAAAAAAATTTGTTAATGATCTGATTCAAGAAAACGTTTCTCTGATACTCGCCGAATGAAAAAAAATGCCACAACCACAAACAAATATCATCAAACATAATAATGACCCAGATGGTGGTGGGCGACATATCGCTCCTCAGAACGTCAATATATCATCGGTGATTGCAGTGAATTTAGAATGTGATGTTATCGAAGGAAGTTACCAAATAAATCTCGATAGATCAAATCAAGCCCAGCAGGGATATATTTTATATTCATTTTCACCAACAGCTCCTCCAGGAATTTTTATCATTGAGGATCCAACTAATCCAGTCGATATGCGATGTCATAATAATTCATTAACGAGAATTAATTTCAAACTCACTCACCAATCCAACAATTTGATTGATTTACGAGGTGAGGTTTTACAAATTAGTCTGTTTGTGAAATCCCAAATTGCTAGCAATTTCAAGGATTTTCAATTCGTCTCCGCAGCGACATCAGTGCCGGGTCTGTAGCGTAAAATCCTAAACGATTTTTTTTTGTCTACCTGAATTGGTTTCGGTTTGCTTGAAATAGTTTCGGTTTGCTTGAAATAGTTTTGGTCTGTCCACCCTCTTTGCTGCTATATTTAATAATTACATGTGGTTCAGACAGTGTATGCGTGTAACTAAATTTTGGGATTACATGTAAGTGTTTCAGACATTGTATGTGTGTATGCATATTTTCGGATTACATGTGAGTATCATGCAATGTGTGTATATATATTTTATGATTGCACGTAAGTCATACACTATGTGTGTATGTAAATTGTGTGTTTGGTTATGAATGTGTCAGACACTGATTGTGTCTAGGCACATTTTTGATTTCATGTGAGTGTTTCTTTTCACTATTTGCGTATGTAGATTTTACGAATACATGTGAGTCAGACACTATGTGTGTATGCATATTTTATGAATACTTTGTATTGTGTCACACACTGTATATGTATGTATATCGTATCCTTACATGTCATTGTGTCATACACTGTGTGTTTATATTTTATGATTACATGTGAGTGTTTCATACAATGTGTGTGTGTGTATGTATGTTTTATGATCAGACATGAGTGTGTCACACATTGTATGTGTATATGTATATTTTATGACTACATGTGAGTCTGTCAGGCACATTATGCGTGTGTATACATATTTTGTGATTGACACTGTAATAAGTAGAGTTATACATGTGCATATACTTTTCATTTATAGTTTTAATAATCTATCATTTTGGACACAGGTAAGGTTGTTTGTTTGATGCACAACATAATGTAATATCTTCTGAAAATAACTTTCGTCTTCTTCTTTCTTCTTCTTCTTCTTCTTCTTCTTCTTCTTCGTAGTAGTAGTAGTAGTAGTAGTAGTAGTAGTAGTAGTAGTAGTAGTAGTAGTAGTAGTCGTAGTAGTAGTAGACGAAGAAGAAGAAGAAGAAGAAGAAGAAGAAGAAGAAGAAGATGAAGAAAAGAAGAAGAAGAAAAACTAGTGTGAATGGATGTCTTCCAATTGTAGGCCTTGGAAACGTCAATTTTGCTTATAAAAGTATGACCATTACCAATATAAGTAATTATTCTTAGAAACAATCATTTCAGTCCCCTTTCTGTTATTTTTTCTTGCGACGGGGCCTTTTTGTTTGGGTGCTGTGGTGTCCTGCTTGATAAGCAATATACCAATGTAATTTCCAGTTTCTTTATGATATTCACTTAAATCGGTGTTGAAAATTAAGACTCTGGCTGATTTTCACAATCCGTTGGCAGGTAAGCGGGTGAAAGGGTGTGTGAATATGAATGAATAACAAAAACACATGAAATGTTTGTGCAGTAAATATATGTACTGCGTTTCCGTCCTAATACTAGCATCACGATACTGTTTACAGCATTGTAATATATTTAAGTAGGTGATGATGCATGATATATTGTGCATGCAAACGCGTACGCATTTTACAGCACGATTTAATGCAGTCGTTGTACGAGACAGAGATTTCGGACACTTAATAATATGAATATCCATATTTATTCCAAAACTTACAATATTATTTCCATTTATTCTATGTACATTTACTAGATTTTGTTTAATATACAATTTGAATTTGTCTCATGTTACAAGAGTTATGTTAAACGATATGTTGCTATTGCAGAATTTCTTAAGTTTCATTCTTGACAGTCCTTGCACGAGAACATTCTTTGCGCATGCACGGATTCACAGCCGCCTTGATATCTTGTAATTCAACCTAGTAACAATAATGCCATCTTGTATTCCTACGCAATGATGTTTTGGCCTTGTGTTGGGTCTGTACATATGTAATTTTTATAATTATTATTCATGACAGTAAATTGAAGTGATTATCTTTTGATATTGTGAACATGCATAGGTTCTCTCAGGATGTTCAGAACGTAAGATTTCGTAGGATATATATAAAAGTAAAAGTACGTGTTTAGCTATGAATATAAAATATTATTAATTCTGTTGACGAGTTTGGGACTTTTTACCACTGGATAGGTCAGCCAGGTGGCATCTTAGAATAATTTATTTCCCATTCGATAGATTAAATCATAGTCGTAATATAAATTGGGGACGAGAGAGAGAGAGAGAGAGAGAGAGAGAGAGAGAGAGAGAGAGAGAGAGAGAGAGAGAGAGAGATGAAATAACAAGTACAAAAAGTACAAGAATTGCAGTTTAAATTAAAATATGGAACTGATAAACAAAACGTACCTCACGAATTTCTAGCTCTTGGCAAAAACTATTACATTTTGGATCCCTTTCTTTTTCACATTCTCAGAATAGCAGATAAATAAAATGGCCGAACATGTATGATTACAAAATGTTTTTGTTGGCAAAGATCATGAAGTCTATACTTCACTGTCAAAAAGTACTGATTATGGTTTGGTCAAGGACTGCATATTGAAGAGTTAAGAGTTGGTATCTGAGGCATACCGATAGAGGTTTCGGAATTATAAAACAGAAAATATCCAAACCAATTTCGAGTTTCCTAAGGAAAGAGAACAAGTATATGACGGGTGGTGTGCATCTAAAATGATTAATATTACTCATGGAAAACTTTGACAACTCATATTAGTCAAAGAGTTTAAGAACTGCGTCCATAGCGACGTCAAGGTTTAAGTTGATGAACACCATGCAGGTACTTTGTAAAACGCTACTCGTACACCTGATTTTGTAAAACGCTACTCGTACACCTGATGACGATTCCTTGACTGAGTAAGGTTACTTTGTCAACAGGTTTTCCTCTCAGAGGGTTCTTAGTAAGAAACCGATACATTCACAAGCACGTACGTACAAATGTCAATTTAGCACAACTTACAAGAATGAAACGTCTTAAAAGGCTGATCAGAAATCTGTATCACCTTATACTGTAGTATCATTTATTTTCGTTGGGCTCAATTTTCATGATTTGGTGAAACAATACATATTCGTGGGTACCAACATTCGTGGTTTTGCCTGTCAAAGTTTGCATATTAGTAGGTATTTAATATCATGGTTTAACCTCTATAAATACCCCCCCCCCAAAAAAGAATACAAAAGAATAAAACTGCCGATTCAAACGGTGGCCAAATTAATGTTTAAAACAATACCACTACCTGGCAAGTTCAAACTTACATCGTGCTTTTTTTGACCAAGTGAATAACACGAGT
Organism: Unio pictorum; assembly: GCA_030141615.1. NCBI lineage: Eukaryota > Metazoa > Mollusca > Bivalvia > Unionida > Unionidae > Unio > Unio pictorum. The sequence continues at coordinate 12,371,669 of JARLTB010000442.1, forward strand.
CGATGCCGACGCAGCCAACAACACTAAAACACATATGAATGATCTCTTAAAGTACTGTCCATCAAGTTGTACCATCAGTACTTTCTGACTATCACGGCGTTAACACACTGGCTTAAGAGTGGTAAAATTTAACTTAGATTCCTCCTCGGTTCCTGGACTTCCTAACCCATCAGAGGTTGCAAACCCGGCACAGGCGCTTGCTTACCAGGCAGCTAATGGTGCAGTAGAACCTCTGCTTCAGTCGAACGAAGGATCGACTTGAAAAGGTATAAAAATTAAAAACAATAAATGTATTGGGTCAAACAAACACCAGTCTGATTTTATTATGGAGAATTATGAACCATTGATGCCGAGAGGTTCTATACCACTTATAAGTGATTGGATAATAACAGTAATATATGACCACTGAGTCGTAACATGAATTCGTAAATTATTTAGACATGTGTTATTTCTACCGATAAACGCTTAGTTGGTACTGACTCAGCTAGAGTACTTACTGTCACGGACTTGTATAAATCCCTTTATTTATTAAATACATGTACTCGAGTTGCGTTTTTTGTGCACATTGATACCCGAGGGTGATTGGTGTATATTGTAAAAAAATTTCGAAATAGTAAATCCTGTTCCGTTTTATCATGCACAAGCGAAGTATTTTCAACGGGAAAAATTGAATGCTTCCAGCGTACAGACGATGTATAACGATTTCGTCTGTGTATAAATGCCTCACCGTAGGATTAAATCTATGTATTACACAACGTATTGTTAGTGAGCGGTCTACTTTAGGATGTGCACATCTTCAGCTGTAGAGGTATTTGAGTTTATTTATTTCTTGTGTAGAAGTTGTACAAAAATAAACGTGGTAGTACAATAGTTGCATTGTCTATGTATCTTCAGTTTACGATGTATAATGTGTTACGGCTATTGGATTTAATTTATTTATTTTTTATTGTTAAATCCAAATTTGTCATTTAGGATTTAATATTTATTCATTAATTGGGAGATTTTTTTCTAGAAAATTCAGGTTGATCTAGACTCTAGTTGTAAACAGGCTGACCTTGGCTTGGTTACCTCTTTATCTGACCTTGCTTTAGATTAATAAACAGGTCTTTAATACTATTGGTTAATTTCAAGGACAACTTTTTATTTTTAGTAATTAGTGGCTGATTTTTCTTCTGGTTCATTCTTTCAGTACGTGACTTGGTGAAGGTAGCTTCTTTCTATGACCTTCCGGAATCACATGATTCCTTTTTGTTTACGAGGGAATTACATATGTATAGCTGTGTTTTGGAAGCTAACATTAGTAGAATTTTGGGCTTTAAAATGAACAGTTGTGTATTCATGTTTGAGTTATAATTTTTATTATCTTGTTCTGGACTTTGTGTAAATTCATTGAAGAAAGAGGATTTATTATCTATTTGGAGGAGAAAACATGTGCTCATAATTCATTTGGATGATAAATTAAACAAGAACTGCATCACGTGACATTGTCAGCCATTTTGGATTACATCGTCAAGATTCGAACCTGGAACTATTAGAACATTTATTTATCAGGAATCTTACAGTTCCATTAGTGGATTATTTTTGTGAATTCTATATTGGATTAATGTTGGGTTTGATTCTCTAAAACTGTAAGTTTATTTATTTTATGAAAATAATTGTACTTAGTAAAAATCATTGTTAAAGTTATACAAGCTTGTTAGTTTTCACTCTTTCTGTGTTGCTGCTTATTCGAGCCTAAGCACGTAACAAATGCAAGTACTTTCTATTCTTGTTTGTGACTTAGCAAGAGATTTTATATATAAAAATATAATGGTGCATTTTTGAGAAACCTTTAGTACCGTAAGATTCTTATCGAGCACGATTCGGTTCACTTCTGAATTTGTGTATTGTTTTGTAATTATTGTGTCGGTAATGTAATCTGTATAGCTTACAGTATTGAACTTCATGAAGTTTTATTATATATGCCCGTGTCATACATAGTACACGGCGTTATATGTATTGTCAGCTGACTAGAGTGATCATCTCTAGAGCTGACCAGAGCGATCGGAGTGATCAGTTATCGGAGTGGTTGGAGTAGACATGGTACCAGCTGTAGAGCTAACCATACAAGTTGACCATAGCATCCGTAGAGCTGAATAGTGATGCTGGTCAAGTAGCAGATTACGGGCGTTACTGACAGATTGGTGGGCGCTGATTTCGTCTTAATCCACCAATCATAACGCCGGCTTGATTGACTAGTGACTGGAACCATAGTGTTCAAATACAAACATGTAATCTTTTAGAAGTGGGCTAATTTTTTGGGTTTGTAAAACCCATCATGTTTTTGGGACAGTAAAAGAAAAGTTGTATATATGTCCCTTTTGTGTACATAATTTCACTGTTTAAGTTAATACATTTTACTATACGAGATAAAATACAATATTTGATAATATTTGAATAAAACACATCATTCTTTTCGTTCAAACATCAATGTGAATCTTCCTGCTTCCCTTGTCATTGTATCGTCATTTATTTGTATTTTCATTATTTAAATTCGTGCATTTTGTTAATTGATCCAATATTTGGATAATTTATGCGCACATATTAATCGTAATTAATTTCTCATTCAAGTCATACATAATTAAACATTGTATTTGTATTACCATCAAAAGTGTTCTGTAAATTCGAAATTCCACCTGGTTATATTGTTACTTAAACAAACAGGCATTTGTATAATAGTCTAATATTAGTGAAACAAGTCCCTGGAGGTCTTGAGACTTTTTGATTTATCTTTAGTTTTTCAGTTCAGCTTACATGGGGTTAGACTTGTAATAATTATATAACATTGACCAATATTACAGCAACACACCCAGGCTACCTGGCATATCGATACTGGAAATTGACCAATACTGCGTCCACACACACACAGACCACCTGATAATAAAAACATCAATTAATATAACGATTTATATTTTGATATATTTTTCACCTACTTTCATATGATATTTTAGAAAATTATAATTAGGATACATAATCAGTATACATAATTAAACAATGTATATGAATAATTGGTATAGACAATCAATATACAGTTAGTATACATAATCAGTTTGCACACACAGTATACATAATTACAATCACTGATGCATTAAATTTAAATAATTACACTCAGTATGCACAATATATATATATATATATATATATATATATATATATATATATATATATATATATATATATATATATATATATATATATATATATATATACATTATCAGTATGTATAATCATTATACATAATCCTTATACACAATCAGTATACAAATCCCTACAACTTCAATTAGCAACACTTTAAACAATTTAGCAAAGTGCACATATATTGCAGTGAGTTGATTGTTACGACGCTATGATCCTAAACTAAGAAACACAAAAGAGCGATGACCAAGTTTTGTAAAATTCAACAAATGTTTTATTTCCTTTGAACACAAAAGTGAAAACGTAAAAACGTACTTTTATTGTGATTTAAAGTTCAAATAGGCACAAGAGCTCTACCACACGAGTCTAAATTTATAAAAATACAATGTGCAACAAATTCGGATATTGAATTGTGTTGATATGCATATTGTTTTGAATGAGCTAATATAAATATTGCCTGGACTATGGTGATGTGTTAAAACTCCCTTCACTGAATATCGGAATATTCACTATATTTCCAAATGTTTTAGATCAAAAATATTATTAAGCACTTTGTAATATCAGTGAATATATTGAATAAATATTTCAAACAAATTAAAAACTGAACACGTCAATAAGTCTGATCCTGGTTCAGTTGTTAAAGCAAGAGTGAATAATCCTAATATCAACCAGATTCTATACACCTCTACTTGACCTAGATCGCAGTTATCTGCAAATACTGTCAACGTTTTATTGTAAGAACAAGACTGTATCTTGAACTGACCTAGATCGCAGTTATCTGCAAATACTCTGTCAACGTTTTATTGTAAGAACAAGACTATATCTTGAACTCAAAGCAGAGAAACCATGATTACAATAAATAATCTGAATAATTAATCAACACTTGTTTGCAAAATAAATGACATTTGGCAGGTACACCAAGAACTTTATGTCGGACAAGATCAGCTAGAAAATACAACTAAGCGTAAAATGTAATCCTGGAGAAAAGCAAACAAACAATATAAATTAAACATGTATTGTATTGTATTGTATTGTATTGTATTGTATTGTATTGTATTGTATTGTATTGTATTGTATTGTATTGTAGGTAGGTTAGGTAGCTAGGTAGGTAGGTAGGTAGGTAAGTAATACTATTTTATTTCAAGATAGAGAAGGCAGTTTAAATTATTGCTTTCTACCAACGATTCATGTTTGTTGCCGAGAAAATCTCTGAAAATTTCCGGAGATTTTAAACCTTTATATGCACCATGAACAATATGCAACAAAAAGTCATGGATTGCAACATGCAGTAAAAACATTAAAGGATTGCAACATGCAATACAACATTCGTGGATTGCAACATGCAGTAAAAACATTCGTGGATTGCAACATGCAGGAAAAATATTCGTGGATTGCAACATGCAGTAAAACATTCGTGGATTACAATATGCAATTAAATATTTATGGAATATAGTGGTACATTGGTTGCATTACATTCTGAGTGCTACAATGTTTCAGCTCCAGATACCGTCCATAACGAGATTAGTCGTTGCACATGCGTGGCCTATGAATCCACTTGGATATTCTTCTATTCTCGACCATCAACACCGCAAGACACTGCATACTTGTATAACAGAGGCATTGTGCATAAGGGTGCAAATCAGAGATCTTTCGATGGATGCCACCATTGATTCGCCAAAATATACCTAATCCTTTAACGTAGTTAATTGTTTCATTCAATCCACTGTGTATATCAAAACTAGGCGATCGTAACATAATTTGAATAAAGAAAAATGGCACCCATGTATATACCTCTGAGGTCTGAAAGCGCACACCAAACGGCGGAAATCTCCCTTGAACTATCGTATAGGATCGCGCGAATATATATCTGGTACATATGAGGCACATCACGAATTCAGACATATGTTTTGTAAGATTTTAGTGTTATGGTACTCATGGATATGGTGGTTGAATAAATAGTACTTTTAACAGACTGTCTCGATGCACGTTTTCCACAACAGCACGTGGAAAGTGCGAGTACTAGCCCTTGACGGAAACGGGATCCAGTCACACAATACATAAGGAAATTAGCACATTTGTTAGAATAAAGCATATAAAACGTCACAGAGAAAATTAATTTTTCAGCTGCGGTATTGACAGGGTTCGTGTAAAAATCTGGGTTGTATCTAAGAGTCAATGCAAGACCCGATATGTGTATAGTAAATGGAAATGTGAATAATATTAATAACACAGATTCTCCAATTAACATGGGCGCTATATGTCGCCATTTTTGTACACCGGATATCCTACTGGCTGGAGAAAGCCTGACTTGATGAATTATAACTGAGTTACTAGCTAAAATGAGAAGAAAACATGCAGAAAGATAACTCAAATGGATCCAGGGCCAGGCATAAAGCCAAAAATTCCGGTATGATTCATCTTGCGGAAAAACGTCACACAATCTCTCTGTTCGTGTCGCTGGGACAATATCAGACGAAAAAAAGAAATGAAATTCTTTGATGATAACGATTATGATCATAAGACCGACGACAACTTTTGCTCTTTTCCTTGTACATATGCTAGCTGATTTTAACGGGAAGACAATTGCAGTAGCTCGCTCTGCTGTCATGACGGATGTGATTATAATCCCAAGGTCTGTATTTCCCCACCCGTAAAAATTAAAGAATTTGCACATCCAATGTGACGATTCTGTCCTTACATATATGTCTGGGAAGTTTACGTAAAGCCAGTGTGGTACTAACGCAAGGAGAAGACTTAACATGTCGTTCACTGCACCGGTTGCCAGATAAACGGAAGTTGAGAGCGATCGGAAATACTTTGTGCGTATGGTGACGATAATTAGTAAGTTGCATATTAACCCAGCAATGATGAGTATAGGAGGCACATATAGATTAACCGCAGAAGATATTTTCCCAGTGTCAGCAACGTTACTGACATTTAGGCTTTCAGTAATGTCATGGTTTACAGATAACGTTGACGTCATATCGAACTTTTGGTGTCCACGACAACACAAGATTTTCTTCTAAGTGTTCTCTATTGAAATTATCACTCCCGTTTACAAGAGAGGTCATAATTCCTCAGTTTTCACTGTATTTGGTCAAAATGTCTCCGTTGTCACTGTATTTGGTCCGAAATCATCAGTTGTCACTGTATTTCATCAGAGTTTCTCAGTTGTAACAGTATTTTCATCAGGATTCTTCAGTTGTCATTGCGTTTTATCAGCAGCCATCAATCATCACTATATTTGACGAGAATTACTTAGTTGTCACTGCATTTGGTCAAAATGTCTCCATTTTCAATGTATTTGGTCAGAATTACTCAGATATCGCCGTATTTGGTATCTGAAAAAAGACAAAAATATTTACTAGCAAAACCTATAACCTACAAAATATCCTGCGTCGTAAGAAAAAGTAGTGAGTAAGAAAATCTGCAATAAAATTCTGATCTTTATGAATAAAATACAAAACTGCGAAGATATAAATGAGGTAGATACACTAAAAGGTAGAATATAATTTAGAATTTAGAATTTTCAGATGCCTTCTAAAGAAGACTACTCCTTAAACCCTGGTCAATAGTGACCTTGACCTCTGTTCCTGTTGGCCCATATGCATGCTGTGTGTAAAGTCGGACAAACATCGTCTTGTATAACCATAATGTACATCATTTCAGATACCAGCAAACATACGGAACATTCATTTTAGATACTAGTAAACAAAAGGACCATTAATTACAGTTTCTAGTAAACAAAAGGACCATTAATTACAGATTCTAATAAAATTAAGGTACATCTATTTTAGACACTAGAACACAACATGACCATTAATTACAAATTATAGTAAACAAAAAGACCATTAATTACAGATTCTAGTAAACAAACGGACCATTAATTACAGATTCTAGTAAACAAAAGGACCATTAATTACAGATTCCAGTAAACATAAAGTACATCCATTTTAGATACTAGTAAATATACGGTACAGCTATTTTAGATACAAGTAAACAAAAGGACCATTAATTACAGATTCTAGTAAACAAACGGACCATTTATTACAGATTCTAGTAAATGAAAGGACCATTAAATACAAATTCTAGTAAACATATGGTACAGCTATTACAGATACAAGTAAATAAAAGGACCATTAATTACAGATTCTAGTAAACAAACGGACCACTAATTACATATTGTAGTAAAAAAAAGGACCATTAATTACAAATTCTAGTAAACAAAAGGATCATTAATTACAACATATAGTAAATATACGGTACATCTATTTTAGATACTATTAAAAAAAGGACCATTCATTACAGAGTCTAGTAAACAAAAGGACCATTAATTATAGTTTGTATTAAACATACAGTACATCCATTTTAGATACTAGTAAACAAACGGACCATTAATTACAGATTCTAGTAAACGAAATGTCCATTAATTAGAGATACCAGTAAATATACGGTACATCTATTTTAGATACTAGTAAACAGAAGGACCATTAATTACAGATTCTAGTAACGAAATGTCCATAAATTAGAGATACCAGTAAATATACGGTACATCTATTTTAGATACTAGTTTACAGAAGGACCATTAATTACAGGGTCTAGTAAACATATGGTGCATCTATTTCAGATGCTAGTTAAAATAACTTACATCCATTTCAGATACATAGAATTTCTCCATAAATGACACAACTGGATTGCGGACGGACCGTCATTGGTGGATAAACAAAACAGAACGCGTAAAATATATACGATGGGGCTATTACGCCATTTAACTACTTTGAAAATCACTGCACGCTAACATAGCCATACAGCTTAAAAGTACACTGTTCTGTTCATGAAGTCGATCCAGACAACCCACTTGAACTGATGTAGTCTACAAATGCCTTTGTTACGACTCAGTGATTCGTTGTGTAATGCAATTACTGACTCATTCACCTCGCTTCATTATTCTCCTTGTTTTATCTTTTCAAGATACGGATGAGAATAAATTTCGTCCACACGTGCTAAAAAGTCAGAGTAACGTCATTCGTCTCATAAATGATTTTGTAATGCATAGATACAACTGCTAATGGAGGTTATGTTAGAAGAATACTTCAAAAACACTTTTACTGTGGAAGATAAAAAAATTGAGGAAGGTCGACTACTGCGATCCAAAAACAATACGATAATATACGTCTGTATTGAATGCCGTCAAAAACAATTTACCTTTCAGAGTATTAACACCTAACATATAGACCATCGGCTTACCAACAACCCCGTGTGCATCGAGGGCTCATACGTGTGATCCTTATTGCATATAATGCAACTTTAACTGTAACAAAAAGAAAATCAGCTGATAAATGTAGGCCAGAATATAGTTTTCAAGAATCAGTCTTATTGAACTAGAGACCACTCGTACATTGCAGCCACATTTTCATAATGGAAGCGTGTAAACAGATCTAAATAATCTACGAGTTTACACCCATCTACGTCTAAATTTGTCGTCAACCGGAAGTCTCACTGCGCCATCACCGTCCAGTAAAAATGCCTTTGATATCTGGTGGTCCACGCGAACCAGCTCGGCTGACACATATACATGTTAAAGATCAAAGAAAATAATTTTGGATATTTGACCTATTTGCTTTGCTTGTTGTTAATTCCGGATATATTACTCATTTCATATGTTGGTTGTTATGCCTACATGTCTTGATTGTAATTTAAAATAAGTAAAATAATTTTTAAAATTTGTTAATATGTATTTTCGTGAACCTTAAAATATTGATATTTACTGGAACCCTTTGGTAGTCAAACTTTTCAGTTTGGAACGTATATGGTTCTTGCGCGTTGTCACGCTCTTAAATTTCGGATGTAGTTAGTAAATCCATTCACACGGGTTAAAGTTGGATTTTTAAAATGTTGTATTTTTTTTTTCTAACACTAGCATATACAACCATAAATATATGCTGTCAATATTTGTTAATTTCATATAAAATTGTTATAAAAAAAACTTTTTGCCATATTTTTATTTCGATTAATCCAACACTTGAACTATTTGGTTGATTTAGTTCTATGTTCTAAGACATTACTTTCACCATAAATTACACTCACACATGGCACATGTTCGACTTTTTAAGAAAATTATTTTTTCCATTTTTTTCCCCTAACAAATTAACCTGGCAATTTCGATCTTAGAAATAAACTAACCTCAATTCCTCCTTTTTGTATGATTAATGTCCGGAACGTGGGCTATAGTGTCACTGCTTGGCCTCACTTCAGTTTTACCTGCTTATTGATCATTTCCTTAACCTCAGACGTAACTTGTTTTTATTTTGTTCATATTTCAGAAGTACACGAATTTAATAAATGTAGAGTATTGAGCACTCAAAGGGATCGTTTCTGAAAAGCAAATGATTTGTTGCTGGATGTTTGTCTTGAAATCATGAAACAGTTTAGCGTTAGATACAAAATCCAAGCTCTCAAATGAAACGAACTGAATCTCTCTGTGTCTGTCTGTCTTTCTGTCTTTGTCTTTCTCTCACTATCGCACGTACGCACGCACACATACAGCTATATTATTGGTTTTTACTGCGCATAATTGGAAGCGTGATACTATTTGCTTTGAAATTAGAAAAAAAATCTTAGCGTTGGGCAAATAAACTTAAGTTATCAAATAAAATGAAACCGATTATCTCTCTAACATACTCAAACACGCACACATACCAAGCCATACTGCTGACTCCGCCTAATGAGAGACATTGAACGGTTGTCTTCCAATGCAATATTTTAAATGGCTCTGCAGGCCAAGTATGTCCTTCTACCGGAACGCTTTTGATCTTATCGCATCGCGGGTCTGTTGTTGTGCAGTAAGTGTCTGACATTTGAATTACTAATAATATTAATTCATGCCTGAAACTTCATGTTTTGTATCAAACATTTCTCAGTAGCACGGACTTTACTTTCCTAAAAAAGAGAACGATGAAATACAAGCCATAAGGCGTGGCAAAGCGGGATTGAAAAAAGTGATCGCAACAAAGAAATTTTAGCAACACTCATAAGCAGCATTTTACAGGAGACGAGTACAAAACCATAACATATCATGGTGGGGTTTATTTATTTCTGCTTTAATGGCAATTTGTTTGTTTGTTTCGTTAGGATTTTTAACGTAGCTTTAACAATTTTTCAGTCATATCGCACGGTGTCTGCAGTGAGGCAGTTTATAGTGATGTCTAGCATACATGTAGCACGATGTCCCATGCAGTCATATTATCCTGACACCAGGCCGACCAGTCATGACACTAATCTTTTAATACTGAGCGTCAAGCGAGGCAGCTGTTAGTACCATTTTTGTAAGTCTTTGGTATGACTCAGACGGGGATCGAACCCACGACCTTCCGCTTCCGCGGCGGACGCTCTAACCACTAGGCCACCGAAGCGGTCATAATGGCAATTTGTATCGTGGTATTTGCATTTTAAACAACATTTATCATCATGAACACGAAGTAGTGATACTACTACTACTACTACTACTACTACTACTACTACTACTACTACTACTAATAATAATAATAATAATAATTGTGTACATTTAAATATCAAAGTGATGGTGAGCGTTAATGCTTTGGTGTTTCAAACGGTACAAAGAAGTTCAAGAATGCAAATCCAAATCGCACACGTCAACGTCTTTAATTTCAAGTGTTGACTGGTCCGCAGCATGATGCATTTATACAGACAACAGAAGATAAATGGACAGTTCTCTTATTTATAACACTTTGAACACTAAAGAACACTGAAATTTAGAGATATAAAATTTACGATACAAGAAATGTTATTTAATGAAAGAGAAAACATAAAAATAGAAACTCTGGACAAGCTAGAAATGAAACAATTTTGTACAAGAACACATTTTATGTCCTGGCACATCAAGTCATTCAAGATTGGAATTTGTTTATTACACAATTGAAATTCATTGGGAACACTATACTTTTGGATTTAAGATCAATGCTTCTGTGAGTATTTAGGATTTCATTCATAATACTAAACTTGTTGGTTCTTTCTTTTTTTCTGTCAGTTAGTGTGTGACCATAGAGTTGTATCACTAGCACGATCCCAAAATGTTCTGAATAAATTCCAGAAGTCTTGGATAAAAACCATCATAAAATCCTAAATGTCATTAAAATGAGTTTTCAATGTAGTGTTGGTGCTATAAACGTCAATGAGCACTTTGTAGAAGCAATTAATAACTGTACTAATTACTGTTTCTCTATTAATATCAAAACACAAATACAAACACTGATCACAAATTCATCAAGACTGATATTAAAACAAATGAATACATTAACAAATCTCTTTTTATACATATTTCCCTTGACCTGTGACGCAGTATTAGTTTCTAAGGAAAACCCCAGATCTTGAACTCAAGTGTAAGTGAACATTGTATTTACTTCGAATAATCATGATGTAGATCAGATAGGCACAATTCCCGAGCACGGACAAATATTAAGCACACAATTTAGATAACAACTCAAAGTACTGAAATACAGTTAGTCTCCTAGTGAAGATAATATCTTATATTAAAATATGAATTGTACGCAAAAGTTTGTCTTATTGTTTTGAGTAAGATTTTTTAACATGATTTTAAATAAAGATCTTCAAATGTGTGGGTGGGGTTAGAAGAGAGAGAGAGAGAGAGAGAGAGAGAGAGAGAGAGAGAGATCAGCTCCTACCAATATACAGGCCTATTACACTATTGCGTTGTGTTAGTAAGGACATTGCTTCTTAGGAAGAACCGCTCCGGTGGTGGTTAGAACTTCCGCGACGGAAGCGGGATGTCGTGGGTTAAATCCCCAGCCGAGTCATACCAAAGACTTACAAAAAGGGTACTAACAGCTGCCTCGCTTGACGAATAGCATTAAGAGGTTAGTGTTAGTGCGGCATGACGCCCCAGTGCTAGACATCACTATAAACTGCCTCACTGCAGACATCGTAGTGATATGACTGAAAATTTCTTAAAACTACGTCAAAAATCCTATCAAACAAACAAACAAACAAACAGTTTCTTAAGAATAGAATTTTGCCTATTATAGAAGAAAGCAATGTACTATATGAGGCTAAATCATGGTTCGTAAAGTATACATAACAGTTGATACTAGTTTTGTATTTTATTCCTTATTGGAATTTTCATTCGACGACGTAAAACACTGGTTTGCACTTGTGTGGATTAGTCTCCTACTTCCGACAGGGTGTGCAAATTTGGTTAATGGATAAAAGAGATTAACTCTGCAATAAATAATAAAATGATCAAGGTGATAATGAATATATTTATGGAGGTAAATTCTCAATATCATCGATATATCATGCCCAGGTGTCATTTATTTTGAATTAAAGAGTTAGACATGGTTAACATTATTCTCTAGTATTCCTTGCCCTGTATCTAAAGGACACGGATTATTACTTTTAGAGCTTGAGTTATATTGGTATTACAATTGATTTACTGGTCGGAGATAGAGTAAGATAGAACCATTTGTTTTACTCAATACAAAAGAAATTGTAGTACTTTTAGATAATGCAGATGATAGGCAATCTAACGTGGATGTCGTCGGCATCCGTCCATCTTCGAGAGACGATGGTGCAGCTTCCGATTTGGGTGTCCTATCTGCACCTTCGCAAGTGGCTGAAGAGTCCGACCCTTGAGTGACAGTCTCTGTTGCACTTGCTGTAGGTGTATGCTGATGCTTGCTGAGGATGTTTTTGGTTCGCCTTCCTCCTGGCTCTCTTTGCAGCGAGGTTTGTGATTCTCATCTCCTCAGCTTTCTGAGTGCCCTGTCTGACAGCAAGACGCCACGCGGAGCGGTCGTTAGCACAGCTCTCCCAATTGTTTATGTTGATGTTGGCTGTCTTCATGTCCTTTTTGCAGACATCTTTGTAGCGCAGACGTGGCTTCCAGTCGTTCGTGCACCTTCTACTAGCTCGCCGTACAGCAGGTCCTTGGGTATGCGGCCTGGATCCATTCTCCTAACATGGCCTAGCCAGCGAAGGCGCCTCTCGCTAAGAATGGAGAACATGCTGTTCATGCCGGTGCATTTCAAAACCTCTGGGTTGGGAACGTTGTCTTGCCACTGGATACGCAGAATGCGCCTCAAGCATCTCAGGTGGAAGCTGTTGAGTTTCCTCACGTGACTCGCGTAGGTGGTCCATGCCTCGCTGCTGTAAAGGAGTGTGCTGAGCACGCATGCCTGGTAGACGCGCAGTTTGGTCATCTCGGTGAGCATGTGATTGTCCCAGACCCTCTGATTCAGTCTCGCCATAACTGCTGATGCCTTGGCAATCCGGCCATTTACATCAGTATCAACGGAGAGCGAGTTGGAGATGGTGGACCCAAGGTATGTGTAGTCCTCAACAACTTCCAGGTTGTACCAATCAATGGCGATGGTGGGAGAGGAGTCTGCGTCCTGCACCATTACATTCGTCTTCTTCAGACTGATGGTCAGTCCGAACTCCTTGCAGGCGTGGGAGAGGCGGCATACTAGCTGATGCAGTCCATCTTCCGTGTGTGATGTCAGGGCTGCATCGTCGGCGAAGAGCAATTCACGGATGAGGACCTTTGTAACTTTAGTCTTTGCTCGGAGACGGGCGATGTTAAACAGCTTTCCGTCAGTCCTGGTGTGTATATACACACCCTCGCTGCAGTCCTTGAAGGCGTACTGGAGGAGAATGGAAAAGAAGATGGCAAAGAGAGTTGGCGTAAGGACACAGCCTTGCTTCTCTCCGCTGCTGACTGGGAAGGCCTCTGATGTTGCGCCATTGAAGCACACTGTGCTGTGCATGTTCTCGTGGAACGATGTTATGATAGCGAACAGTCGTGGGGGGCAGCCTATCTTCTTAAGGATCCTGAAGAGTCCGCTCCGGCTGACCAGGTCAAATGCCTTGGTCAGGTCTATGAAGGCAATGTAGAGGGGCATCTGCTGCTAACGACACTTCTCCTGCAGCTGTCGTAGTGAGAAGATCATGTCTACATTGACCAGCCTGCTCGGAAGCCACACTGGGACTCGGGGTAGACTCGGGATGCTAGGCTCTGCAAGCGTGCCAGGATGACACGTGGGAACGCCTTTCCAACAATACTGAGAAGAGAGATGCCCCGGTAGTTGTTGCAGTCACTGCGGTCTCCTTTGTTCTTGTATAGAGTGACAATGTTTGCATCTCGCATGTCCTGGGGATGTGTCCTTGTCCCCAGCAGAGGCAGAGGAGTTCGTGCAGAGGCTGGATTAGTGCTGGTTTCCCTATCTTTAGGACTTCAGGCGGAATGCCGTCACTCCCAGGGGCCTTCCCACAAGCGAGGCAGTCGATGGTTTTACTAAGCTCTTCCAGGTTGGGTGGTGTGTCTAGTTCCTCCAAGACTGGCAGGTCTAGGGCGGTGTCTGTGACGACGTTTTGGGTTGCATACAGCTCAAGATAGTGCTCAACCCAGCGCTGCAGCTGTTTGCCCTGGTCTTTGATGACTTCGCCAGTCTTGGACTTGAGTGGGGCGATCTTGGAGGTGGGTGGGCCTGTTGCCTTCTTGATACCCTCGTACATGCCCCTTGCATCCCCGGTTTCGGCAGCTGTCTGTATACTGGTGCAGAGGTTCAGCCAGTAGGTGTTAGCGCAGTGACGGGCGGTCTGCTGGGCATTTTTCCTGGCAGTCCTGAGTGCCTGTAATGTACCAAGGCTAGGCGCAGCCTTGTAAGCCAGGAGGGCTTTCCTCTTCGCCTCAGTCACGGGTTCCATCTCCTCCCAGCTGGCCTCATACCAGTCTGTGTTTTTGTGCTCTTTCTTCCCATAGGCAGTAATGGCTGAGTTGTACACAGCGTCTCGGAGGTGGGACCACTTGGAGTCGATGGTGTCATCAGGTGTCTCTTTGGTGAGAGCCTCGTGAAGTTTGCAGATGAACTGCTGTGTCTTCTCTGGAATGCTTGCACAGCAGGTGTTGATGCGAGGGCGACCATTCTTCTTGGCTTGGTGAAGTTTCTTGGGTAGTATTCGCACCTTGCTGGCCACAAGGGAGTGTTCCGTGTCGCAGTCGGCACTGTGGTAGCTGCGGGTGAGGACACTGGCTAGTTCCGCGCGCCTGGTGATGACTAGATCTAGCTGGTGCCAGTGGCGGGAACGTGGGTGTTTCCATGATACCTGGTGGATCTCCTTGCATTTGAAGAAGGTGTTGGTCACACATAAGCTGTGAGTGCAGCACATCTCCAGCAGTCGCTGGCCATTCTCGTTGATTTTTCCCCTTTCCGTGCGGGCCGAGACAGGTGGGCCATGCCTCGTAGTTAGCTCCCACTCGCGCATTGAAGTCTCCTAGTAGGTAGAGGCCATCGGTACTGGGGATATTTGATATTGCTTGATCCAGAGCCTCGTAGAACTGGTCTTTTTCTTCTGGGTTTGAGTAGAGGGTTGGGGCATACACGCTGAAGATGTTGGCTGGGCCTGAATATGTTGATAGCCGGAGGGCAAGGATCCTCTCAGTGCCTGATGATGGAGGCTCAATGAAGGCGACGAGGGTGTTCTTTACAGCGAAGCCGACACCATGCTGCCTGGGTTCGTCTGATGGTTTTCCTTGCCAGAAGAAGGTGTAGTTGGCTTCCCTGATGGTGCCGCTGTCGGCCAGTCGGGTCTCTTGAAGACAGGCAATGTCGACATTCAGTCGGGAGAGTTCTCTGTCAATGACGGCAGTCGTCCGTGCGTCGTTGATCTTCTGCAGGTCAGTGGTGAGTCCAGGGCACAAGGTTCTGATGTTCCAGCTTGCGAAACGAAGAGCTGGAGTCTTCTTGTTTTCTTTGTATCTTGCTTGGTGCAGAGTTTTTGGCCTGCTTGTCGAGATGGTTCTCTAAGCTCACGCACTCAGTGAAGCAGGCAGGCAATGGCGGGAAGCACCTTATTGACTTGGAGCTGCCCAGCTTGAGGCGGGCGGTAGCTTCCAATGAGATATGGCGATCTCTCCCACCGTCGAAAGCAGCCCCTGGCGCCATGTTCTACGCCAATCGAGCTATGGTTTATAACCGGTAGACTGCTGCTTCCCGTGTTGTGCCGACGCCTTAAGACGACGCTGGAGTGTCCTCTCCAGTGGAGCTACAAAGCCTGGGAAGTCTAGAATGGAAAATCAGCTGTTGCCCATGCAGCAGATCCCCCCTCTCCACGCAGCTGGTGGACCCAAGGGAACGACAAATGTCACTACAGCTTGGCACTAACGGCGTCGCAGGAGTTGCCGGAATGACGTTGCAGTCAACGTCAGACCGCCTTAGGGACTCCTTCTCCGGATTTTCTGTCGGGGTTTACTCCCTTAGCCTTCCCGGGAGTGGTTATAGCCGCAAGGCAACGGAGGTTTGGGATCAGAGTTTTCCTTCTCCTAGATGAGCTACCATCCAAGGTTTACGAGCCACATCTACCCGAAGCGACTGGTTTTAAGGCGCCAGTGGCCGCCTTCACCCCTTCTCCTGTCAGTGAAAACATGGTCCGCCGGACTTAGAAGCTAAACTACTCGCGAAGGCCAGGAGCTGGATTTTAGTTGACAGAGGCGATCAGAGTCGCAAGCCCTATGGTGCATTTTTGGAGGAGTGGGGAGCTTGTCTCCCACTCCCACCCCAGCAATGTCAACCTTGGACCACAAACGTGGATGTATACTTTCATAATAAAGTAGAAGCAGTTGTACGTTTAGATAATCCAGAAGATAAGCAATCTAACGTGGATGTATACTTTCATTGCTACAAAATATTAGCGTATCAACACTGCATGTAAAACTAAAGATTGTACTTCGGGGAAATATAAAAACTAAACAAACTGTAGAGTTTAAATTAGGAGATTGTCAGAAATTAAAATTGTATTTGAATTTATTGCAGGATGATGCCACTGGCTTGTACAGAGGTACATTGGCAGAGAACATTCATAAAATCATGTCGGAAACTGGGTTTCAAATTATTTGGGTTTATCAAAATATTCCCAACAAATCATGGTTACATTATGGAAATGCTTCATGGCCAGTTTATACAGACAAGGGAATCATCCATTGAAAACAGGAAATAAGCTGATACAGAAAAAGAAGTTATCTTTTGTTAAATAACAAAATCGGATACAGACAAGGGAATCATCCATTGCTAACAGGACAAAAGTTGATACATATAAGGAAGTTATCTATTATTACATGACAAAATCTGTTACAGACAAGGGAATCATCCATTGCTAACAGGACAAAAGTTGATACATATAAGGAAGCTATATATTTGTTACATGAAAAAATCTGATGCAGACAAGGGAATCATCCATTGCTAACAGGACAAAATCTGATACACATAGAATTAATAAAAGAGAAATAAAATTAATACAATATTTGTTAAAAGAGTATAAATATATAACTCAGATATAATACTATTTCGAATAAGATAACTGGAAAAGTACGTGAATAAAAAAAAAACCAGAAACAAAAGTAAACAAACTGACAAATTATAAAGAAAAACAGACCACTAACCTTTTTAAAATAAGTGGACATTTCACGTGCTGTTTAAAGGAGGACTAACGAGAGGAATCCAAACCCGTTACAGTTAATGTGTGCTTGGCTGTGTGATACGTTAACAAATCTAAACATCATGTGCAGAAAACATATCAATGCATTTTAGATCAATATACAATATGTTGCTTAGTCATGTTACATTTGCAGTCAAAATGAAAATACTCATTATGGGCATCCGGGGGAGTCTATTTGCAAAACTTGTAATACAATACTGCTGAAGAAAATGTAATTCTGGTCGATTTTAAAAAACTCCTTAATTTGTGATTCACAACTGAAAACTCTGACGACCAACTAATCATAATGGACGAATGTTGTATAGATATTCCATTACGCGATATTCAGTTCGCATCGTTACCCAACAATAATATCGATACCGGTGCAGCTGATGAAATCCTGTACTAAAAAATAACAGTTTGCACGACAGATAAAGTGATGAAATCCCATTTGCTAGAGTACAACCAGACGAGACAAGACGAGACTATTTTACACTCAGGTTAAAAAATGATAGCATAGGAGATATATAAGAAAACTATCACGAGGATAGCGTGTTTTAAAGTTTTAAATAGTGCTGTAAAATGATGATACATTTGGAAAACATTCTAAAAATGAGAACACTATATTTTAAAGAGACGTACGTTAGCTTGACTTGATTATTTTATAAAAATTAGTCCTGGAAATGTAAAAATGACTAAATTATGTATCTCTTCATGAAAAAAAGAAAATAACAATATGTACTGATATTCATTTCCTGTGAGGCTGACATAGTGAGCAATATGTATTGTTATAGGGAACATTAGACCATATATCAGTGTCAATGGGAAGTCTGCTATGTGCAGCATATATATATATATATATATATATATATATATATATATATATATATATATATATATATATATATATATATATAGGTCAGGTTTTTGACATTCAATATACTTTGGAGGAAATGTTTCCCACTATATTTGATCTAAATAGATCCCCAAATTTTACAAGCATTTGTTAATGGTTTGATTGAATAGTTGCAACTGATAATCAGAAGTCAAATTGTAACTGTGTAAGCACTTTTAAAGTAAATGGATCCATTCGGGATACTATATTATTCAGGCCATTGGAGAACTTTCCTTACCTGTGAAATATAACTTCTTATATTTATCTACAACATTAATATCAGCATTTATGATCTTAAATTTATGTCTTTGATTCTTTTTTAATCAAATAAGCTGTTTTGTTTTCTCTATATTGATTGTAATTTTCCAGTTCTCGCAACATTCATTAAACATATAAAGAGTATATTGACTGTAAGCATGACTATCAACGACAAGTATAGTGTCATCAGCTTATAAAAGCAGCATTGAATTTAACATATTTACAAGTTCAGTATGTTTGGAGTGTCCAGCGCATCATCTACAATACATATACTAAATGAAATTTTATACTTGGTCATTTAAGAATAAGGAGAACGGTAATGGAGATAAATTGTCCCCTTGTCTTACGCCTTTTTTACATGAGGAAAAAAATCCGTATTTAGAAGACACAAGATTTGATATCATCATAATCAAATAAAATAACATTAAAACATTTCCTCTGATGCCTACCGAGCACAATTATTGCAATAATCAAGAATACAGATATTATTCCAACCGATAAAGCGGTATAATAAAAAAAGTACAACATGTTTACGTCTCCAATGATAAGACTAACATAGTTCGATTGTGTACAGGAGATGGATTATTGATTTGCTTACTAGTTAACTAGCTGACTCGTCATTCGATCAGATTTATAAATTAATAAATCAATCAGTCAGTTAATCGATGTTTGCATCATCCATCTATCCATCAATCCCTCTGTCTCACTCTTTATGTCTGTCTGTCTCACTCTTTATGTCTGTCTGTCTCACTCTTTATGTCTGTCTGTCTCACTACTTCTCCACTTACGTATGTATTTACCCATGACACCTATATGTATATACTCACCTTTCGATATATATCTACAGATTTATATGTTTTACGAGAGGGCTAACCAATTTCGATTCCAACAGTCGGTTCTCTATCAACACGTTTCTATTTCTAGAAGAGGGCCTATGAATCCTAAGTCCGCCAGTCGGTTGTCTATGTACAGACTTCTATCTATAGGTTTCCATTTTTAGGAGAGGGCCAATGTCGCAAGTCGGTTGTCTGTCAAGGGGTCTATATTTTTTAGGATACGTTTTACCAGTTCCGGTTTTACCAGTCGGATGTCTATCAAGGGTATATATATATATATATTTATGTCTGTATTTTTTAAAGATAGGTTTGAACGGTTCCAGCTGTACCAGTCAGATGTCTATTTTGTTTAAACATTATTGGATATGTGCGCACTCTCTCCTAGCAAGCAGTATGCGATACCGAAGTGCTTGAATATATCATTGCATGACAGAAGTTGTGCCATTAGCAAGCAAGCGGCGATCTTGTGCGCGATTGTCATGTGAATGCTAGTTGAGTAAAGTGGCGTAAATGTCTATGAAAATTTCTTAGTATAACTGACATGTAATCACTGGATGCAGAGATTTTCTTGCCACTGCCATGTTGATAAATAGGGAAGAATTCATCAAAGTGGATTACTACTACTACTGCTGCTACAACAATAACAACAACAACAACTGCTACTACTACTACTGCTACTACTACTACTACTACTACTACTACTACTACTACTACTACTACTACTAATAATAATAATAATAATAATAACGCCTTTACAAATTATAAATCATTTCACTACCGTATCTGAATAATTCCTATAGGTTGTTTTCACAGACGTCACCATTAAGTACGCAAATACCCACAATGCAACGCGCGCACCTTCTGCCGCCATTTTGAGTTCTAACCAACCTTTGTCAACATTAGTCATCTTGTATATTCAAGATAATAATCTGATTTAACTATCAATAATGATATTTACTTTATCGAAACGATACATAGATTATACTTGAAATTATGTGCTTATAGCACAACAATGAAGATAAAGCTGGAAGCTCCCTTGCTTATATCGAAAGACAGAATAGTAATGTTGAACCGTAATCGTATTTACTTATGCACTTATTTAGTTTTACAAACAGACAATATTGACATTTTTAAAAAGTCATTCGTATCATATCCCTAAGCTTGTGATCTTGAAAGAGTATTTCCAGATAATGATTTTCTGGATACAATATCAGTCACGAATTAAAATTTCATAGGATGTATTTTTATGCTAGAATTTTTATGTACAAATACTTTTCGCGACAACACGTGTTTGTGCCAAACGATGTATTCCTAAAATACTTTTAGAAATATAAAATTATATATTAACAATTAGCTTTTTTACTTGAACAATAACCAAATTATTGATTATGCCCGTGAAAATTGAAAATCATTATACGTTTCTACTTGGTTGTGTATCCAGTTGTTTATGGGTTTTTTATTTATTGATCGATATATTTGTTTATGAAAGAATAACAAAGATGGTTGAAATTTAAATATTTTACTTAATTAAAACAGAAAGAAAAAACGAGCATTCGATCTCGTGCGGTTGACATGCAATTTATTTTTATATTCTTAAACACAAAATGAAACGTGCCTTCGTAATAATGCGGTTAAAACAATGTTATTAGGTGCCGGTTATGGGGGATAGGGACTCAAAATAGCAGATATAGAAGTACACACGTTTTGTGACGTCACCTGAAAACAACGGATATGCTGGATGGCATATTTTTAAGGTATTCAGACTGGGTGCTGTCACAGAACATTCACGGATTTGGTTTCAGTAAGCAAATTTGAATACTGGTAAACGTTGAACCTGTGCTGGTACATAATTACTTCTGTGAGTGACTGACTTTATCTTGAAGATCTAAGTGATGATGATATTGGGCGGCAGGTGTCTTCTACACAGATATTAATTACATCATATAATACGGTCCCATCCGTATAGATGCGCCAGTGTTGTCATTGCAACGTGATAATCATGGTCGAAGACCTAATACATGCTGTATGATTTATTTAACATAGAACAGGTTGATCTTCAACACCTGCTTGATCTGGTTCTGTTCTTGGTTGTTTTACTAAAGTTAAGCAGAACCTTTTTTTACTATGGACGAAAGGTTTCTTAAATTACGTCTAAGATATACCAGCATAGAAGAGTTTGCTTCTTATGGCGATGTTAAAGTATAGGTTGTATTTTCAGTTCTTACTCAGTCCTACTCGATGGTACGGCTGGTGCTGTACAAAAATAGAATACTTGGCCTTCAATTAGATTGATATAATGGAGCGTCAATGTTTGCCAAGACCTGCATGATGACGAACTTTTTTTAATGTTATACTCCATCTGCCACGTGTGGTCAAACCAAAGTGTCTAGATAAATATGTAGAAACGGGTGATCATTGTTGCTGTTGGTACATTACGCAATCATCAGCAGCTGCAAGTTGCTTGTCGTCAATGTACCATGCATAGATCAGCAAATTATTGTACCCTGGGGAACGCATATTGTTCAAGGAGGTTGCTGATGCTGCACAAATCTAGCGCGAACTGTTGTCTTCGAACTTGTAGGATATAACGCGTTCTCCTACGGGTGTCTCTTGTGATTCCAAAATACAATACCTGGTGTGACAATTTCTGGTGTAGAACGTTGTCAAAGGCTATGAGAAATTTACAATGATCATATTGATATAGGAATCGTTGTCCAAGGTTCTTGCATGGTCGTCTGTGGACATGAGTAGATGCGTTTTGCATGACCTTTTGGCTCCGAATCCGTACAGGTTTTCAGTCAGTATGCTCTGGTTATCTAGATCATTACATTGTAGACTATGATGTATGATGCATACTAACCGTTAATGAGAGAGGGTGATACTTTGCTGATATTATTCTCTCTCTCTCTCTCTCTCTCTCTCTCTCTCTCTCTCTCTCTCTCTCTATATATATATATATATATATATATATATATATATATATATATATATATATATATATCTGACTCTCTCTTTTAGTACATCTCTTGACATCTTATCAACCACATGTCTTTGAAAGATCTAATCTTCTAGTGCTTATTCAATTCCTCTGTTAGAAATATAGACCTTTGGCATTGATTCATTTGGGGAAAGACCTTTAATATAGACCTATGGTATCCATTAATTTGGGCAGTCACCTTTAATATAAACATTTGGCATTGATTCATTTGGTTAGTCACCTTTGATATAGACCTTTGACATGGATTCATCTTGGGAGTCACCTTTACTATAAACATTTGGCATGGATTCATTTGTGGAATCGCCTCTAATATAGGCATTTGGTGTGGATTCATTTGGGGAGTCACCTTTAATATAGACATTTGACATGGATTCATTTGGGGAGTCACTTTAATAGACTAGATTCATCTGGGGAATCGTCTTTGATATAGACCTATATATTAATTCTGGAACGAAATGATGTGATGTCACATTTGTCGCCAAATTGAGGACTTGGAGCATGAATGCTATTATTAAATGTTCCATTCCAAATATAAAAAAGATGACTGGAAGAAAGGCAACTTCATCATTTTACTTTATGTTGAATGAATGTAAGAAACTAGCATTCACATTTCTAATTTCTGTGTGGCTCACCGACCGTGCGAGAACTGCATCCAATAACATATCTTTAGTTATTGCTCTCATTGTAGCGAAATTCCTGGAGGACGTGACAGAATCTTTAGGGGACCAAACACGCTATCCGATTTCGCCTAATGAATCTTAAACCCTATTGGGAAAGCGTGCCGCCAGACGGGGATGCAATCTTAGACGATAAAAGATTGCCATAATTCTTCGTCCACAAAACAACTTTTTACTTTAAAAAGAGAAACTAGTCAAATTGTCCAAATTTGTGTATTTGTTTTTGTCTGTACGTTAAAAAATAGAAGTGTGTCTATAATCATTTACTTCATTTGTTTTATGTAAAAATTATATAAGGGTGTCTATAAGCACTTGTCAAATAGTCTGTGCTTTTGTTTGTATTTGCGAGTGAGTGTTTCTTTTAGGTCTGCGTCTTCCATGTATTTGTGTTATTATGGATCTTGTGAATTTTAGTGTCAGGGATACTACAAGCACCACAGCCACTACTGGTACAACATCCACTACCAACACCACAATCTCTACATCACCGCAGCCACTGCCAGCACCAATACTGCGTCATCCGCGGGTGTGGCATAGGAGACACGAACATTTCAGAATCTCACAAACGGAAAATTGAGGTGTTGAATCCAATCAACCTGCCTCTGCGATACCAAGAACAAGACTGAACTGAGAGCGGGATTGGAGCCTGCCATGTGTCTGTGGCTCCAGACCAGGGAGGTGCCACAATCAGGAAATGTGTATTTAGAGTTCTAAGAAACAGCCCTTTTAGGGCTTCCAAGATCTCTAGAAAAGAGACTATTCAAGTTGACTATTGGTGTGTATGTGGAGTAGTGTGATTATACCACTCAATCTTTTCCTGATGTGATTATGTGTGTATGATGGATATACTGTACTCCCAAGGTCGTACAGTATTTCCATTCGAAAAATTCGTTCATATTTTCTCAGCCAAATGTAGTAACATTTTTATTATTTGCTGACATTCTTATTCTACATAAGGCTTAATTAGGCAAAGTATGGAATATAGAGTAAACTTTAATTATAGATTTCAATAAGAATGATGATTGTGACAATACCATTAAATGCTTATTAATAATATTATTATAGCTGGTTGTGTTACTTACTTTTGCTACTGCGTTTGCTTTACTACTACTACTACTACTACTACTACTACTACTACTACTACTACTACTACTAATAATAATAATAATGGAATAAGATGCTCCCGTCCCCACGAGTGGTTAACATAGTGATGATATCACAAATTCACTGGGCGGAAGACTTCCGCGATGAAGTTAACGGCCCAGGAAGAATGGCTCCACGATGAGCTCAACGACCATGTGCTGCCAAGTCCCAAGCGGGCTCACTACCATCCGCCTGAGGGCGACTCCCTTCAGCATCACAATCATACAGACATTTGCACCCACATTTAACTGTGATGTCAATGAAATGGATAAATTGTTCAACCTACTGCAAGATGTAGTTAACAACTCACACAAGAAAGACATTATGTTTGTACAAGGATACTTGACTGCAAAGGTGGGACTTTATTCACAGACAAACTGACAGAGCATATGTGGACCTTTCTTTGCAGAAACAAACGAAAGATGATTCAGGCTCTTGGAGTTTTCTGCCTACAACAATCTTTGTACTAACTATACGTTCGGCCCTCACAAGGCTTCTCAATGATGGACCTGGCACAGTCCAGATGGTCAATATCACAAGCAGATTGACTACATCTAGGTTAAAAAAAGATTCTTCAGAGGACTGAATATCGCCACAACACGAAGTTTTCCATGATCAGATGTTTGACGTGACGATGATTTATTATAAACGATGCCTCCATCAGAAATGATCATAAACCCCAACCAACTAATAATGAGACCTATCCTTGAAATTTGAAAACTTCCAAGCAATGATATGTGGTAAATTTGCACCTTTAATAATCCTTGACAGCCAAGACACCGACTTCGAGTCCTTAACAACCATATTGAACACGGCTATGACTAGCACAGTAAATATCCTCTAACAAAGAAATCTTTGGTCACATAAACGTCATTAAACTATGCGACTTAAGAAGAGAACTGAACAGTGTAAATGAGTCCTGAAAAGTGAAATAAATGAACAGGGTAAAACGAGATGATGAAGAAGCTAGAAAATACAGATAGATAGACAACATAATCAGGAAAAGCGTGAAAAAGGCAAAGGAATCTTGGGCAGATGGATAATGCTGTAAAATCGAAGACAGTCTAGGTAGATATGATGGTAAAATAGCATATCATCTGGTGAAAAAGCTCACAACCCATACACAATGGAAACCTACCACCATCTGAGACAAATCAGTAAAATGCCAAACAGAAGATCAAGATAGGTACAAGCGATGGAGAGAATACTGCTAGGAATTGTACAGTTATAAGACCCAAGGAAATCCAGCAGTACTCAGTTGCTCTGAGGCAAAAGAAATTGATGTCAACCCTATTCTTCATAAAAAAGAAGAAATTGCAGCTAGGCCACTAAATAGAAAAAAACGCTAGCTCTTCTGAGCAGGAAGGAGGGGGGACCACATAACACATATTCAATCTAGATTCCTTTGTGACAAATATATTCAGCATCAAATAAATCTATACCACGTCTTTATAGATGTCAAAAAGGCATTTGATATGGTTTGTCATACGGGCTTAAGGGCAACCATGAGGAAGTACAAAACCATAAGCTCAAACCTGGTGCATCTTGTTGAGCACCTCAATGACAAAGCCACCAGTGATGTCCTCATCAAACAAAAGCGTAAACTGAAGTGATAAGATCATGTCTCAATATCATATGGACTGGCGAAGACAATCTTGCAAGGCACAGCACAGTGCAAGGTTGCAAAAGAAGAGGCAGTTAGAAAACTAGGATGGAAGACAACATTGAGGAGTGTACAGGCTTGGGATTTAGAGATTCCCAAAGGGCAGAAGAAAACAAGAAACATGGAGAGACTTGGTTGTAAAGTCAACTGTGGTGTCCCAACGACCTCTTGGATTAAGGGTTTGATGTTTGATGATGATGATGATGATGATGATGATGATGATGATGATGATGATGATGATGATGAATTCTTAGAAGAAAATCGATCAATAATCGTAATAAATGTAAGTGTATTATGCATCAATAAATTTATCATGGACTCTCTTTTTGTTTGTTTTACAAATCATTGATTTTGTTTGTAATAGTTGGTAATTATGTGTCTTTCCAACACTCTGGTGTAAGGCATACATTTTGGAATTTTCCTCCCATGTGACCATGACAAACTATTACACTACTATAGTATATAATTTGTTTGAAAATCTCAATGAAAAATATTACGTTAATAGATTACTTGGTACATTTTGTATACGTGTAATCAAGTGTAGGCATTACGTATGAGAAATAAAATGGATAATTACATCTGGGCAGACAACAGTTGTGCCTGTACACACATTTTAATTAAAAGAAGAAAAGCAGTGCATTATTTATTGATAATAGTTACAAAGGGCGAGTCTAGTCTTGTTGTATCAACGTTTATATTCAAAATGTGTGTTAAATTTACCACAGCATAATCATTTTCTGAAGCATTTCGATTTCGGTCTATGGTTTAATAGCTTAGCTGTCCCCAAAAAGGATTTAAGTACCATGTGACCATATCGGTATATAAGGATACCGAATAAACAGACTATAAATAGTCATGTAAAATTTATCTATTTTTTTTTAATTCGTTTTCAAGTTCGAACCTTTTCTTTTAGGAAATCAATTGACTGTGTTTCCTACTAAATCAGGTAAGTTGATACAGCTATAGAAAAAATCAAGTATACCATACAGTTTCTGTCAGCAAAATATAAAATCAAAAGGAGTGGCGTTCAGCAAGTCAAAATAAAATGATCTGGAAATAATGAAATGACAAAATCCGACTTCCAATCTGAAACATTGAAACTAATGCTGGAATAACAATATAAAACGCTTGTAATGGGTGGATGGAACTCAATATACCATTAAATACGAATAGGGCTGGTTCCTGACTAGTAGAGTTACACATTTGGTAGAAATCTATTATAATCATCAATACATTACAATATGTATTGTTGTCAATCATCGTTACGTTACAATATGTATTTTTGTAAATCATATAATAGAAAAGAACGTATGTTAGGAAGAAAATGTTTTGAATTAATGTTGCAAAGTTTGCACAAGTGAAATAATTGCATTTTTGTTTCACCTTTATATTAATGCGAGTCACTTTATGTTCTACGCCGGTTTGTACAAGTCGCACATGCAGGTCACAATTTCATAATTCATAGATTTAAGGTGAGAAAAAATTGTTTGACTATTGTTCTTTCTCTAATACACTACCAATCATTTTGTTTCTCAAATCAAGACAATATATTTTCCACCTACCTATAATTTAGTATCTTGTCCCCGTACCAGTGCCCAATTCATAACATTTATATCCAGACTTTCAAAAAGTAATGAAAATAATTGTTATCGAGACCTGTTGGAGTGGAGGTGCGTGAGAGAGGAAAAGAATATAATTATCCAATAAAACAACAAGGTTATTCAAAATTACAATAGGAGAATAGATTTTTAAAAATATTTTTCATTTATTTAAAAAAAACAATGCTCAGTCATATTTTAAAAAAAACCCGAATATTTTATTGGATTAAAACTCCATAGACTAAATAATCATGATGTAGATCAGATAGGCACGATTCCCGAGCACGGACAAATATTAAGCACACAATTTAGATAACAACTCAAAGTACTGAGATACAGTAAGTCTCCTAGTGAAGATAATATCTTATATTAAAATATGAATTGTACGCAAAAGTTTGTCTTATTGTTTTGAGAAAGATTGTTTAACATGATTTTAAATAAAAATCTTCAAATGTGTGGGTGGGGTTAGAAGAGGGAGAGAGAGAGAGAGAGAGAGAGAGAGAGAGAGAGAGAGAGAGAGAGAGAGAGAGAGAGATCAGCTCCTACAATATACAGGCCTATTACACTATTGCGTTGTGTTAGTAAGGACATTGCTTATTAGGAAGAACCGCTCCGGTGGTGGTTAGAACTTCCGCGACGGAAGCGGGATGTCGTGGGTTAAATCCCCAGCCGAGTCATACCAAAGACTTACAAAAATGGTACTAACAGCTGCCTCGCTTGACGCTTAGCATTAAGAGGTTAGTGTTAGTGCGGCATGACACCCCAGTGCTAGACATCACTATAAACTGCCTCACTGCAGACATCGTAGTGATATGACTGAAAATTTCTTAAAACTACGTCAAAAATCCTATCAAACAAACAAACAAACAGTTTCTTAAGAATAGAATTTTGCCTATTATAGAAGAAAGCAATGTACTATATGAGGCTAAATCATGGTTCGTAAAGTATACATAACAGTTGATACTAGTTTTGTATTTTATTCCTTATTGGAATTTTCATTCGACGACGTAAAACACTGGTTTGCACTTGTGTGGATTAGTCTCCTACTTCCGACAGGGTGTGCAAATTTGGTTAATGGATAAAAGAGATTAACTCTGCAATAAATAATAAAATGATCAAGGTGATAATGAATATATTTATGGAGGTAAATTCTCAATATCATCGATATATCATGCCCAGGTGTCATTTATTTGGAATTAAAGAGTTAGACATGGTTAACATTATTCTCTAGTATTCCTTGCCCTGGATCTAAAGGACACGGATTATTACTTTTAGAGCTTGAGTTATATTGGTATTTACAATTGATTTACTGGTCGGAGATAGAGTAAGATAGAACCATTTGTTTTACTCAATACAAAAGAAATTGTAGTACTTTTAGATAATGCAGATGATAGGCAATCTAACGTGGATGTCGTCGGCATCCGTCCGTCTTCGAGAGACGATGGTGCAGCTTCCGATTTGGGTGTCCTATCTGCACCTTCGCAAGTGGCTGAAGAGTCCGACCCTTGAGTGACAGTCTCTGTTGCACTTGCTGTAGGTGTATGCTGATGCTTGCTGAGGATGTTTTTGGTTCGCCTTCCTCCTGGCTCTCTTTGCATACATGTCTACATTGACCAGCCTGCTCGGAAGCCACACTGGGACTCGGGGTAGACTCGGGATGCTAGGCTCTGCAGGCGTGCCAGGATGACACGGGCGAACGCCTTTCCAACAATACTGAGAAGAGAGATGCCCCGGTAGTTGTTGCAGTCACTGCGGTCACCTTTGTTCTTGTATAGAGTGACAATGTTTGCATCTCGCATGTCCTGGGGATGTGTCCTTGTCCCCAGCAGAGGCAGAGGAGTTCGTGCAGAGGCTGGATTAGTGCTGGTTTCCCTATCTTTAGGACTTCAGGCGGAATGCCGTCACTCCCAGGGGCCTTCCCACAAGCGAGGCAGTCGATGGTTTTACTAAGCTCTTCCAGGTTGGGTGGTGTGTCTAGTTCCTTCAAGACTGGCAGGTCTGGGATGGCGTCTAGGGCGGTGTCTGTGACGACGTTTTGGGTTGCATACAGCTCAAGATAGTGCTCAACCCAGCGCTGCAGCTGTTTGCCCTGGTCTTTGATGACTTCGCCAGTCTTGGACTTGAGTGGGGCGATCTTGGAGGTGGGTGGGCCTGTTGCCTTCTTGATACCCTCGTACATGCCCCTTGAATCCCCGGTTTCGGCAGCTGTCTGTATACTGGTGCAGAGGTTCAGCCAGTAGGTGTTAGCGCAGTGACGGGCGGTCTGCTGGGCATTTTTCCTGGCAGTCCTGAGTGCCTGTAATGTACCAAGGCTAGGCGCAGCCTTGTAAGCCAGGAGGGCTTTCATCTTCGCCTCAGTCACGGGTTCCATCTCCTCCCAGCTGGCCTCATACCAGTCTGTGTTTTTGTGCTCTTTCTTCCCATAGGCAGTAATGGCTGAGTTGTACACAGCGGAGGTGGGACCACTTGGAGTCGATGGTGTCATCAGGTGTCTCTTTGGTGAGAGCCTCGTGAAGTTTGTAGATGAACTGCTGTGTCTTCTCTGGAATGCTTGCACAGCAGGTGTTGATGCGAGGGCGACCATTCTTCTTGGCTTGGTGAAGTTTCTTGGGTAGTATTCGCACCTTGCTGGCCACAAGGGAGTGTTCCGTGTCGCAGTCGGCACTGTGGTAGCTGCGGGTGAGGACACTGGCTAGTTCCGCGCGCCTGGTGATGACTAGATCTAGCTGGTGCCAGTGGCGGGAACGTGGGTGTCTCCATGATACCTGGTGGATCTCCTTGCATTTGAAGAAGGTGTTGGTCACACATAAGCTGTGAGTGCAGCACATCTCCAGCAGTCGCTGGCCATTCTCGTTGATTTTGCCCCTTTCCGTGCGGGCCGAGACAGGTGGGCCATGCCTCGTATTTAGCTCCCACTCGCGCATTGAAGTCTCCTAGTAGGTAGAGACCATCGGTACTGGGGATATTTGATATTGCTTGATCCAGAGCCTCGTAGAACTGGTCTTTTTCTTCTGGGTTTGAGTAGAGGGTTGGGGCATACACGCTGAAGATGTTGGCTGGGCCTGAGGATGTTGATAGCCGGAGGGCAAGGATCCTCTCAGTGCCTGATGATGGAGGCTCAATGAAGGCGACGAGGGTGTTCTTTACAGCGAAGCCGACACCATGCTGCCTGGGTTCGTCTGATGGTTTTCCTTGCCAGAAGAAGGTGTAGTTGGCTTCCCTGATGGTGCCGCTGTCGGCCAGTCGGGTCTCATGAAGACAGGCAATGTCGACATTCAGTCGGGAGAGTTCTCTGTCAATGACGGCAGTCGTCCGTGCGTCGTTGATCTTCTACAGGTCAGTGGTGAGTCCAGGGCACAAGGTTCTGATGTTCCAGCTTGCGAAACGAAGAGCTGGAGTCTTCTTGTTTTCTTTGTATCTTGCTTGGTGCAGAGTTTTTTGGCCTGCTTGTCGAGATGGTTCTCTAAGCTCACGCACTCAGTGAAGCAGGCAGGCAATGGCGGGAAGCACCTTATTGACTTGGAGCTGCCCAGCTTGAGGCGGGCGGTAGCTTCCAATGAGATATGGCGATCTCTCCCACCGTCGAAAGCAGCCCCTGGCGCCATGTTCTACGCCAATCGAGCTATGGTTTATAACCGGTAGACTGCTGCTTCCCGTGTTGTGCCGACGCCTTAAGATGACGCTGGAGTGTCCTCTCCAGTGGAGCTACAAAGCCTGGGCAGTCTAGAATGGAGAATCAGCTGTTGCCCATGCAGCAGATCCCCCCTCTCCACGCATCTGGTGGACCCAAGGGAACGACAAATGTCACTACAGCTTGGCACTAACGGCGTCACAGGAGTTGCCGGAGTGACGTTGAAGTCAACGTCAGACCGCCTTAGGGACTCCTTCTCCGGATTTTCTGTCGGGGTTTACTCCCTTAGCCTTCCCGGGAGTGGTTATAGCCGCAAGGCAACGGAGGTTTGGGATCAGAGTTTTCCTTCTCCTAGATGAGCTACCATCCAAGGTTTACGAGCCACATCTACCCGAAGCGACTGGTTTTAAGGCGCCAGTGGCCGCCTTCACCCCTTCTCCTGTCAGTGAAAACATGGTCCGCCGGACTTAGAAGCTAAACTACTCGCGAAGGCCAGGAGCTGGATTTTAGTTGACAGAGGCGATCAGAGTCGCAAGCCCTATGGTGCATTTTTGGAGGAGTGGGGAGCTTGTCTCCCACTCCCACCCCAGCAATGTCAACCTTGGACCACAAACGTGGATGTATACTTTCATAATAAAGTAGAAGCAGTTGTACGTTTAGATAATCCAGAAGATAAGCAATCTAACGTGGATGTATACTTTCATTGCTACAAAATATTAGCGTATCAACACTGCATGTAAAACTAAAGATTGTACTTCGGGGAAATATAAAAACTAAACAAACTGTAGAGTTTAAATTAGGAGATTGTCAGAAATTAAAATTGTATTTGAATTTATTGCAGGATGATGCCACTGGCTTGTACAGACGAACATTGGCAGAGAACATTCATAAAATCATGTCGGAAACTGGGTTTCAAATTATTTGGGTTTATCAAAATATTCCCAACAAATCATGGTTACATTATGGAAATGCTTCATGGCCAGTTTATACAGACAAGGGAATCATCCATTGAAAACAGGAAATAAGCTGATACAGAAAAAGAAGTTATCTTTTGTTAAATAACAAAATCGGATACAGACAAGGGAATCATCCATTGCTAACAGGACAAAAGTTGATACATATAAGGAAGTTATCTATTATTACATGACAAAATCTGTTACAGACAAGGGAATCATCCATTGCTAACAGGACAAAAGTTGATACATATAAGGAAGCTATATATTGTTACATGAAAAAATCTGATGCAGACAAAGGAATCATCCATTGCTAACAGGACAAAATCTGATACACATAGAATTAATAAAAGAGAAATAAAATTAATACAATATTTGTTAAAAGAGTATAAATATATAACTCAGATATAATACTATTTCGAATAAGATAACTGGAAAAGTACGTGAATAAAAAAAAAACCAGAAACAAAAGTAAACAAACTGACAAATTATAAAGAAAAACAGACCACTAACCTTTTTAAAATAAGTGGACATTTCACGTGCTGTTTAAAGGAGGACTAACGAGAGGAATCCAAACCCGTTACAGTTAATGTGTGCTTGGCTGTGTGATACGTTAACAAATCTAAACATCATGTTCAGAAAACATATCAATGCATTTTAGATCAATATACAATATGTTGCTTAGTCATGTTACATTTGCAGTCAAAATGAAAATACTCATTATGGGCATCCGGGGGAGTCTATTTGCAAAACTTGTAATACAATACTGCTGAAGAAAATGTAATTCTGGTCGATTTTAAAAAACTCCTTAATTTGTGATTCACAACTGAAAACTCTGACGACCAACTAATCATAATGGACGAATGTTGTATAGATATTCCATTACGCGATATTCAGTTCGCATCGTTACCCAACAATAATATCGATACCGGTGCAGCTGATGAAATCCTGTACTAAAAAATAACAGTTTGCACGACAGATAAAGTGATGAAATCCCATTTGCTAGAGTACAACCAGACGAGACAAGACGAGACTATTTTACACTCAGGTTAAAAAATGATAGCATAGGAGATATATAAGAAAACTATCACGAGGATAGCGTGTTTTAAAGTTTTAAATAGTGCTGTAAAATGATGATACATTTGGAAAACATTCTAAAAATGAGAACACTATATTTTAAAGAGACGTACGTTAGCTTGACTTGATTATTTTATAAAAATTAGTCCTGGAAATGTAAAAATGACTAAATTATGTATCTCTTCATGAAAAAAAGAAAATAACAATATGTACTGATATTCATTTCCTGTGAGGCTGACATAGTGAGCAATATGTATTGTTATAGGGAACATTAGACCATATATCAGTGTCAATGGGAAGTCTGCTATGTGCAGCATATATATATATATATATATATATATATATATATATATATATATATATATATATATATATATATATATATATATATATATATATATATATATATATATATATATATAGGTCAGGTTTTTGACATTCAATATACTTTGGAGGAAATGTTTCCCACTATATTTGATCTAAATAGATCCCCAAATTTTACAAGCATTTGTTAATGGTTTGATTGAATAGTTGCAACTGATAATCAGAAGTCAAATTGTAACTGTGTAAGCACTTTTAAAGTAAATGGATCCATTCGGGATACTATATTATTCAGGCCATTGGAGAACTTTCCTTACCTGTGAAATATAACTTCTTATATTTATCTACAACATTAATATCAGCATTTATGATCTTAAATTTATGTCTTTGATTCTTTTTTAATCAAATAAGCTGTTTTGTTTTCTCTATATTGATTGTAATTTTCCAGTTCTCGCAACATTCATTAAACATATAAAGAGTATATTGACTGTAAGCATGACTATCAACGACAAGTATAGTGTCATCAGCTTATAAAAGCAGCATTGAATTTAACATATTTACAAGTTCAGTATGTTTGGAGTGTCCAGCGCATCATCTACAATACATATACTAAATGAAATTTTATACTTGGTCATTTAAGAATAAGGAGAACGGTAATGGAGATAAATTGTCCCCTTGTCTTACGCCTTTTTTACATGAGGAAAAAAATCCGTATTTAGAAGACACAAGATTTGATATCATCATAATCAAATAAAATAACATTAAAACATTTCCTCTGATGCCTACCGAGCACAATTATTGCAATAATCAAGAATACAGATATTATTCCAACCGATAAAGCGGTATAATAAAAAAGTACAACATGTTTACCAGTCTCCAATGATAAGACTAACATAGTTCGATTGTGTACAGGAGATGGATTATTGATTTGCTTACTAGTTAACTAGCTGACTCATCATTCGATCAGATTTATAAATTAATAAATCAATCAGTCAGTTAATCGATGTTTGCATCATCCATCTATCCATCAATCCCTCTGTCTCACTCTTTATGTCTGTCTGTCTCACTCTTTATGTCTGTCTGTCTCACTCTTTATGTCTGTCTGTCTCACTACTTCTCCACTTACGTATGTATTTACCCATGACACCTATATGTATATACTCACCTTTCGATATATATCTACAGATTTATATGTTTTACGAGAGGGCTAACCAATTTCGATTCCAACAGTCGGTTCTCTATCCACACGTTTCTATTTCTAGAAGAGGGCCTATGAATCCTAAGTCCGCCAGTCGGTTGTCTATGTACAGACTTCTATCTATAGGTTTCCATTTTTAGGAGAGGGCCAATGTCGCAAGTCGGTTGTCTGTCAAGGGGTCTATATTTTTTAGGATACGTTTTACCAGTTCCGGTTTTACCAGTCGGATGTCTATCAAGGGTATATATATATATATATTTATGTCTGTATTTTTTAAAGATAGGTTTGAACGGTTCCAGCTGTACCAGTCAGATGTCTATTTTGTTTAAACATTATTGGATATGTGCGCACTCTCTCCTAGCAAGCAGTATGCGATACCGAAGTGCTTGAATATATCATTGCATGACAGAAGTTGTGCCATTAGCAAGCAAGCGGCGATCTTGTGCGCGATTGTCATGTGAATGCTAGTTGAGTAAAGTGGCGTAAATGTCTATGAAAATTTCTTAGTATAACTGACATGTAATCACTGGATGCAGAGATTTTCTTGCCACTGCCATGTTGATAAATAGGGAAGAATTCATCAAAGTGGATTACTACTACTACTGCTGCTACAACAATAACAACAACAACAACTGCTACTACTACTACTGCTACTACTACTACTACTACTACTACTACTACTACTACTACTACTACTACTACTACTACTACTACTACTACTAATAATAATAATAATAACGCCTTTACAAATTATAAATCATTTCACTACCGTATCTGAATAATTCCTATAGGTTGTTTTCACAGACGTCACCATTAAGTACGCAAATACCCACAATGCAACGCGCGCACCTTCTGCCGCCATTTTGAGTTCTAACCAACCTTTGTCAACATTAGTCATCTTGTATATTCAAGATAATAATCTGATTTAACTATCAATAATGATATTTACTTTATCGAAACGATACATAGATTATACTTGAAATTATGTGCTTATAGCACAACAATGAAGATAAAGCTGGAAGCTCCCTTGCTTATATCGAAAGACAGAATAGTAATGTTGAACCGTAATCGTATTTACTTATGCACTTATTTAGTTTTACAAACAGACAATATTGACATTTTTAAAAAGTCATTCGTATCATATCCCTAAGCTTGTGATCTTGAAAGAGTATTTCCAGATAATGATTTTCTGGATACAATATCAGTCACGAATTAAAATTTCATAGGATGTATTTTTATGCTAGAATTTTTATGTACAAATACTTTTCGCGACAACACGTGTTTGTGCCAAACGATGTATTCCTAAAATACTTTTAGAAATATAAAATTATATATTAACAATTAGCTTTTTTACTTGAACAATAACCAAATTATTGATTATGCCCGTGAAAATTGAAAATCATTATACGTTTCTACTTGGTTGTGTATCCAGTTGTTTATGGGTTTTTTATTTATTGATCGATATATTTGTTTATGAAAGAATAACAAAGATGGTTGAAATTTAAATATTTTACTTAATTAAAACACAAAGAAAAAACGAGCATTCGATCTCGTGCGGTTGACATGCAATTTATTTTTATATTCTTAAACACAAAATGAAACGTGCCTTCGTAATAATGCGGTTAAAACAATGTTATTAGGTGCCGGTTATGGGGGATAGGGACTCAAAATAGCAGATATAGAAGTACACACGTTTTGTGACGTCACCTGAAAACAACGGATATGCTGGATGGCATATTTTTAAGGTATTCAGACTGGGTGCTGTCACAGAACATTCACGGATTTGGTTTCAGTAAGCAAATTTGAATACTGGTAAACGTTGAACCTGTGCTGGTACATAATTACTTCTGTGAGTGACTGACTTTATCTTGAAGATCTAAGTGATGATGATATTGGGCGGCAGGTGTCTTCTACACAGATATTAATTACATCATATAATACGGTCCCATCCGTATAGATGCGCCAGTGTTGTCATTGCAACGTGATAATCATGGTCGAAGACCTAATACATGCTGTATGATTTATTTAACATAGAACAGGTTGATCTTCAACACCTGCTTGATCTGGTTCTGTTCTTGGTTGTTTTACTAAAGTTAAGCAGAACCTTTTTTTACTATGGACGAAAGGTTTCTTAAATTACGTCTAAGATATACCAGCATAGAAGAGTTTGCTTCTTATGGCGATGTTAAAGTATAGGTTGTATTTTCAGTTCTTACTCAGTCCTACTCGATGGTACGGCTGGTGCTGTACAAAAATAGAATACTTGGCCTTCAATTAGATTGATATAATGGAGCGTCAATGTTTGCCAAGACCTGCATGATGACGAACTTTTTTTAATGTTATACTCCATCTGCCACGTGTGGTCAAACCAAAGTGTCTAGATAAATATGTAGAAACGGGTGATCATTGTTGCTGTTGGTACATTACGCAATCATCAGCAGCTGCAAGTTGCTTGTCGTCAATGTACCATGCATAGATCAGCAAATTATTGTACCCTGGGGAACGCATATTGTTCAAGGAGGTTGCTGATGCTGCACAAATCTAGCGCGAACTGTTGTCTTCGAACTTGTAGGATATAACGCGTTCTCCTACGGGTGTCTCTTGTGATTCCAAAATACAATACCTGGTGTGACAATTTCTGGTGTAGAACGTTGTCAAAGGCTATGAGAAATTTACAATGATCATATTGATATAGGAATCGTTGTCCAAGGTTCTTGCATGGTCGTCTGTGGACATGAGTAGATGCGTTTTGCATGACCTTTTGGCTCCGAATCCGTACAGGTTTTCAGTCAGTATGCTCTGGTTATCTAGATCATTACATTGTAGACTATGATGTATGATGCATACTAACCGTTAATGAGAGAGGGTGATACTTTGCTGATATTATTCTCTCTCTCTCTCTCTCTCTCTCTCTCTCTCTCTCTCTCTCTCTCTATATATATATATATATATATATATATATATATATATATATATATATATATATATATATATATATATATATATATATATATATATATATATATATATATATATCTGACTCTCTCTTTTAGTACATCTCTTGACATCTTATCAACCACATGTCTTTGAAAGATCTAATCTTCTAGTGCTTATTCAATTCCTCTGTTAGAAATATAGACCTTTGGCATTGATTCATTTGGGGAAAGACCTTTAATATAGACCTATGGTATCCATTAATTTGGGCAGTCACCTTTAATATAAACATTTGGCATTGATTCATTTGGTTAGTCACCTTTGATATAGACCTTTGACATGGATTCATCTTGGGAGTCACCTTTACTATAAACATTTGGCATGGATTCATTTGTGGAATCGCCTCTAATATAGGCATTTGGTGTGGATTCATTTGGGGAGTCACCTTTAATATAGACATTTGACATGGATTCATTTGGGGAGTCACTTTAATAGACTAGATTCATCTGGGGAATCGTCTTTGATATAGACCTATATATTAATTCTGGAACGAAATGATGTGATGTCACATTTGTCGCCAAATTGAGGACTTGGAGCATGAATGCTATTATTAAATGTTCCATTCCAAATATAAAAAAGATGACTGGAAGAAAGGCAACTTCATCATTTTACTTTATGTTGAATGAATGTAAGAAACTAGCATTCACATTTCTAATTTCTGTGTGGCTCACCGACCGTGCGAGAACTGCATCCAATAACATATCTTTAGTTATTGCTCTCATTGTAGCGAAATTCCTGGAGGACGTGACAGAATCTTTAGGGGACCAAACACGCTATCCGATTTCGCCTAATGAATCTTAAACCCTATTGGGAAAGCGTGCCGCCAGACGGGGATGCAATCTTAGACGATAAAAGATTGCCATAATTCTTCGTCCACAAAACAACTTTTTACTTTAAAAAGAGAAACTAGTCAAATTGTCCAAATTTGTGTATTTGTTTTTGTCTGTACGTTAAAAAATAGAAGTGTGTCTATAATCATTTACTTCATTTGTTTTATGTAAAAATTATATAAGGGTGTCTATAAGCACTTGTCAAATAGTCTGTGCTTTTGTTTGTATTTGCGAGTGAGTGTTTCTTTTAGGTCTGCGTCTTCCATGTATTTGTGTTATTATGGATCTTGTGAATTTTAGTGTCAGGGATACTACAAGCACCACAGCCACTACTGGTACAACATCCACTACCAACACCACAATCTCTACATCACCGCAGCCACTGCCAGCACCAATACTGCGTCATCCGCGGGTGTGGCATAGGAGACACGAACATTTCAGAATCTCACAAACGGAAAATTGAGGTGTTGAATCCAATCAACCTGCCTCTGCGATACCAAGAACAAGACTGAACTGAGAGCGGGATTGGAGCCTGCCATGTGTCTGTGGCTCCAGACCAGGGAGGTGCCACAATCAGGAAATGTGTATTTAGAGTTCTAAGAAACAGCCCTTTTAGGGCTTCCAAGATCTCTAGAAAAGAGACTATTCAAGTTGACTATTGGTGTGTATGTGGAGTAGTGTGATTATACCACTCAATCTTTTCCTGATGTGATTATGTGTGTATGATGGATATACTGTACTCCCAAGGTCGTACAGTATTTCCATTCGAAAAATTCGTTCATATTTTCTCAGCCAAATGTAGTAACATTTTTATTATTTGCTGACATTCTTATTCTACATAAGGCTTAATTAGGCAAAGTATGGAATATAGAGTAAACTTTAATTATAGATTTCAATAAGAATGATGATTGTGACAATACCATTAAATGCTTATTAATAATATTATTATAGCTGGTTGTGTTACTTACTTTTGCTACTGCGTTTGCTTTACTACTACTACTACTACTACTACTACTACTACTACTACTACTACTACTACTAATAATAATAATAATGGAATAAGATGCTCCCGTCCCCACGAGTGGTTAACATAGTGATGATATCACAAATTCACTGGGCGGAAGACTTCCGCGATGAAGTTAACGGCCCAGGAAGAATGGCTCCACGATGAGCTCAACGACCATGTGCTGCCAAGTCCCAAGCGGGCTCACTACCATCCGCCTGAGGGCGACTCCCTTCAGCATCACAATCATACAGACATTTGCACCCACATTTAACTGTGATGTCAATGAAATGGATAAATTGTTCAACCTACTGCAAGATGTAGTTAACAACTCACACAAGAAAGACATTATGTTTGTACAAGGATACTTGACTGCAAAGGTGGGACTTTATTCACAGACAAACTGACAGAGCATATGTGGACCTTTCTTTGCAGAAACAAACGAAAGATGATTCAGGCTCTTGGAGTTTTCTGCCTACAACAATCTTTGTACTAACTATACGTTCGGCCCTCACAAGGCTTCTCAATGATGGACCTGGCACAGTCCAGATGGTCAATATCACAAGCAGATTGACTACATCTAGGTTAAAAAAAGATTCTTCAGAGGACTGAATATCGCCACAACACGAAGTTTTCCATGATCAGATGTTTGACGTGACGATGATTTATTATAAACGATGCCTCCATCA
The DNA here is from genome assembly GCA_030141615.1 of Unio pictorum. Classification (NCBI taxonomy): domain Eukaryota; kingdom Metazoa; phylum Mollusca; class Bivalvia; order Unionida; family Unionidae; genus Unio; species Unio pictorum. The sequence continues at coordinate 12,412,115 of JARLTB010000442.1, forward strand.
GAAATGATCATAAACCCCAACCAACTAATAATGAGACCTATCCTTGAAATTTGAAAACTTCCAAGCAATGATATGTGGTAAATTTGCACCTTTAATAATCCTTGACAGCCAAGACACCGACTTCGAGTCCTTAACAACCATATTGAACACGGCTATGACTAGCACAGTAAATATCCTCTAACAAAGAAATCTTTGGTCACATAAACGTCATTAAACTATGCGACTTAAGAAGAGAACTGAACAGTGTAAATGAGTCCTGAAAAGTGAAATAAATGAACAGGGTAAAACGAGATGATGAAGAAGCTAGAAAATACAGATAGATAGACAACATAATCAGGAAAAGCGTGAAAAAGGCAAAGGAATCTTGGGCAGATGGATAATGCTGTAAAATCGAAGACAGTCTAGGTAGATATGATGGTAAAATAGCATATCATCTGGTGAAAAAGCTCACAACCCATACACAATGGAAACCTACCACCATCTGAGACAAATCAGTAAAATGCCAAACAGAAGATCAAGATAGGTACAAGCGATGGAGAGAATACTGCTAGGAATTGTACAGTTATAAGACCCAAGGAAATCCAGCAGTACTCAGTTGCTCTGAGGCAAAAGAAATTGATGTCAACCCTATTCTTCATAAAAAAGAAGAAATTGCAGCTAGGCCACTAAATAGAAAAAAACGCTAGCTCTTCTGAGCAGGAAGGAGGGGGGACCACATAACACATATTCAATCTAGATTCCTTTGTGACAAATATATTCAGCATCAAATAAATCTATACCACGTCTTTATAGATGTCAAAAAGGCATTTGATATGGTTTGTCATACGGGCTTAAGGGCAACCATGAGGAAGTACAAAACCATAAGCTCAAACCTGGTGCATCTTGTTGAGCACCTCAATGACAAAGCCACCAGTGATGTCCTCATCAAACAAAAGCGTAAACTGAAGTGATAAGATCATGTCTCAATATCATATGGACTGGCGAAGACAATCTTGCAAGGCACAGCACAGTGCAAGGTTGCAAAAGAAGAGGCAGTTAGAAAACTAGGATGGAAGACAACATTGAGGAGTGTACAGGCTTGGGATTTAGAGATTCCCAAAGGGCAGAAGAAAACAAGAAACATGGAGAGACTTGGTTGTAAAGTCAACTGTGGTGTCCCAACGACCTCTTGGATTAAGGGTTTGATGTTTGATGATGATGATGATGATGATGATGATGATGATGATGATGATGATGAATTCTTAGAAGAAAATCGATCAATAATCGTAATAAATGTAAGTGTATTATGCATCAATAAATTTATCATGGACTCTCTTTTTGTTTGTTTTACAAATCATTAATTTTGTTTGTAATAGTTGGTAATTATGTGTCTTTCCAACACTCTGGTGTAAGGCATACATTTTGGAATTTTCCTCCCATGTGACCATGACAAACTATTACACTACTATAGTATATAATTTGTTTGAAAATTTCAATGAAAAATATTACGTTAATAGATTACTTGGTACATTTTGTATACGTGTAATCAAGTGTAGGCATTACGTATGAGAAATAAAATGGATAATTACATCTGGGCAGACAACAGTTGTGCCTGTACACACATTTTAATTAAAAGAAGAAAAGCAGTGCATTATTTATTGATAATAGTTACAAAGGGCGAGTCTAGTCTTGTTGTATCAACGTTTATATACAAAATGTGTGTTAAATTTACCACAGCATAATCATTTTCTGAAGCATTTCGATTTCGGTCTATGGTTTAATAGCTTAGCTGTCCCCAAAAAGGATTTAAGTACCATGTGACCATATCGGTATATAAGGATACCGAATAAACAGACTACAAATAGTCATGTAAAATTTATCTATTTTTTTTTAATTCGTTTTCAAGTTCGAACCTTTTCTTTTAAGAAATCAATTGACTGTGTTTCCTACTAAATCAGGTAAGTTGATACAGCTATAGAAAAAATCAAGTATACCATACAGTTTCTGTCAGCAAAATATAAAATCAAAAGGAGTGGCGTTCAGCAAGTCAAAATAAAATGATCTGGAAATAATGAAATGACAAAATCCGACTTCCAATCTGAAACATTGAAACTATTGCTGGAATAACAATATAAAACGCTTGTAATGGGTGGATGGAACTCAATATACCATTAAATACGAATAGGGCTGGTTCCTGACTAGTAGAGTTACACATTTGGTAGAAATCTATTATAATCATCAATACATTACAATATGTATTGTTGTCAATCATCGTTTATTGGATTAAAACTCCATAGACTAAATAACCGTTGATAGCAAAGGACTTGTGCACAAAAAAATAAAAGCTTACGTGACTGATGTGATGACATCGCGGGCGCTTAAATATCGATTCTGAAAATAAACATAGGACTTGAATTAAATACACAATTGTATTTCCGTTAAAAGATCACCAATAATACAAGCTTTCCAGAAATCATTAAAAACAGTATTTGATACACAAGTTGGATCAAGTGAAACATAAATTTACGACCATTTTCATTATTATTATTATTATTATTATTATTATTATTATTATTATTATTATTAATAATATTATTATTATTATTATTATTATTATTATTATTACTCTTATTATCATTATTATTTTCTCCTTTTTTTCTTTCTTTATCAAAGTTATTTAGTGCGCATTTCTTTCATTCAAAGGTTACCTACATCCGGTTTAGGCAACTTTTGTCTTTTCTTTTCTTGTCGTTGACATTTACACATCTATTTCAAGACGCTGACGTAAAAATTCAATGGGAAATAGACACGATTGGCATCCACCATGCTGTACGAAAAACTAGTTTTTATAACTCATCTTTTATCATATGTTGACTTGAATGTTATGACCCTATCAGCAGTCCATGATATCAAGAAATCCATTGATCCAAAAAGCTGTCCATGATATCAAGAATGAAATCCCATGACCCAAATAACAGTCCATGATATCAGGAATAAAATCCCTTGACCCTAACAACAGTCCATGATATCAAGAATGAAATCCCATGACCCTAACAACAGTCCATGATATCAAGAATGAAATCCCATGACCCTAACAACAGTCCATGATATCAAGAATGAAATCCCATGACCCTAACAATAGTCCATGATATCAAGAATGAAATCCCATGACCCTAACAACAGTCCATGATATCAAGAATGAAATCCACTGACAATCATATTAAGAATAAACAAAGATGCTAGATCCATGCAGAGTAGCCAATAATATTCTTGATTATTTACTTGTAGACAGCCACACACAAAAAGAACATTTAAAACAAAGTTGTTTAGACTAATTCCAGATTAAGATAAATTCCTAGGTTCAACTATTGTTCGATGGTACAAAGCAAACCATTTTCTGTATTATCAGGAATTTATAGTTACTGAAAATATACTGAAAGCTTTTAAAATAAAGTGAATGCGCAAGTCTAATTTAACAAATGTACCGTATGGACATTCGAAGGGTATTCTCTGGGGGATCATTGCAGTTAAAGTTAACATGTACTGATCAACTCTTCTTTTGTTGAAATTCTTAAAATGCAAATTATAATCAATATAATTGAATATCATCATCAGTTTCTTGATCTAGTATGGTTGTCAAAGCGCTATGCGGCAGAACATCTGACAAGTGTAACTCTCTTGTTTCAATCATGTACCAATGCCTTTGTCTCCGCAAAACGTTTCCTGGTAAATTCTGTGATGTTATCAGTCAAATTTTGTCTCTGTCTACCTCTTTTACTGCCACCCTTGACGATGCCCTGCAGTACTGTTGTGGACAGACTGTTAGCTCTAGTGACATGGCCATACAATTTCAGATTTCTCTTGCTGATGGTGGTGAGGAGGTCTTCATATTGGCCTACTTTGCGCCTGATGGTGTTACGCACTTATTCATTTGTGATGTTCTCCCTGTACGAGCTATCACATATGGTTCTGAATCATCTCATTTCAAGTGCCTGGATTCTTCATTGTAATTCTGCTGTCCAGGTCCAGGCCTCACATGAATACAAAAAGAGTGATATGACTAGTGATCTCAATAGTCTGATTTTAGTTTTCAGACATATATTCTTGTCTCTTAAGATGGATCTTAGCATTACCATATCTGCTGTTGATTGTGCTGCTCGTGTCAAAGTTTCTGCTCTTGATCCCTCTGCGGTGATTACGGATCCAAAATATTTGAACTGGCTCACTGTTTCCAGTTCCTTTCCTCTGACATTAATCTAAGCTGAGATTTGTTTGCCACTATTTGTCAATACCTTTGTCTTTTCTTCCGATGTAAAACAAAGCAAATATGTGGCTTTGTAGTTATTTCATTTTTGTTGCTTCTTCACACATTCTTTACCTTATTTAATATTGTATACTTTCTAAACAAGGAATTAGGCATTTGGCGTTTTTGAATGATACTCTATAACCCACTGAAAAGTGTTCGTGTACGTTGTTGTTAATATTGTTATTATTGTTGTTGTTGTTGTAGAGTTTAACACCATTTTCCAGCACAAGATAGGCTATATATGGCGGCCTCCGACTCATGAGAAGCTACCGGCAAGCTTTCCCACATACCCACATTGATCGAACCCTAGACTCGAATCCACGTGGACAAATGTGAGATGTCCGTGATTTGTAACAGTGAGCGCTGTACGAAAATGCGGCTAGGCCAATATATATATATATATATATATATATATATATATATATATATATATATATATATATATATATATATATATATATATATATATATATACATATACTTTTCAGTTGTGTTATCGGTCTGTATGTGTTGCAGACATAGTGATTTATCCTTAACAATGAATTTTGAAAAAAATGTTATGGGATATCATATCAGTGAATTTAAAGTGGGTGTTTTCCTTACTTCTCAAATGTAACATCTTTTTTTAGACCAGTAAGTAACTTTTTTATCTTAATGAACACGCACGTTCTACTTCCAAGCATATTTCAACTAAAAACGGACTAAATCCATTTTTAAATCGGTATATGTGTGGACCTCACAAGGGGGTGATCATGGAAAAGTTGAGAGGCATTAGACTGTAATCGAGTAGGCGAAGTTATGTATCCTGGGAAGCAATTCTAGTTAAATTATAGGTTCAGATTTGCGATCAAAGGCTTCTTGAGGTAACATGTTTTCGCACGGATTCATCTTACGTTCACAGCTAGGTGTTGTAAGATTGATACATTATTATGTACATTTATTGTATTCGAAATGGAATTTCCCGCGTATATCTGAATTATCAACATATCTTGACATATCGTGACGTAGTGTATAGCAAATTATTAAAATGCAAGAATTATTGTGTAGAATGTTAGAATGACACACGATTACACAAAACAATACAACACTGCACTGCAATGCACTACACCTCATAACACACCACTATACACTAAACAACACCACACCACACTATACTACACACACTACATTACACTAAACAACACATTACATTACACCCGACAACATTACATTACACTACACCACCACACTACATTACACTACACTAAACAAAACGACACTACACCATACTACACTATACTACACTACACCAAACTACACTACACCACGTTACGTTACGCCACACAACACTACATCACACTACACTAAACGACACTACACTACAATACACTGCATTACACCCAATACACTACACCACACTACACTACAATACCCTACCAACAATACACTACAATACACTACACAGCACTACACTTCACCTCGCTACACTACATTGAATTACACTACACTACACTACATTACACTACACTACATTACATTACGCTACATTACCCTACCCTACACTACATTACATTACAATACACTACATTACACTACAATACACTACACCACAGCACACCACACCATACCATACCAAACCACACCAGACCACACTACACTAGATTAAACTATACTACACTGCACTGCACTAATTTACACTACAGTACAGAAAACTCCCAAAAGAACCACCGACCCACGATATACAACTGGCAGGCTTTCTCACGTAACCACTTGGCGACTTGGGCCCCCAAGATTTTTTAGTAATGAGACAGGTTCTAATGATTACTTGTTTTCCTTTTGGGACACAAAACGCTATAGGCGTTTGAAACCGCACGAAAAGCTCGATAATAAAATATAATTATGCATAAGAAATCATACGACAATTAATGGTCTGCCGAAACCTTTATGTCGCAAACAGGTTGTACTAAGTGTCAATAAATAATTATAAAAAACTATTGATTTCGTATGCACTACTTAATGCGGACAATATATCCAAATGTTGAAAAGTGTACAATTTTTCATTTTATGCCGGAGACACTACATAATTTAGGAACGTTTTAGTACTGTGCGAAACAAGTTATTTAGAAACTAATCCCTTAACCCCCCCACACACACACACACACACACTTGCGCGTGTACGCACGCACACACACACACACACACACACACACACACAGAGAAACTTCAGTCGGCATTTGAAAGCAATGTAACAGTTAATATTAGTTTAGTCCATACAATTTTATTCGTTATGACAAGCCTCTGTGTGATACATGTATACGTTTGTGATGTGACGTGTGTACAACATGTATTTGTTTATGCTTTGACTAGCCTGTGTACTAGACGTATACTTTTATTAAAAAGAAATAATTGTCAATAAAGAAAATTTCTGAAGATTTACCGCCCTATAAGATCTGGGACGTTTTGAGGGAATGCAGTTTATACAAAATAGTGGCCATATGTTTGATGCATTTCACATGTTTACTTTGTCTTTTATTAGAAACATCTGTTACATAATATCAAATGTTTTCCTTTCCTTTTACCATATTATACGCCATGTTTTCATTTATTTGCAAGGTTTTGTCTTCCGACAGGTTTCTAAAAAATTTTATCCTTACTTTTAATTCATCTGACACCATATAGCCATTATTGTGCTGGCGTGTATTAAAAGCCAAAACACGCGGAAAGAGAATACCTCATAAACATCATATACGTGATCTAAATTAGAAACTGAATCGAGTAAATAAAAACCTTCTGCAATTCATTCAACCAATGTCTTTAATACGTCTAGTTTAAACATAGTTTTGAAATTCTGACGTTTATCCAGTCAGGAGCGAACAATATTTGAGAACTCATTTAATTGTTCTTTCATTTTTGTTTTTGAATACTTTGTATTATTTTAACCAAAAAGTTATCGACCCAATCGAATTTTAAATTGCACTATCATCCTTAAGCAAACAAGCTGGTTGAATACCTAGCAAAATCAATAAATAAGTGGCAAATATATTTTCCAACAATAATTCAGCACGAACATATTGTATAGCACAGATGGTTTGTACTTAAAAATTAAAAATAGTTGTTTCATTATTCAGTAGTTTTAGACCACAATGATTTATGAACAAAAATTAAATACTATAAGGAAATAGAACTAAAACAATGTTGACAATATGTTTTATGTTACCTTTGTTAATGTTTTTCCGCTATACATGTGATGGTACAAACAAGTATCCATTAACAGTATGGTTTACGATTCAATCAATGATTGAAACCCCCATTTCCGTAATTAGGTTTATGATACAAGTGATGGTATAAACACGTATCCGTAAGCAATTAGGTTTACGATACAAGTGATGGTATAAACACGTATCCGTAACCAATTAGGTTTACGATACAAGTGATGGTATAGACATGTATCCGTAAGCAATTAGGTTTACGATACAAATGATGGTATAAATACGTATCCGTAAACAATTAGGTTTACTATACAAGTGATGGTATAAACACGTATCCGTAAGCAATTAAGTTGGATGAGACATTGCAAAATAATGATGATTATTAGCCATATGAAGCTGTCAAAGTCCCAGCC